>CAIGQV010018202.1:1984024-2003759 GCA_903798115.1 Danio jaintianensis
CACAACATTGAAATACAGTGTATTTCCTGAAGATAGCATGGTTTCCCCCCAAGGCCTCTTAAGGAAGTATTCCAGGACCCCCACATGGGACTTGTTGACCTCAGAAAAACACAGACGTGATTTACAACAGCTTTAGACATTCATATTCATAGCAACATGTGGACTAACATACTGAAAACCTCTTATAGTTCTACAAATAGCACCATTTGTCAAAGTTGTTGTATAGCAGCTTTAAAAATGAGGTTTGAGTTACTAAACACAAAAGTAAATATTTTAAAGAGTGCTTGAAACCAGCATTGACCTCCATAGTATTTGTTTTTCCTACTATGGAAGTCAATGGTTTCCAAAGTTCCATAAAATACCTTATTTTGTGTTCAACATAAAGAAAAAGAGGTTTGAAATAAGTGAAGGATGAATAAATGGGATTTTTTTTATTTTTTTGGGGGGGGGGTGGACTGTCCCTTAAATGTGGTCTTACAATGATTATGAGTCCGTAAGTAATTTTTATTGCTATTTTGCAGCATTTTCTGTGAGCGAGGCCTAACCCTATTCTGGCATCCTCTGCTGATTCAGACCTGTTTAGGCTTTCAATCAAGAGCAAGAGCTTTTCATCTGAATCTGTAATGACAGACATTGATGAGACAAAATTGGCAAATGCTCCAGAACATATCTGTGTTAATGCTCAAAGCTTTTTTAATGATTTTTTTTTTTGCTCAGCATTATAAGGAGAGTTCACTCAAAAATGAATATTCTGGCATGGTTTACTCACCTTCACCCCCAAAAAACATGAATGTTGGACACAGGTAGCTATTGTAATTTTCCCCCACTACAGAAATCAATGGTTACCAGCTTTTTACATTTTTCAAAATATCTTCTTTTGTGTTTAGCAGGAAAAAGAGAAACGATTGGAACCACAGAGTGTGGTTAAGGAATGTACATTACTTCATATTCTAATGATTCTTGGCATAAAAGAAAAATGTATAATTTTGACTCCTATAATATATGGTTGGTTATTCCTACAAATTTACCCGTGCAACATAAAACCACACATTTAATTTGGTGATGTTGTGGACCCTTTTCGCAAAATGGTTGCACTTTTAACAGTCATCGGCGTCTTGAATCCTTGAAAGTTTTTAATATTTAGATTGATAAAAAATCTCAGATTTTCTTGTATTTATTTGCTTCAAAATCTAAATTTGTGATGTTGTGATTCTCCTTTTTTGCTGCCTGTTTTGTTTTAATGCTTATAAGGCTTTATTACATGGTTGTCTGGAATACTCGCTTCTGATTGGTCAGTTGCGACATTGCAAGGTATTCATTCATTTTCCTTCGGCTTAGTCCCTTTAATCATCAGGGGTCGCCACAGCGGAATGAACCGCCAACTTATCCAGCATATGTTTTACACGGCGAATGCCCTTCCAGCTGCAACCCAGTACTGGGAAACATCCATACACACACATACACTATGGCCAATTTAGTTTATTCAATTCCCCTATAGCGCATGTGTTTGGACTGTGGGGGAAACCGGAGCACCACGCCAACACGGGGAGAACATGCAAACTCCACACAGAAATGCCAACTGACCCAGCCGAGGCTCAAACCAGCGAACTTCTTGCTGTAAGGCGACTGCGGCGCCACGTCACCCTTATTCCCAATTAACAACCCCTAAATAACTTAGAATCACACTGATAACTTTGAATCACATTGAGCGTCAGTGAAAACGTTAAAATCCATAGCCTTAATCTTTGCTTTATTCAGCCAGTTTTGTTTCTCTTAGATTTGTGATTTTGACTGTTTGGCCCCATCTTGTGACTAAATAATGTGCAGGTTAGTGCAACGTTATACTCCATAAAGCTGTTTTCATTTCTGTTAGCTTTGCATTTAATTCAAGAATTAATCAACTATTACGGCTCAGAACAATGCATTGTGTCTAGTTTTTATGTTTTGTGGTAAGTAATAATAAGCGAGATAAAGTACATCCAGGACGGTTGTATACGATAAGCCAGTAAAGCTTTATTCTGCAATAACAATCTCCTGGATGTACTTTATCCTTTACTTAAAAAATAAATTTTTTCCCAAAAATGAATAGGAAAAGTACTTGATGAGCAAACTAAAGATGACGGGAACATTCACAAGTACAGACAGGCACACATATTGAGAAACTACTTCACTGTGACTTCACTGTGTGTCTATTACCGGTAAACATGTGTATGTTTGGTTTCATTTAGAGCAACTCTGTCCATCTTATCTGATTATAAGCAAAACATTTCACGTTAACCTCGTAAAATTAGTTTAGGAACCTAAACGTAAATCACCTCATATAGACACACAAAATGAGTGTGCTTTCATCTTCAAAACAGCCTTTCAGATCTAATCATCTAATCTAATCACCTTACAGGCAAAAAAGTAAAAACAGCACAGATAGAAAGACTCATCTATAGTAGTATATCACTCCATGTGAAGCACAGACATGTACTGTAAGACTGGAAAAATGTCTATAAGTTATTTTTAAGCTTTTTTGCATCATCTCAAAGCTGAATAAATAACATTTTGTTTGATGTATGGCTTTTAGGGTAGACACTATTCGTCTAAGTTACAATTATTATGATATCTAGAATCTGAGGGTGCAAAAAAATTCAATATTGATAAAATCACCTTCACAGTTGTCCAAATTAAGTTCTTAGCAATGCATAATACAAATAAAAAATTAAGTTTTGATACACTTTAAAACCCAAAAAGTTAAGGTAACTCAAACCATTTGAGGAAACCGATTGCAACAAACCATTTAAGTTCAAAAACTAATCCTAATGAGTACCGTGAACTTAATCCATTTGAGCAAACGAAGCAATTTGAGCACAGTAAAACCCGATAAATGAAGAGAACTCAAACCAACTGAGTACTGTAAAACCCAATAAGTTAAGGAAACTCAAACCGTTTGAGGAAACCGATTGCTACAAACCATTTCAGTTAAAAAAACTAATCTGTATAAGTACTGTGAACTTGCTCCGTTTAAGTTGAAGTAATGAAGTATTTAATTAACTCATTACCTTCAACACTGAGTTCAAAACTCTTTTCAAATGAGTAGAATTAACTTTCAGTAAATTTTGAGTTAACTACACATTTCATTTGATAAAGTTGACTGTTGGGCGTACAGTAAGGCAAGGCAAGTTAGCATAGCACATTTCATGCACAATGGTAATTCAAAGTGCTTTACATAAACAGGAATAAAAGAAACAAGTATAAGAAAATAAAAACAACAAAGAATAAAATGATTAAAACAGATTAAAATGTGTTAAACAGGTTTTAAAAGAATGAAAAAGAAAAGAAAGACATAATAGTGCGATCTGTGAGACGTAGCACAGTGCTCATTCAGTAAAGGCACAGCTAAACAGATGTGTTTTAAGTCTTGATTTGAATGTGCCTAATGTTGGAGCACATCTGATCATTTCTGGAAGCTGATTCCAGCAGTGGGGGGCGCTGTAGCTGATTCACCCTGCTTTGACTGAACTCTTGGAATTTCTAATCTACTTGATCCTGATGATCTGAGTGATCTGTTTGGTTTGTATTCAGTGAGCATATCTGTAATGTATTGAGGTCCTAGGCCATTTAGTGATTTATAGACAAGTAATAATACTTTAAAATCTTTTCTGAATGTAACTGGGAGCCAGTGTAGAGACCTGAGGACAGGTGTGATGTGCTCTGATTTTCTGGTTCTGCTCAGAATCCTGGCCGCAGCGTTCTGGATGAGCTGCAACTGTCTGACTGTCTTTTTGGGAAGGCCAGTGAGGAGTCCATTACAGTAATCCACCCTGCTGCTGATAAAAGCATGAACCAATTTCTCTAAGTCCTCACTGGAAACAAACCATCTAATTCTTGCAATGTTTTTGAGATGATAGTATGCTGATTTACTTACTGCTTTGACATGACTACTGAATCTCATATCTGACTATGACTAAAATATCTGACTGACAGTAAATAATTGACAAAGTATCTTCAAGAAACAAGATCTTTACTTCATATTATGATTTTTGGCATAAAAGAAAAATTTATACTTTTGACTTGATGGTTGTTCCTAAAAATATGCAGCATAAGACACATTTGGTGAAGTCATTATTTACATTAACAAGCGGTTAAACTAGTTATTCTATTAAAATTGAATGTTAACATACAGTAATAATGAGCAGCAGCATGTGTGTCTGTTCATAAAATGCTCTTGTTTATGGTGCATGGCCAGTTTTCATGCATGTGATACGGGCTGCTGTCTCGTGTTTTGCAGAGATACTGTACACCACGGTTGACACTTATACAGGAATGAGAAGTGCTGTTCAGGTTCATAAACTCAGATGACAGATTACTGTAAAGTGTGTGTGAGAAGTAGTACAGAAGGTCAGAGATGTGACGAGTTGATTTATTAACTAAAAACTAAAAAATACAATTGTTCTTTACTTGAAATAAAATAAATATCATTAAAAAAAGTGATTTACACACTCTTAAAAAAATGATGGGTTGTTGTAACCCAACATTAATCATTCATTCATTCATTTTCCTTTGGCTTAGTGTCTTTATTTATCAGGGGTTGCCACCAACTTATCCAGCATATGTTTTACACAGCGGATGCCCTTCCAGCCGCAACCCAGTACTGGGAAACACCCATACACACTCATTCACACTCATACACTACGGCCAATTTAGTTTACTCAATTCACTTATAGCGCATGTGTTTGGACTGTGGGGAAAACTGGAGCACCCAGAGGAAACCCACGCCAACACAGGGAGAACATGCAAACTCCACACAGAAATGCCAACTGGCCCAGCCGGGACTCGAACCAGCGACCTTCTTGCTGTGAGGCGACAGTGCTAACCACTGAGCCACTGTGTCACAAACATTAGATCAAATATAGTCAAATATATTGTATATTTGACAAATATACAGTATATATAGCTACAGTGCATCCGGAAAGTATTCATAGCGCTTCACTTTTTCCAAATTTTTTTATGTTACAGCCTTATTCCAAAATGGATTAAATTCATTTATTTCCTCAAAATTCTGCTCACAATACCCCATAATGACAATGTGAAAAAAGAGTTTTTGAAATTGTTGCAAATTTATTAAAAATAAAAATCCTGTATTCACAGCCTTTGCCGTGAAGCTCTAAACTGAGCTCAGGTACATTCTGTTTCCACTGATCATTCTTGAGATGTTTCAGCAGCTTCATTGGAGTTCGCCTGTGGTAAATTCAATTGATTGGACATGATTTGAAAAGACATACACCTGTCTATATAAGGTCCCAGGGTTGACAGTGCATGTCAAAGCACAAACCAAGCATAAAGACAAAGGAATTGTCTGTAGACCTCCGAGACAGGATTGTCTCCAGGCACAAGGCTGGGGAAGGTTACAGAAAAATTTCTGCTGCTCTGAAAGTTCCAGTGAGCACAGTGGCCTCCATCATCTGTAAGTGGAAGATGTGTGGAACCACCAGGACTCTTCCTAGAGCTGGCCGGCCATCTAAGCTGAGTGATCGGGGGAGAAGGGCCTTAGTCAGGGAGGTGATCAATAACCCGATGGTCACTCTGTCTGAGCTCCAGCGTTCTTCTGTGGAGAGAGGAGAACCTTACAGAAGGACAACCATCTGTGCAGCAATCCATCAATCAGGCCTGTATGGTAGAGTGGCCAGACAGAAGCCACTCCCCGCCTGAAATTTGCCAAAAGGCATCTGAAGGACTCTCAGACCATCTGAAACAAAATTCTCTGGTCTGATGAGACTAAAACGGAACTCTTTGGAGTGAATGCCAGGCGTTACGTTTGGAGAAAACCAGGCACCGCTCATCACCAGCCTAATACCATCCCTACAGTGAAGCATGGTGGTGGCAGCATCATGCTGTGGGGATGTTTTTCAGCAGCAGGAACTGGAAGACTAGTCAGGATAGAGGGAAAGATGAATGCAGCAATGTACAGACACATCCTGAATGAAAACCTGCTTCAGAGTGCTCTTGACCTCAGACTGGGGCGACGGTTCATCTTCCAGCAGGACAATGACCCAAAGCACACCGCCAAAATATCAATGCAGTGGCTTCACAACAACTCGGTGAATGTCTTTGAGTGGCCCAGCCAGAGCCCAGACTTAAATCCTATTGAACATCTCTGGAGAGATCTGAAAATGGCTGTACACCGTCGCTTCCCATCCAACCTGATAGAGCTTGAGAGGTACTGCAAAGAGGAATGGGCAAAAATTCCCAAAGACAGGTGTGCCAAGCTTGTGGCATCATATTCAAAAAGACTTGAGGCTGTAATTGCTGCCAAAGGTGCGTGAACAAAGTATTGAGCAAAGGCTGTGAATACTTATGTACATGTTATTTTTCAGGTTTTTTATTTTTAATAAATTTGCAACAATTTCTAAAAATTGGGTTAAAAATTGAGTGTCATTTAAATTCAATAAAAAAACAACAACTTAATGTTCGTTTGAACCACAGCATAAAAATCCTCCCCAAATTCTGAACATAATACATGTGTTAAATTAAAATAACTAAAATTAAAAACTTAATTAAAACTTTAAGAATTGTTTTAAACTAACAGAAATAGATATACAGTATATAAAGCAAAATAATGTCACCAAAAGTGTTTTGTGATCTAGAATATGTTTGCTTTTTATTGAATGTTTTTTATTTGCACCAGACATTTATCCCATACATTTTTATGAAAGTAAAATGTAAAAAAATCTGTATTTTGTACATACAAATGTATAAAATGTATGCAAATCAGTCCCAACTTCAGCTGCTCTCTTACAAGAAATATGTTAACTGCATATATTTATTAAAAGTCACATTATATTTCTTTATGAACTGTCATTAAATATGTTAATTATTTCTCAGGTACTTCCCACAGTTTGCTAAGAAGAGTGTGTGATCTCGTTTCGGTCAGCTCATCACCACCTATTAATAATGATCACAACCATAATATTTATGTTTCATTGCAAAACAAAATAAAAATATTACTGGTGAGATTACTGCCGCATTCCACAAGCGATGAAGGCCTTTGAAACCTCATAAACAGAAACCACAAAGTTCAAACCACATTTTCATAACAATTCCTCTTAAAATTGACAGGGTGTCCACGGGGTCTTTAAAAAATATTAAAAGTTGATGAATCACTCACTCGTTCACTCTCCTTCAGCTTAGTCCCTGTTTTATATGGGGTCGCCACATTAATTTTTGATTATACAATGTATATGAATGCTAAACTTTGCCAGAATTTATTTAGCAAATGTTTGGTTGTAATCAATAATAAAATTTATTTTTATGAAATCAATAAAATCCTAGAGGCGACAGCAGCCAATCACCTGTGGCGTGTAGTTGATGACATAGTAGGGGCAGCCGTGACCTAATGGCTAAAGAGTTGTATTTGTACAGTAATTGTTTGGCCGCAGGTTCGAGGTTCGAGTTCAATGATAACAAGTGCTCTCACTACCCTCAATACCACAGCTGGGGTGGATGGGTTAAATGCAGAGCCCAAATTCCGAGTATGGGTCACCGTTCTTTTGGCCACATGTTAAGACTTTCTTATTTTACTTTCACTATGAGGACACATGCCACGACTTTCATTTTTGCTTTTCACTATGAGGCGTCATGTGGCCAAGCACAGTGACCCATACTTGTAATTTGTGGTCTTCATTTAAGCCATACACCCCAGCCGTGGTATTGATTTGACATTACATTTGACATTCACTGTAAAAAATGTGATGACAAAGTCAAGACAACAAATATTTGTATGTTGCTTTAACTTATTTTAATAAGTTAATCAGGTTTCAGCTAATTGTTTTTAAAGTTATACAAAGTTTAACTTTATATTTTTACAACCCCAAATCAGAAAAAGTTGGGACAGTATGAAAAACCCAAATAAAAAAAGAAAGTAGTGATTTCTAAATTTACTTTGACTTGTATGTCATTGCAGACAATACAACAAACATTATTTAATGTGTTCCTCATGATTTATATATAAATTATCCAAATAAACACGTATTCCAATTTTGGTTCATGCAACACATTTCAACAAAAGTTGGCACAGCAAAGCAGTTTGTAATGTTGCCATTCCTTTTCACAACACTTAAAAGACATTTAGGGACTGAAGACACCAAGTGATGAAGTGTTTCAGGTGTAATTTTGTCCCATTCTTTCTGCAAACAAGTCTTAAGGTGGGCAACAGTACGGGGCTTTGTTGTCACATTTTGCGCTTCAAAATGCACAACACATTCTCTATTGGAGACAGGTCGGGACTGCAGGCAGGCCATCCAAGTACCTGTATCCTCTTCCTCCGCAGCCAGGACTTTGTAATGTGTGTAGAATGTGGTTTTGCATTGTTTTGATGAAATATGCATGGCCTTCCCTGGACAATATATCACAATATTGTGCTCCAAATTCTCTATGTACTTTTCAGCATTAATGGTGCATCACAGAAGTGCAAGTTGCCTTTGCCAAGGGCACTGACACAACCCCATACCATGACAGACCCTGGCTTTTGGACTTGTTGCTGGAAACAGTCTGGATTTCAGCATCCATTTCTGCCAAACAATACCTGAAATACTGATTTATTTGACCACAGTACACGTTTCCACTGTGTTATGGTCCATCCCGGATGCCTCCGAGCCCAGAGAAGTCGATGGCGCTTCTGGACACTGTTAACATAGGGCTTCCTTTTGGCACTGTACAGTTTTAACTGGCATTTGTGGATATAACTACGTAGTGTGGTACATGACAAAGGTTTGCCAAAGTAGTCCTGAGCCCATGGGGTGATAACGCTTATAGATGAATGAGGATTCTTGATGCAGTGCCGCTTGAGGGATCAGAGATGATACTAGTTTAACTTAGGCTTACGCCTTTGTCCTTTACGCACTGAAATTCCTCCAGATTCTTTGAATCTTTTATTTATATTATGCACTGCTGAAGGTGAAATGTCCAAATGTCTTCCTATCTTTCTTTGAGGAACATTGTTTTTAAACATTTCAATAATTTTCTCACGTATTTGTTGGCAAACTGGCGATCCTTGGCTCCTAAAGGACTAGACCTTTCTTGGATGCTGCTTTTGTACCAAATCATAATTACAATCAACTGTTGACATCACCTGTTTCAAATCACATCATTATTTAACCAATTTACCTGATTACTAGCCCTGAACTGCTCTGTCCCGACTTTTGTTGGAGTGTGCTGCAGGTCTGAATGACAGGAAAGGATGTATATTTACAAATGAAATGAAGTTGACCAGACAAATCATGAAATATTTCAATTTCAAGTCAAAGTCAAAGTCAATTTAGAAATCACTACTTTCTTTTTTTTATTTGCGTTTTCCATACTGTACCAACTTTTTCTGATTTGGGGTTGTAGTCAGATTGATTGATGTAAGTTAAGATGACTAGAAAAAATAATAAAAGATTTAAGGCAGCAAGAATTTTTTTTACAGTGTATCAGCAATGCAAATTCATGACAGAACTTTATATTCATTGTTCGTCATTCCCATCATTCTAAATTATGTTGATAAGGAGTTATCACAAGCTAATACTCTTTAGTTGTGCTTTCTTACAGTCAGTATTTAGTAAATATACTGTAAGTTAAAATGGCTAATGGCTGGTCAAAATAATTAGCAGGTTTATTATTTCAAAGACAATCTATGGTAGAGAAGAGTTTTCTTGGATTACTACTGTTACTACCTGATGGGTATTTTGAGCTGACACTTCACAGAAAATTGTTGTAAATGTATTGTAAAAAGGGGACAAAATAGGAGCCCTTTAAACAACAGTATTTATAAAACACAAACCATTTTTATTCACACCTTTATTTTTTAAAGAATGAGATCGATCTTGAATGCATTTGTTGGATGGTGTGTTTTGTGTAACGCTGCTCATGAGTGTGTTGTTTTAGGAAGAATGAAAGTATTTGTTTTGTCTTCAGGCTGATGGCAGATGTTTGATTTAGACCGTGTTGTGCCCGTCACATCTGTGCACATTCCCATGAAAACAAACTGACATCTGAGATAAAGACTTAAGAGGAGGGTGCTAGATAGATCTGTGACAAATATGCTGGTCTAAATGACAGTTCGTAATAGCAGCGTGAAGCCTATATACATTTGAAGTCAGAATTATCAGCCCCCTGTATATTTTTTCACCAATTTCTGTTTAACGGAGAGAAGATTATTTTCAACACATTTCTAAACATAACAGTTTTAATAACTCATTTCTAATAACTGATTTCTTTTATCTCTGATGACAGCACATAATATTTGACTAGATATTCTTCAAGATACTAGTATTCAGCTTAAAGTGTCATTTAAAGACTTAATTAGGTTAATTAGGTGAGTTAGGGTAATTAGGCAAGTCATTATATAATGATGGTTTGTTCTGTAGACAATCGAAAATAAATATTGCTAATAATATTGACCTTAAAATGCATTTAAAAATTTTTTAAACTGCTTTTATTCTAGCGGAAATAAAACAAATAAGACTTTCTCCAGAGGAAAAAATATTATAGGAAATACTGTGAAAAATTCCTTGCTCTGTTAAACATCATTTGGGAAATATTTGATAAAGAAAAAAAAACCTTACAGGAGGGCAAATAACTTCAACTGTATATAGTTTCTCTGTATTTAATGGATTTGTTAAACATAGATTTGCAGAAAATGTATTTTATTAAGGTGTGATAACATTTCATTAAATTCAAATTTAGTTTTCTTCTCTTTTTTTGGCAGAAAAAGGACAATTGGTCGAAATAACAAATGTTTTTATTAGTTGTTATTGAAAGTCAGGGTTATTCCAACAGATATTTTTGAGTAATTATTGATTGGATGCTCTAAATGGCATATTAATTTTAAATTTGGAAAAAATGTCATCAGTAGCTTGCAGAAAAAAACCAACTAATTTAAGTTTTACTGAAATACATAACTGTAAACTGTAAATCCAAAGGAACATCATCGTTTGCAAAAGAGTATATATATACATATATATGTTTGGTAACACTTTAGAATAATGGTCCATTAGTTAATGTTAGTTAATGTATTTTCTAACATTAACTAAGTATGAATAATCTTGTAAAGCATTTATTAATCATAGTTCAGCATTAAATAATGCATTATAAAAATTATAAAAAGTTGTGTTTATTAGTTAATGCACTGTGAGTTCATTTGAACTAACATTATTTAACTTAAATAACCTTAACAAAGGGGGCGTCACGGTGGTGCAGTTGGTAGCACGATCACCTCACACACATGCGCTATAGGTGAATTGAATAAGCTAAATTGTCCGTAGTGTATGATTGTGAATGAGTGCAAGAGTGTATGGGTGTTTTCCAGTGTTGGGTTGCGGCTGGAAGGGCATCCGCTGCATAAAGCATATGCTGGATAAGTTGGCGGTTCATTCCACTGTGGCTACCCCAGATTAATAAAGGGACTAAGCCGAAAAGAAAATGAATGAATGAATAAATGAACATTAACATTGTTAATTAACAATTAACAATTAATCTTAATTGTTAACATTAAGATTAATAAATACTGTAATAAATTTACTACTAATTTACTCATATTAGTAAATACATTAACTAAAGGACCATTATTTTAAAGTGTCACCATATGTTTATATACAAACAAACAAACAAACAAAAAAAACAAAAAATATATATATAACAGATCATATTTTATATTTTTTCAACACATATTAAATAGTTTTAACAACTAATTTCTAATAATTTTTTGGCTTGTCTGTTTTTTTAAATTCCAGCCAAACTAAATAAAATAAAGGAAAAGAAAGAAATAAGAAATTCTTCATAAGAAAAAAGTAACAGGATGTATTGGAAAAAATGTCCTTGCTCCGTTAAACATTACTTGCAAAATATCCGAAAAATAATTAAAATTTTGCCTTCAAATGTATATATCCAAATATTCATTCATTCATTCATTCATTTTCCTTTGGCTTATTCCCTTATTTATCAGGGGTCGCCACAGTGGAATGAACCGGCAACTATTCCAGCATATGTTTTACTCAGCGGATGCCCTTCCAGCCACAACCCAGTACTGGGAAACACCCATACACTCTCTCATTCACACACACACTCTTAACACTACATCCAATTCCCCTATAGCGCATGTGTTTGGATTGTGGGGGAAACTGGAGCACCCGGAGGAAACCCACGCCAACACGGGGAGAACATGCAAACTCCACACAGTAATGTCAACTGACCCAGCTGGGACTCAAACCAGCGACCTTCTTGCTGTGAGGCGACAGTGCTAACCACTGAGCCACTGTGCTGCCCATATCCAAATATTTCAATCATAATTGTACTGTTTCAGTATTTTTCTCACTTGTCTGTCAGATTACTCAATGTTTTTACTCAGCAGTTAATTTTTCTTGGAAATCTGTCATTGAACTGAACAACAACATTGGTCGTCCTGAACACTAACTAGTTGTATTACCAGTAATCTCACTTGGAAAACCCCAAAGTGTATTGTGTAAATGTTGGCGAAGAGAGCGATAATGACTGGAATGGTAAATATATTTGTTGACTGGCTGATGAGTGATTACTGTTTACTCAGTTTAAAGATGAAAGTAAGAGATATTGTGCTAATAGAAACCGACAGAAAGAGAAACCAGCATCCGCTACCAAATCACAGCACGGTGAAACGGTCATTCACACAGTCCAGATGTTTCTCAATTTCCTCAACCTTATTTGAACAGCAGAATAATGCCAGCTTGAGCTCTAAAATAAAACAGGGTTAACAATCCCACATGGCAAACACACAGCATTCAGATAGATTTAAAGGGACAGTTCACCCAAAAATGAATATTCTGTTCATTTACTCAACCTTTACTTGCTGGACGGGTGCTGGAAATCCTTGCAAGTGGTTGAATTGTAATCTAGAGTTTTCAAGGTTTGAAAAGTGCTTCGATTTTGGATAGTGCGTGAAACTGATTGAAATTGTAATTGGGTTGCTTTCGAGATCATTTATCTTGCATCTAGGTAATAAAAGCCACCCAGGCTCATTGGAGATATGGCTACATTTTTGAAAACTGTGAAGTATGTGCCCTGGGCTACGTCCGCTTGCAGTTTTTGTTTTCACAAATCCACTAGAGGGCGCCTTGTACATTTTTGACAATCTCAAATACGTTATCGGGTCATGTTTTCTCATATATGTAATTTCTCATGAATCCACTAGAGGCCGCTGTGGATATTTCTGCCAATCTCACCGTCCTTCTCGTGCACGTCTGTAAAGGAAACCGGTTGGCTTGTTGTTCGTGTATTAAGTGTTGTCAAAGTATCGTGTTTGGTACCTTTCGATACTGAAATTTTAAAAACATCCATTTCCCGCTAACATTTGAGCGCTGTTGAGCAAGTTCTTAAACGCTGATTGGCCATTGTGTTCACATGCTCAACAGAAATGACTGTGATTGGCCGTGAAGGTCATCGGTTCACCAATTGCAAACACAGATACACAGACACTGGAGCGTTTTAAAATCTTGTCGATCACGTTGTCTGTCTGCAATTGCATTTACAGCCAATCACAATCATTTCTGTTGAGCAGCTGAACACGACGGCCAATCAGCAATGTTTAAGAATGCACTCAAATGTTAGCGGTAAATGAACGCTGTTAAAATTTCAGTGCCAGATTGGTACCAAACTCGATACTTTTGACAACACTAGCATGTATCAGCTTTCTATCGACTACTTTTCTATCAGCTTTCTATGGATAGTGTTTTCAAAAGCAAACTAGAAGGGAAAAGCCATCCGGACGCATGCTTTTATCACTGGACTCGAACCTCAGTCTGCTCTGCATCCCAAGTCTGACACTGTACATGGTGAGCTACCAAGCAAACTGGCCATTCTGAAAAAGCCATCTAAGAGGTAAGAGCATAGGTCTTAAACTGGATTCCTGGAGGGCCGCAGCTCCATACATTTTGCTCCAACCCTAATTAAACACAGCTGATCCAACTAATCAAGGTGTTCAAGACTACTAGAGACTATTAAGCAGGTGTGACTTGGAGGTGGTTGGAGCTAAACTGTGCATAGCTGTGGCCCTCCATGAATTGAGTTTGAGACCATTGGGTAAGAGGTTAGTGGTATAGCGGAAAAAGGAACAGAAGTTGTTGTCATACCGGCCCGTAGCGTTTGTTTTACACACAAAATGCAGCACGTAGCCCCAGGTACATATTTCGCGGTTCTCAAATATGTAGCCCTGGGCACATATTTCCCAGCCTGTGTTAAAAAAAGCTATTTAAATGAAATAAAATAAATGTCATTATTGTAGTTTGCACATGTCTGTCTTTTTTTATCTTTGAAATCAAAATAAATATAAATTTAAGATAAAATATGACACATTTAATATGCAAATAAACAATATTTAAAATAGTAAATGATAGTAATTCAATTTTGGGCTTGGGGGGAAACATGCCATCAAACATTTTCCTTAGAATACTATACTATAAAATAAAAATAACAATTGGCATCTGATAGAATGTGATATAGTATATGCAGTGGTGTGAAAAAGTATTTGCCCCCTTTCTGATTTCTTACCTTTTTTTGCATGTTTGTCACACTTTAATGTTTCAGGACATCAAACAAATTTAAATATCAGTCAAAGATAACACAAGTAAACATCATGCCATTTTGAAATTAAGGTTTTTATTATCAAGGGAAAACAAAATACCTTTTCACACCACTGTATATGTAAAGTGCTGCATTTTAAAAAGCGATTAGTTACTTTACTTTAAAAAAAGTCAGTAAACCCACTGACTTTACATATATATAATTATGCACGTAGTTTGTTAACTTAATAATTATAAGGCAACAAGTTTACTCTCTTTTTTAGAGTAAAGTCAACTAATCGCTTTTTACAGTGTGGAAAAGTTTAAAAAGTGCTTAAAAATAATTTGACGTTGGAATTTTTTTTACTTTGGTCATCTTTGGGAAAAAACAGCCATTGACTTCCCGATTTTTTGTTCCTACTATGGATGCCAATGGCTTTTTTTCCCCCCAGCATGCTTCTGAATATCTTGTTTTGTGCTCAACAGAGGGGAAACAATCATAAACGTTTAGAACATAGGTCTCAAACTTGATTCCTGGAGGGCCACAGCTCTGCACAGTTTTGCTTCAACCCTAGTCAAACACAGCTGATCCAACTAATCAACAGTGGTGGAAAGAGTACTGAAAAATCATACTCAAGTAAAAGTATCATTACTTGCCTAAAAATGTAGTGCAAGTAGAGTAAAAGTATCTGTTGTAAATATTACTCAAAGTATGAGTAAAAAGTAGACCTTTCAAAAGGACTCAAGAGTAGTGAGTATCACGCTGTAAAAAGCTGATGCATTTACGTGTAATTTGTGCATGTGTGTAAACGTAACATTCTGTAGTGCATCTAGTTATTGCCCAGCAGGCACACAACATCATAAGACGTTAAAATCAGGTTAAATTTAGGTTGTGATGTCAGGTGACCAAAATTCAATGTCTAGCCAGCGTCTAAGGACAACCTTATTTTGATGTCCAATAATGACGTCAAATGATGTTGATATTTGGTCGATTTTAGGTTGTGTTGGAAAGTGACCAAAATCCAACGTCGAGCCAACATCTTAAACCAACGTCATATTAACATAAAATACTGACATTTATTTATCAGTTATGGCAACCAAAATCCAACGTCTGATAGACGTCATAGTGGTAACATCCACACAACGTCAAGCTGTAACATCATTAGACGTTGATATTTGGTTGATTTTAGGTTGGACATTGACGTTGGCCTGACGTTGAGTTCTGACGTCAACCTAATTTTCATTTTCAAACAAAATGCAGCGTCCCCATGACGTTAGGGTACACATCTTGTGCCTGCTGGGTGTTTAAGGCCATTTCAGTCATCATACAGTAAACATCTGTCATCTTCTCATCAGTGACATGCATCTAAACAGTCTCTGGGTCAATGCGTGTAAAGATTTTAGACATCGTCTTGGACACTTTTAATGCTTCCAAACAGTTTGCTGCAACTATAAATCACCCATGTCTTGAGGTAGTTTCTATGTGCGATTTGATTGGACCGGAATCACAGGACTGATTTTTCTAATCCCCATAGACAAGAAAAATAAAGTAGTGACTGCAGGTTGAAGGAAAGTAGTGGAGTAAAAGTACAGATACAGCACTAAAAATGTACTCAAGGGAGAGTAAAAGTACACATTTTTTAAACTACTTAGTAAATTACAATTCCTGAGAAAAACTACTCAATTACAGTAATTTGAGTATTTGTAATTAGTTACTTCACACCACTGCTAATCAAGATGTTCAAGACTACTAGAGACTATTAAGCAGGTGTGAGTTGGAGCTGGTTGGAGCTAAACTATGCAGAGCTGCGGCCCTCCAGGAATTGAGTTTGAGACCATTGGTTTAGAATCACTTGATTGTGAGTAAATGATAAGGAAATGTTCATTTTTGGGTGATCTGTCCCTTTAATTTTTATAATGTGTTGTGGGTCAGTTTGACCTGCACACGGAGCAGATAGTCAGAAAGCTGGCTAACCTACAGTAATATTTTGAATCATAATCTTGCACAAAAAACCAAAAAGGTTTTGACTTTCTGATGTGCTGATGTGTGGGTCTGTTAAACCAAGAGGTTCCAAGGCCAATGTCAGCTGCACAGACCCACAATGATGATAATAATTATAGATATTGAGATATTGGCAAGAAGGTCGCTGGTACGAGTCCCGGCTGGGTCAGTTGGCATTTCTGTGTGGAGTTTGCATGTTCTCCCCGTGTTGGCGTGGGTTTCCTCCGGGTGTTTCAATTGTAAATTGTGGTGTTTTCCAGTACTGGGTTGCAGCTGGAAAAACATATGCTGGATAAGTTGGCCGTTCATTCCGCTGTGGCGAACCCTGATGAATAAAGGGACTAAGCCGAAGGAAAATGAATGAATGAGATACTGGCTGTTTATTTGTACTTGTCAAGTACATATTCTGCATGATCTTATTCTACTTCACTAATCTTACTCAATACCTAAACCCAGTTACTACCTTATACTAACTATTAATAAGGAGGAAGTTAAAAGTTCATTAACTAAAAGGCAATAATGGTTTATTGATAGCAAGAATTGTACTTTAAAATAAAATGTGACATTAATAATCATAATAATTCATTCATTCATTCATTTTGGCTTAGTCCCTTTATTAATCTGGGGTTGCCACAGCGGAATGAACCGCCAACTTATCCAGCATATGTTTTACGCAGCGGATGCTCTTCCAGCTGCAACCAATCACTGGGAAACATCCATACACTCTCATTCACACACATACACTACGGACAATTTAGATTACCCAATTCACCTAGAACACGTCTTTGGACTTGTGGGGGAAACCGGAGCACCCGGAGGAAACCCACGCCAACACGGGCAGAACATGCAAACTCCACACAGAAATGCCAACTGACCCAGCCGAGGCTCAAACCAGCGACCTTCTTGCTGTGAGGCAAACGTGCTACCCACTGTGCCACTGTGCAGCCATAATAATAATAATAATGATGATGATGATGATGATGATAAGAGTACAATTTGAATACTTATTTATAAGAATAATGATATTAGAATAAGAACTTAACAAGAATTGTATATTTTTGTTATTATTATTATTATTATTATTATTATTCATTCGTTCATTTTCCTTCGGCTTAGTCCCTTATTTATCAGGGGTCGCCACAGCGGAATGAACCGCCAACCATTCCAGCATTTTTTTTACGCAGCGATTGCCATTCCAGCTGCAACCCATCACTGGGGAAATTATTATTATTATTGTAAACAATCTTAGTTTAATAAAAATAAAAATCTTAGAAAACAAATAGCAATTAAAGAGCTCTTTGTTTTTTCTCTCTTCCATTTGTATGTGATTCCATGTAATTTGTGTACCTTTTTTTGCATAATAATAAAAAATAAATAAAATAAAAAATTAATTAAATAAGTGCTTTTTATGATTAGAATTTATGATTAAAATTTGACAGCCACAAAGGGAAGGTTCAACTAAAAATTGTATATCCTCAATCTGTCGTCATTTACTCGCCCTCATGTCTTTCAAACCCGTACGACTACTTCATGTTTCCTGAGAAGCAGTCATGGATGTGTGAACTCAAAATAAGTTGTGACAGTTAAGCAGTTATAGGGATGTTTATGTAAAGTGCGACTTCACATTTTCCATGTTTTACCCACATTTCAATTCAATTCATCTTTATTTCTCTAGCACTTTTACAATGTAGATTGTGTCGAAGCAGCTTAACATAGAAGTTCTAGTCAATTAAAACTGTCAGTCCAGTTTTCAGAGTTGAAGTTTAGTTTAGTTTAGTTCAGTGTGGTTTAATTTTCAATGCTGAAAGTCCAAACACTGAAGAGCAAATCCATCGATGCGCAGCTCCACAGGTCCCAAACCAAGCAAGCCAGTGGCAACAGTGGCGAGGAACAAAACTTCACCAATTGACAAAAGTGAAGGAAAAAACCTTGAGAGAAACCAGGCTCAGCTGGGCACAATTATTTTTCCTCTGGCCAAACTTCTTGTGCAGAGCTGCGGTCTAGGCACCGGGGGCTGGAGTTATTTGAGTTAAAGGAACCCAGCATTGGTGAATGTTATCATCCAGTCCTTGAGCCTCATCTTATCAAGCTGATGTGGAGCTCGTGTTAAACAGTGACCAAACAGACCAACAGCAGCTGTTTTAAACAGTACTGTTCATTATAAAGAGAGAAAGAGAGAGAGAGAGAAGGAGAAAGAAAGAGAGACATTAAACTTCAATGTTACCAAACTTCAGTGTTATTCAGCCCTAAACAGAGCCACAAAATGTACAAATGATCTATTAAAACAATTACAAGAAAAACAAATATACTATATTACCTTAAATGTACACTATACTTTACTACTACTATACACTATACTATTACGCACGCGGCACGTCATGATTTTACCAAGTACGATGCGATCCTGCATTAACATCTGTGTTGATCCTGGAACATCTTTTTCTTTTTCATTTGACCTTACTAAATGTCTACATGAGATTAATATATGGATGACTAATAACTTCTTAAAGTTAAATGCCAGTAAAACTGAAGCCCTTCTGGTTGGCTCTAAATCTGTTTTATCCAAAGCTCAATCTTTACTCAAACTCCCTAGTCAATTTCTCAACCCACGTGAAAAGTCTTGGGGTTATACTGGATGGCATGCTCTCATTTGGTCCTCATATTAGTAATATCTCACGTTCTGCCTTTTTTCATTTGCGTAACATAGCAAGACTTCGCTCTTCACTATCTCAACAAAGTACTGAAGTGCTTGTTCATGCTTTGGTTATATCACGGATTGATTACTGTAACTCTCTCCTATCTGGCATCCTTGATAGGCAACTTCATAGACTACAGTTAATTCAGAACACAGCAGCTAGGGTAGTCACTCGCTCGCGTGCTTCTGATCACATAACTCCAATTCTCTTTCACCTGCACTGGCTCCCTGTTCACTATACAATACGAAATTCTCCTCTTAATATACAAAGCTCTTTGTAAGGCTCCAACCCTGAAAACTGTTGTGAAGATTCTACGGGGTGAGACCACGAGAATTGTCAGGCGCTAAAACAATAAACTTTCTGATCTGAGAAGAAGATCAGGAAACCAACTGTTCAACTGTTCTATTCAAATCATCCTGAGCCCCCCTTGCTGACTAAGATTTGAGATACTACAGATGCTTTGATTTCTTTGACAATACAAG
>CAIGQV010018202.1:2013759-2025617 GCA_903798115.1 Danio jaintianensis
GTTTACTGTATGATGACCAAAATGGCCTTAAACACCCAGCAGGCACAGGATGTTAACATGACATCAGATTGACATTGTACCCCAACGTTGTGGGGACGTTACATTTTGTTTGGAAATGAAAATCGGGTTGACATCAGAACCCAACGTCAGGCCGATGTCAATGTCCAACCTAAAATCAACCAAATATCAACGTCTAATGATGTTCCAGCTTGACGTTGTGTGGACGTTATCACTATGACATCTATCAGACGTTGGATTTTGGTTGCCATACCGGATGAATAAATGTCAGTATTTGACGTCAATATGACGTTGGTTTAAGATGTTGGCTCGACGTTGGATTTTGGTCACTTTCCAACATCAACATCATTTGACGTCATTATTGGACATCAAAATAATGTTGTCTTTAAACACTGGCTAGACATTGAATTTTGGTCACCTGATGTCAACTCTAACCTAATATTAATGTCTTATGACGTTGTGTGCCTGCTGGGCAATAACTAGATGCACTACAGAATGTTACGTTTACACACATGCACAAATTACATGTAAATGCATCAGCTTTTTACAGCGTGATACTCACTACTTACTACTCTTTTGAGTACTTTTGAAAGGTCTACTTTTTACTCAGAGTTTGAGTAATATTTACAACAGATACTTTAACTCCACTTGCACTACATTTTTAGGGAAGTAATGGTACTTTTACTTAAGTATGATTTTTCAGTACTCTTTCCACCACTGATCAAGAGTAATGCAACAGTTATTTATTATTTTGAGCGCTTGTATTAGTTGACAGTTACATCATGTTAATTAAAAGAATACATGGTTATTTCAAATGTAATGATTGATTCAATTTGGTGTTTAATTGTATTATATTGAGAAGGTGTTTTTAGTTCAGTGAACAAAGTATCTTCGACTTATGTGTATTGTATCCAAGCATTTGAAAAAAAGAGTTAAGAGTTTTGCAAAAATGTGCAATTTTGGCAATGGTTGTGAATTTTGTGTCTATAGAGTTTTGAAAATGAACACCAGGGTTCTGAAATTTGTGACAAAACGATTGTAAAAAAAAACTGTAATTGACAAACCAGCGTTTCGAGCACATTGTTAAACATCTGAAATTTTGTTTTGCTCATTTCTAAAATCCCACCATCCCAGACAATATATGACTTTAAACTATTACAAATGTCAATAAAAGTCACTTTGTTGAACTTTTCAAGGGTAAAAGTTGTTAGAAGAAAGATCAAGATCCCATAATGCAATTCAAAAGCATAAACAGATTAATAAAAAAATTAAAACATGAATCACAAAATACGGAAAACTACTAATTTAAGGATATTTTGTACAGTTGCAAATATCAAAGGTCTAAAAATAAGCCAACCAATCAGTAAAACTTTTCTGTTTTAAATAGTAAAAGTCCCCTGAGTGCTGTGTTTTTGCCTTTGCGCTGCAGGCTCATCAGGATCCTCTGCCTGTTAGAATCATCACATTAAACCCAAATTGATTAATTGAAAGCGAGAGCCCACGGGGAGCTTTAAGAGTGACTTCCATCTTCATGCGTCCATAAATAGATTTAATAATTATTCTGTCCCCTTTGCGTCATGCCAAACCCCCACCCTGATTTCCCTGCAACAACCCTTCATAACGTGCATTTTTTTTTTGCATACAGTTAGAGTCAAAATTATTCACTCTTCAGTTGAAGTCTTTTTTCAATATTTCCCAAATTATGTTAAACAGAGCAAGGAATTTTTCGCAGTATTTGCTATAATATTTTTTCTTCTGGAGAAAGTCGTATTTGTTTTATTTCGGCTAGAGATGAATACTAGTATCTTGAAAAATATCTAGCCAAATATTATGTGCTGTCATCATGGCAAAGATAAAAGAAATCAGTTATTAGAAATGAGTTATTAAAACTATTATATTTAGATGTGTTGAAAAAATCCTCTCTCCGTTAAACAAAAATTGGGGAAAAAGTATACAGGAAGGCTAATAATTCTGACTTCATCTGTATATGCACTCTTTCATTACCTCTAAAATGAAACGCTGAACAAGATTTGTTTTGGCTAATGCATTTGCGTCCTAACTTTTCAGCTTTGCTTTGTTTTTAGGAGGGGAATCGCATAGTGATGTTATGCCGAAATGCACTAGGGGGCAGACAGTGGAATTAAAAACACATAAGCAGAGTGCACATCTCTGCTTCACTCGAGCGTGAAAGGCTTCCTAAAGTATCCTCATGCCACCGAGTCTGGCCTGCTTACACTGCAGGCAGGAGGAACACAATCATAAAAAAGTGTAATGTGCAATGTAAAATAGCAAACAGTTTAAACTCGCAATTAAATTTAAACCTGATTAATTAACCCTTGTCAAAAAATGTAACTTTTTAACAAGACATTTTGAAGTCACAATTATGACATTTCATAAGTTTATATATTAAAATAGCAAGATACAAGCTAGATACAAGATAAAACATAAAATGTTTTAGATATTCACAATAGCTTATGTTTCTATAAGTCTATATTTATGTATTCCATGGCATGAATAAGATATTATATTAATATTAGATATTAAGATATTATTATTATCATTTTAAAAAATGAGAAAATGACTTACTAGAATTACTTATTAGTTGTAATGATTTGTAATTATTTTATACTTCATACATGGGCTTCACGGTGGCGCAGTGGGTAGCACAATCGCCTCACAGCAAGAAGGTTGCTGGTTCGAGCCTCGGCTGGGTCAGTTGGCATTTCTGTGTGGAGTCCACAAGTCCAAAGACATGTGGTACAGGTGAATTGGGTAAGCTAAATTGTGTGTGTGTGTGAATGAGTGTGTATGGATGTTTCCCAGTGATAGGTTGCGGCTGGAAGGGCATGCGCTGTGTAAAACATATGCTGGGTAAGTTGGCGGTTCATTCCACTGTGGTGATCCCAGATTAATAAAGGGACTAAGCCAAAAAGAAAATGAATGAATGATATACATATATGTGTGTGTGTGTGTGTGTATACATAATTATTATTAATTTGATAATTATTTCATTATAATTTCATAGTTAAATATATACATTTATATATTGTTAGTACATAAAAGTTAAACTAAATGAAAAATGATATATCTTTTTGTCAGCTTGCTGAAATTAATTTGCCTTTTTAAAATATTTTATTTTAAGTAACTTAAGATTTAATTCAAGCAAAACAAATGAGTTCTACAGTAGCTTAACAGCCCTGATAGTTACCACTTTAGCAAGTTCTAAACTAGCAATAAAAAAATGTCTGCAGAAGTTATTAAATTTAGTTAATAATACTAGTTTTCAGTACTGGGTTGCGGCAGGAAGGGCATCTGCTACATAAAACATATGCTGGAATAGTTGGCGGTTCATTCCACTGTGGCGACCTTTGAAATAGAGACTAAGTGGAAGGAAAATGATTGAATTAATAATAATAATAATAATACATTTTATTTATAGTGCGCTTTTCTCAGACTCAAAGCGCTAACAACAGCATCAGAACACAATAAAACATACAATACAAAACATACAAATTAAAAAAGAAAGCCTCATAAATTATAAGCAATACTAAAAAGGTGAGTTTTAAGAAGTTTCTTAAAACAGTCCGGGGAACTGGCGTTCCTGATGTCTGTGGGAAGAGCATTCCACAATTTAGGTGCACGGTAGGAGAATGCCCTACCTCCCATGGTGCTGAAACAAGGTGAGCCCCGAAGCGGAACGTAAATAACGAGAGGAAGACACTCAGATAACATATATAATCAGGAGCAGAACCATGAACTGCTTTATAAGTTAAAATCAAGGTTTTAAAATCGATGCGTGACTTCACAGGCAACCAGTGTAACTGTAGTACAGGGGTAATGTGAGACCGAGATGATGTATGAGTTAACACACGTGCGGCTGAGTTTTGAACATATTGTAAAATCTTAAGTGAATTGGCTGGCAGACCCCCAAATAAAAAAAAGTACACCAAGATTCCGTACCTACATAGAAGAAGTTAGAAGAGAACCATCAACTGTTAACGTAATATTACCACTTCTATTAACAGTAGAGGGCGTGCCAATGAGTAAAATCTCAGTCTTGGAGCTATTTAATTTTAGATCGTTTTGTTGCACCCAGGCTTTAATCTCTACCAAGCAGGCATTAAGTGTCGACAATGAGGCAGATAGACTAGGAGATGTACTAATGTAAATCTGTGTATCGTTGGCATAGCAATGATAATTGATACCATATTTTTGAAGAATTTGTCAGAGAGGTAGCATATAAATGCTAAACGAAAGTGGCCTGAGTACCGAACCCTGGGGGACACCATGACACAGAAAGACAGTCCGCGATCTGTGACCCCCCCAAATAAATAAACTGTGAGCGTTCAGTGAGGTAGGATGTGAACCAGCTTAGTGCTGTCCCGGCTAAGCCAACCCAGTTTTGAAGTCTGTCCAATAGTAAGCTGGGAGAGATAGGCTGCGTCCGAAACCACCTACTACTCAGTAGGTACTGCATTTGAATTCAAACGTACTACTCGGCCGTTAGAAAAGTATGTTCTATACAGTATGAATGGAATTCGGACGTACTACATCCACCATTTTGTCATGATCATGTGACCTACCCGCGTGAGTTGCGTCGCTTCACTCCCATTCATGAATTCTCTCGCGGGGCATCATGGGATAGTGCAGCGTGCATGGGATGCGCACTTCAGAATCTCGCCGGAAGTAGTAGGTCATCCGGGTACTTCTAGCATACTGTTTTTTGAATTCTATTTTAGCATACTATATAGTATGGAAGTATGCGGTTTCGGACGCAGCCATAGTGTCAAATGCTGCAGTTAGATCCAAGAGCACCAGAATACCACAAGCCCCCTAATCAGCAATCATAAGAAGGTCATTAGTGACCTTAACTAAAGCTATTTCCACACTGTGACCCGATCTAAAGCCAGATTGAAATACATCAAATAAGGCATTTACCTTGAGGTGGTTTTGCAGTTGACCCGCAACCACACGCTCAAGAACTTTCGCTAAAAAGGGTGAATTCGAAAAATAAATATTAATAGTTTCAACATGTACTAATGCATTATTAAAGTCAGAGTGAAATTAGTTAATATTACGACTATTAAGCAATGCACTTATAGTCGATGCAGTTTTATTTATATGTTAAAAATAATCTGATGGTTTTGATTTCAGAAGAGTTCTTTATTGTCGACAACAAAGGAGATTTTTCAGGAGACCCTCAGCAGCATCTCTGCCTGAAAACTCTGCCTCACTGATGCTCTGGTCTGCTTATATACTCTTTTGCTGCTGTTTTTCCCCATTGTTCTACATTTGTCATAGTTTCAACCCCCCTGAACTGACCTTTCTGCTATCTATCTTGTCCATCTATACTTAACTTGTTGAGGTGGTCTTTTCTTTTCTCATGCCCCTCTGACCTTTCTACTATATATCTTTTCCAGGCTTCTTTACTTTTTAACTCTACATATGGTATATAAGTTGACAAACAGTTAATTATTTATTCAGGCCATCTTTCCTTTCTAACTCTAATTGCTTAGATTCCTTTCCTCTTTAACTCTATGGTATATAAGTTGACAAGCAGATTATACACATACACTTACGTACACTTTGATTATATAGATTAACTTCACACTGTAAAGAGTTAAAAATCCACTTCACTTGATAGCTAATGAAAAATGAAACATTAACATGAAATTATACATGTCAACCCTGCCGATTTTCCTGGGATTCTTCCATATTTTACCATTGATTTCCTCCCGTTTAAGTATTTTCCTATATTTCTCCCGTATTTTTGATCTTTCTATCTCAAATGTGACGTAATTGCAGGAGCTGTTCAAGAGAATTATGCTTTCGTAAATTTTATCCCATATTTTTACATCCCAATGTTGACCGGTATTCATATTAACTGATCTTACAAATAAAACGACTGCAAGGTGTTACCCGATTCTTACCTCCAGCCCTTTCTCCTATGGAAATTCTTCCAACCATATTGGCTTACACACACTTATGTTTTATAATATTTAATTTATGCAACCAGGACAAGGTCATAAATGTTTCAGAAGTTTCATATTCACTCAATTGTTTTTAAAGCTCATTCCCTGCGCAGCACATTGTGTCTTTGTGAAGCTATTTGTCTATTGATACCTTCATTTGGCTGATGTGTTTTTATTTTAATATGCAGATGCAGAAGTGTCCGTCAAAAGCTGACGGGTCTCAAGCTGCCGACTCTTGAATTATTAAACCATCTGATGTAACCCAGCAGATGAGGGGTTATTCAGGAGTGAGATGTGGACAGATCCTCCAATGGTCCTGAAAGAAGACACAAAAGCTGCATTCTGGTAAGTGATTTGGGTGAAGAGTCTAACTTTAAAGGTCCTGTGAAATTGAAATAAAGTTTTTTAGATATTAGTATGGTCCTCACAGCAAGAAGGTCGCTGGTTCGAGTCCCGGCTGGGCCAGTTGGCATTTCTGTGTGGAGTTTGCATGTTCTCCCCGTGTTGGCGTGGGTTTCCTCCGGGTGCTCCGGTTTCTCCCACAGTCCAAACACATGTGCTATAGGTGAATTGACTAAACTAAATTGGCCGTAGTGTATGAGTGTGTGTGTGTGTGTGTGTGTGTGTGTGTGTGTGTGTGTGTGTGTGTGTGTGTGTGTGAGAGAGAGAGAATGAGTGTGTATGGGTGTTTCCCAGTACTGGGTTACAGCTGGAAGGGCATCCACTGCGTAAAACATATGCTGGAATAGTTGGTGGTTCATTCCGCTGTGGCGACCTCTGATAAATAAAGGGACTAAGCCGAGGAAAATGAATGAATGAATTTCAGCAAATAAATAAACACCCTTAATGTGTTTATGCCTTTAATAAAATTTTCTTGTGAATGTTTACTTTCACCATTTCATTCAGGGAAACTCCTGAGATAGATAAGTTATACCGGAACTTCCCACCTCCTTTATTTAGCCACAGTGACTTCTGGGAATTCTATAGCGAGTACTGTGTTCAGGAATTCATCAGAGTTCTGTCACGGGTATTGCATATTGAGAAACAGCCATTTGCTTTTCATTTGATGCACTTGGACTCTCACTGGCAGAGCTGTGATAAACAAAACATTACTGGCTGTTTTTTTAAAGGGGAGGAGCTACTATATGTCCCGCCCTCTCTTCAAGCACTGTAAAAAAAATATTTGTTAATGAACAGTTACTGTATTTAGTGACTCACAAGTGTTTGATGTTTATTTATGGTTGTGAAGTGCATTATGGGATGTTGATCTCGGCTCTGTCGACTTATGATGTTGAAAATTTAACTCTGCAGTTTAACAAAGTGACTTTTTAGGAGTTTGAGATAATATAATATTTAGAGAAATAAGTATGTATCATAACAGAAAATGTACTGGAGGTTTATTACAAGGTTTTTGTACAGCAATTTACAACACCAACCCACTGTCACGATCACACAAGGAAGTGTAAACTTCAAGGGTGTTTATTCAAGTGATATGCACAATAGTAGTTAGGTGAATGGTGTTGAAGAAGGTGAGCGATAACGCATGCACACACAGTTCAGCAGCTCAGTTCAGTTCAGTTCCAAGGCTATTGCCAACATAAGAACAGTCACTTCCTTTATATCGGTGCATTGCCATTCACAGGAGGAGGACAACCATGGAAGAGCGTGGGAGAGAAGACGAGGGGGACCATGCATGTCTGATTCCAGCCGATGACTGAGTGAGTGAGGTGAGTATTTATGCTGTGTGGTAATTGCAGGTGCATGTGCGGGTGATTAGTAATCAGGTGAGGTTTCACGGGTGTGGTGCGTGGTGGATGGTGAGTGAGAACGAGCAACAGGTGTGACACCCACAGGACACCACAGGGTTCATACATATTTTTACTACAAAAATTCCATGACTTTTCCATGGACTTTCAAGTCAATTTTCATGACCTAATGTTTCATGTAATGTCCGTATGTGACATATGTGTACGTATACATGGTAAATAATAAGAAAAACAATGCATGTTCAAATTTATTACAGCATATCATAAAACAATTTCTTAATTTTTTTTTATATCTATGTGAAGTTTATTTAGATAATGCTTACACAGCACTAATAATGCGATAGCATGTTTTTGGCCAAGGACAGAAAAGAAGAAAAGACAACTAACCTATATTCAAGTATACAGATATTTGTTAAACTAATTTTCATGATTTTTCCAAAACTTTGTTGGTTTTTCTGTTTTTCCAAAACTTTTCCAGGCCTGGAAAATGCTATGTCAAAATTTCTGGACTTTTCCAGGTTTACTATGACCGTATGAACCCTGTACTCAGACGATATATCACTTTAAACTATTAAAAATGTTAATAAAAGCCACTTTCTCTAACTTTTCAAGGTTGAAAGTTGTTGGAAGAAGGATCAAAGTCCCATAATGCATAAGCATAAATAAATGGGGGAAAATAAAATCATGAAACACAAAATATGAAAGACTACGGATATTTTTTACAGTGTGTTTTAGCTGAGATTGTCAAACATCGAATCAAAAAATGCACATTTCAGAGCACTTCAAGGGACCTTTAACAGCCTTCACAGCTGCCGAGATACACATACTGTATAGTAAGCGTATTTCAAACTAGAAAGTCTGAAAAATGATCCAGGGTGAGGGAATCGAACCGTCAGAGATTGTAAAATGAGCTCCTGAAATTTTATACTAAATGTTATCAAGTGGAACAGCAAGTGCTTGAGACTCGACTGGTGTTTTGACGACAGGGAAAACCGCTTAGTATTTTCCTGGGGTGGATAAAATATTCAATACACTTCTGCGTGCATCACATCTTCCTTTCTTTTTTTCTGGCTTGACTTTATAAATCACAATCTAAAATGTTGTACTTTTTTTTTAACTTTCAAAATTATAGTGTAAAACAAATGCATAGTACAGTTTGAGGTATTGTTCTGCCTTATGAACCAATGATGAACTAAAAACAGAAACGTTTAGCATTTTTAAAGGTCTCTGAAAGGCCAGTAGATGTAATACACATGCACATGATGGCACTGTTTTCAAAAAATCATGCATAGATGTACAGTTGAAGTCAAAATTATTCTCCTGGTTTTTTTTTTTTCCCAAATATTTCCCAAATGATGTTTAACAGAGCAAGGAATTTTTACACAGTATTTCCTATAATATTTTTTCTTATTTGTTTTGTTTCGCCTAGAATAAAAGCAGTTTTTAATTTTTTAAAACCATTTTAAGGTCAATATTATTAGCCCCCTTAAGCAATATTTTTTTCAATTGTCTACAAAACAAACCACTGTTATACAATGACTTGCCTAATTAAAATAACTTACCTAATTAACCTAGTTAAGCCTTTAAATGTCACTTTAAGCTGAATACTTGTATCTTGAAAAATATCTAGTCAAACATTATGTGCTGTCATCATGGCAAAGATAAAAGAAATCAGTTATTAAAACTATTATGTTTAGAAATGTGTTGATCTGTTAAACCAAAATTGGGGAAAAATACAGCGTGGCTAATAATTTAGGAGGGCTAATAATTCAGACTTCAACTGTATGCAATAGTAGATATCCAATAATGGTATAATTTTCAAAACTTTGTAAACAAATGTCCAAAAATGCATAAAGTTCTCAGTTTAAAGAAACATTTGTTTAAACCTCAACCCAAACACCACTGATTATCATAAAGTGCTTAAGCCCATTGAATAAGTGATAATATTGCATGCAAAAGTAAGTCTGTTTTTCTGTCTACTGGAGTGTGAGATAAAAAAAACATCTTGTTTTTTTTCTCTCTCTCCTGCTCTCTTGAATGCAAATGGGCCAGATTGAACCCTGGGGGTTCAGTGTCCCCTGCTGCACAGAGAGGGAACATCTCTTTAAAGAAACTATGCATTATTTTTCCTGGATAGAAAGTCAAAGACAACTAAAGCAAAAAAACAAAAGTACCCAAAAGCCACAGTGCGTATACCTGGAGTTAGACTGAGGCTGTGTCAGTCAAAACAGAAGTAGAAAGTGATGCAGGGCAAGAGATGGTGAGCTGAAGCGAAAGATTCCCTCTTTCCCTGGAGCGAATGAGACGGAGACACAGATGTCAGTGAACACAAAGTCCCAGGAGACTCCACTTTCCAGCATCTCTCACACTGTTAACACACACACACGTGGCGCAATCAAGTTTTTTTTACTCATTTAATTAGCTCCATATTTAGTGACATGAGAGACTGGAGGACCGCGGAAAGCAGATGGGACTTCACAAGGGTCCTGTCTGAACACGAAAAATCTTGAATACTTCTAGTAGAGCTTGTGTTGAAGACTTACAAAGTGGTCTGATGACTACTTTTGGATTACTTTTGGATTACTTTTGCTTTATCTTTTACTCGTGCTGATGAGTTACAAAAAACTAGTCTATTTCTGATTGTAAATTACATGATACATATTTCAGCCAGTGATGTAATCTAGGTGGCTTTTTGTAGGAAATGTATTCTGACTACTTTTGGATTACTTTTAGTTTACTTTTGGCATAACTTCACAAGGTCCTGTATTAACACGAAAAATGTTGTCGGATTCTAGCAATGTTCGTGTTGATGACTTACAAAATGTGGTCTATTGCTGTTTGCAAATTACATGATAAAATTTGCAGTATAATGACTGCGTTTCAAATTATGGGTTTGCAGTTCTGGTTTGGAAAACTTCAATTCAAAAGAATTGAAAACAATCATAGCAAATTACTTGTTAAAAATTCCAGTGATGTAATCTAGGTGAGTCTGTAGGAAATGTATTCAGACTACTTTTGGATTACTTTTAGATTACTTTCGGCATGACCTTCCAGGGGTCCTGTATGAACATTAAAAATCTTGAACACTTTAGTAGAGCTCGTGTTGAAGACTTACAAAAGTGGTCTGATGAAAATTGCAGCCAGTGACATCATTTGATGTATGAACATGTATTCTGACTACTTTTGGATTATTTTTTCTCTATCTTTTACTCGTGCTGATGAGTTACAAAAAATTGGTCTATTTCTGATTGTAAATTACATGATAAAAACTGCAGCCAGTGATGTAATCTAGGTGGCTTTTTGTAGGAAATGTATTCAGACTACTTTTGGATTATCTTTAGATTACTTTCGGCATGACATCCCAAGGGTCCTGTATGAACACGAAAAATTTTGAACACCTTCTTGTAGAGCTCGTGTTGAAGACTTACAAAAGTGGTCTAATAAAAATTGCAGCCGGTGACGTCATTTGATGTATGAAAATGTATTCTGACTACTTTTGGATTACTTTTACTCGTGCTGATGAGTTACAAAAAACTGGTCTATTTCTGATTGCAAATTACATGATAAAAATTGCAACCAGTGATGTAATCTAGGTGGCATTTTGTATGAAATGTATTCTGACTACTTTTGGATTATTTTTAGATTACTTTTACACTAACCTTTGCTTGTATTGATGAGTTACAAAAAAGTAGTCTATTACTGATTGCAAATTAACAATTAATGATAAAAAATTGCAGCCAGCGATGTAATCTAGGTGACTTTTTGTAGTATGTATTCTGACTACTTTTGGACTACTTTTGCCCTATCTTGTTTATCTACATTTTTCTGCATATGATGACTGCATTTCAAACAACACAGGGTCATTGTTAATATGTACCCCTGTCTACATTTCTAGAGAGCGTGAATTATGTAGCCAGAGGTACATCTGACTGCATTTTGTCTTTAAAACGAACGCTACAGGACGCCGCAGATGGCTTCTGTTTCTTTTTGCGCTACCAGCTGACCACTTACCTCCGTGTGGACGGCTTTTCTGGTGTTACCAGTTTGCCCAGTAGCTCGCTGCATACGTCAGCAGACTTGGGACGTGAAACTGAGTTGACCG
>CAIGQV010018202.1:2026017-2040338 GCA_903798115.1 Danio jaintianensis
GAATATCGGACCAAAGAAAATATCAAAATCTAAATTGAGCCAAAAATGATGAATGTGATCCGTTCTTACAATTAGAAATACAGTCTAAATTTGACGGTCACTAAAAATTGGAGTCAGATTAAATTCGGAGCTGAAAAACAAATATGAATAAATTCTAATAAATAGCAGAATTCTTTTCATAAGCACTAGAAAAGGCTGACACGCATTTAACCTTCGACCATGCTGTTAGTTTCGTCATTGGGCTAATAGGTGGATTCTTACATCTTCATAAATTGGCGCCTCACTGTCTTTCTGATCTTCTTCATTTCTACACTCCTTTGCGCTCTCTGAGATCATCTTCTGCCAAATTATTATCTGTTCCAAACTTTAAGATGAAGTCATTTGGTGTCAGGGCTTTTAGTTGTACAGCACCAAAGTTATGGAACTCCCTGCCTTTGCACATTCGCCAGGTGGACTCTATTTCCAATTTCAAATCTCAGATAAAAACTTTTTTGTTTAGGATAGCTTTTAATGATTTGCTGGTTTAATATTATGTTGATTGTTATTTTTGCTGCTGGTATTTTTATGATGTGCTTGCGATATGCTGTAAGGTGTCCTTGAGTGCTTTGAAAGGCGCCTATAAATAAAAGGTATTATTATTATTGTTGTTGGAAAATGAAGTCCATACCAATTCCCTACCCCTAAACCCAACCATAACTGTAAATTATTCCCAAAATCAGAGGGGAATAATAGTTGGAAAACAATCATGTAGAAGTGCATAAATCTAACTGTACGCCTAAATTTAACATAAACTGTAAACGTATCCCTTAATTCTGATTGGCTGATTGCAATGTTGTTCCAGGATCAACATAGATATTAATCCAGAAACATGTCCTACTTGGTAAAATCAGGTTGGCGAGAACAAGAACCTGTACGAGGTTTGCTTGTTCGAGTCCCGGCTGGGTCAGTTGGCATTTCTGTGTGGAGTTTGCATCCTCTGTGTAAAACATATGTTGGATAAGTTGGCGGTTCATTCCGCTGTGGCGACCTCTGATGAATAAAGGGACTAAGCCGAAGGAAAATGAATGAATGATACTACTACATATACTAGATCTATACTAAAATATATTTAGAAGAAACGAAGACAGCAAAACGCCTGGACTCCTGAAGTACATCATCGATTATGTAAACAGTGTGACATGAATTAAAAATAGCCTAGATACTTCTTTTCTGCCACAAATACGCCACGGCAAGAGAAATATTAGTATTCCCACTATTTGGGACATTAAATAAATGATTTATTCTTTAATCTAAACGACTCAGAGAAACTTCATTATATACTCAGAGAGGATCACAGTTATCCTAGCTGTAAAATATGTGTACACCATACACAGCGTTAGACTTTATTAATGCACTCAATTTGTTTGCCTTATTTATACAATCTACACTGTTTATAATTGAAAGTTTTATCATTAATATTACATGCATTACACTCTTTTTCTGGCCATTTATTTCTCAATTATTGTATATTTTCTTATTTTGATGATGTAATTACACTCAAAAAATGACGTTTGCTGCTTGTTCAGACTGCTTATTTAAAATGAGCCGAAACAACACAATTATTGAGGTTTATTTTTGCGACAACTTAATTGTTTTATGTTCAATCCACTTAAATTTGTAAAAACTAATAAGCTAACTTAATTCCTTAATGTTGTTCCAACACAAATCGATTATTCCCAGCATTTTTTGCATTGTATTTTCCACATTTTATAGTTGATATCTTTTGCCAATCCTGTAAAAAAAGGCATGCCAATGAAACAAACTGAACTTGAGATATAAAATATTATAAAATACTGCTAATAGTCATCATGAGCTGACAGTAACTATCCTCCTTCAAAGAGACAGACAAGCTGAGATACATTCAGAAAACTCACAATAAAAGCTTCAGTTTATTATGCAAAGACTCTTATTATTAGTTCCTCTGGTGGACAGAAGAGGGCAGCAGTTGCTCATAGAGATTGTTTATGAGTCTTACTTTAAGAAAACCAATATTTATTATTTATTTATTGAACATGAAGTGACAATTATTTTGGACATTTGGAAACATTCTCAAAACTTTAAGTGAGAATTATTTTGAAAATGAGGTTAAAGCATCAAGATATGCAATATTTTATTTATATTGTTTTATTTATTATTTATTATTATATTTATTATTTATTCATTCTATTTTAAAGCTTTTTTTAAATTTGTTTAAACAAACTTTGAAACACAAAATGCAGATAGTACTAAGATATAAATACTGCTGGCCTTAAACGGAACTAAATGTAAACTTTATGAATCAATTTAACTTAAATGACATTAAACCGACTTAAAACAGCGTGTATAAAATTAACGTCAAATTAAGTTAGAAACATTTAGTTCAGTTCAGTTCAGTTGACTATTGGTACCCGTAGGTAGATTCTTTTTGCAGCAAAGTTTGACATTTGATACAAACAATTAAATCACACATATACAGTCGTGGCCAAAAGTTTTGAGAATGACACAAATAATAGTTCACAAAGTTTGCTGCTAAACTGCTTTTAGATCTTTGTTTCAGTTGTTTCTGTGATGTACTGAAATATAATTAAAAAAAGCACTTCATACGTTTCAAAGGCTTTTATCGACATTTACATGACATTTATGCAAAGAGTCAGTATTTGCTGTGTTGGCCCTTCTTTTCAGGACCTCTGCAATTTGACTGGGCAAAATGTGAGTGAGCCCACTCCCTTGGATGAGAAGCAACCCCACACATGAATGGTCTCAGGATGCTTTACTGTTGGCATGACATAGGACTGATGGTAGCGCTCACCTTTTCTTCTCTGGACAAGCCTTTTTCCAGATGCCTCAAACGATCGGAAAGGGGCTTCATCGGAGAATATGACTTTGCCCCAGTCCTCAGCAGTCCATTCGCCATACTTTTTGCAGAAGATCAATCTGTCCCTGATGTTTTTTTTGGAGAGACGTGGCTTCTTTGCTGCCCTTCTTGACACCAGGCCATCTTCCAAAAGTCTTTGCCTCACTGTGCGTGCAGATGCGCTCACACCTGCCTGCTGCCATTCCTGAGCAAGCTCTGCACTGGTGGCACTCCGATCCGCAGCTGAATCCTCTCTAGGAGACGATCCTGGCGCTTACTGGACTTTCTTGGACGCCCTGAAGCCTTCTTAACAAGAATTGAACCTCTTTCCTTGAAGTTCTTGATGATCCTATAAATTGTTGATTTAGGTGCAATCTTAGTAGCCACAATATCCTTGCCTGTGAAGCCATTTTTATGCAACGCAATGATAGCTGCATGCGTTTCTTTGCAGGTCACCATGGTTAACAATGGAAGAACAATGATTTCAAGCATCACCCTCCTTTTAACATGTCAAGTCTGCCATTCTAACCCAACCAGCCTGACATAATGATCTCCAGCCTTGTGCTGGTCAACATTCTCACCTGAGTTAACAAGATGATCACTGAAATGATCTCAGCAGGTCCTTTAATGACAGCAATGAAATGCAGTGGAAAGTTTTTTTCAGGATTAAGTTAATTTTCATGGCAAAGAAGGACTATGCAATTCATCTGATCACTCTTCATAACATTCTGGAGTATATGCAAATTGCTATTATAAAAACTTAAGCAACAACTTTTCCAATATTTATGTCATTCTAAAAACTTTTGGCCACGACTGTATATACAAAAGTACAAAAAATTACACTTTATTCAGTGACAGTAGATGATGGGACAAAGCTATTCCTGTAACGTTTTGTCCTACTAAAAAGCATCTGAAACCTTCGACCCGAATTAATAAGTTGTAATTACACCTCACAGATGTTTTAATTTAGCCCATACTTATGTAAATGCATGCAAATATACATTAATTCAGATTTTATTTTAATTTCAGGACTGTTATTGAATGATAAGCAAGTGTTTAGATGATTTGTGTATACAATACAGTTTCTAAAGTAATATTTTTCTAATATTAATAGTCTTTTAGTTCATGTGTTTTATGGGAGACATACTGTTGCTTTGTTTATCAAACAAGTGGTTGTAATTGGATTTGCACTGTAAATCTTAAATAAAATGTTATTGTCTTTATTTAGTATGTATTATTATTTAGTTATTTTAAGTTATATTATTTTACTTTTTGATTATGGTAACTTAACTTTTCTGATTTTGATTGTAATGCAATAATGTGCACCTTTTGTAAAGCTGCTTTGAAACAATGATTATTGTGAAAAACGCTATACAATACACTTGAATTAAATTGAATTATTATATTTAATGAAAGTATTTAGTTACTGTACTCTCAAAATCATTGCGCATATATCCACAATATTTTTTTTGACAACATTGTGCAGAAATGGTCGGCATGGTGGCTCATTGGTTAGCACTGTCTCCTCACAGCAAGAAGGTTGCTGGTTCGAGTCCCTTCTGGGCCAGTTGGTGTTTCTGTGTGGAATTTGCATGTTCTCCCTGTGTTGGCGTGGGTTTCCTCCGGGTGCTCCGGTTTCCCCCACAGTCCAAACACATGCGCTATACGTGAATTGAATAAACTAAATTGGCCGTAGTGTAGGAGTGTGTGGGTGTAAATGTCAGAGTGTATGGGTGTTTCCCAGTACTGGGTTGCGGCTGGAAGGGCATCCGCTGCGTAAAACATATGCTGAAATATTTGGCGGTTCATTCCGCTGTGGCGACCCCTGATAAATCAGAGACTAAGCCGAAGGAAAATGAATGAATGAAATATCAGGAAAACCTTAGTGAAAGGTAAAGTTTATGCTTGAGGAAACAGAAAGTCACCCTCATATCATCACAAACCTGTATGACACTTTGAAAAATGATATTTAAGATAAAAATGAGAGATATTTTGAAGAATGTTGATAACCAAACAGATTCAGTTGGTTTTGACATCTGCTGACAGGACCAAAAGTACAGCGCAAGTCATTCAGAACCAAAACTCCTTTGTTGCCAACATTTTTCAAAATACTTTATTTCATGTTTCACAGAAGAAAGAAAGTCATAGAGGTGTTGAAGTACTGTACATGAGGGCCTGTCAATTCTCACTTTTGACATAGAAGATTATTATAAATCTAGATGTCCTACTTTGGTGTTTGCATCAAAGCACATTTGCAAAAGTGTGTGTGTGTGTGTGCGTGTGCGTGCGTGCGTGCGTGCGTGTGTGTTCTTGTAAATACAGTTGAAGTCAAAATTATTCGCCCTCCTGTGATTTTCTTTTTCTTTTTCAAATATTTCCCAAATGATGTTTAACAGAGCAAGGAATTTTTCACAGTATTTCCTATAATATTTTTTCTTCTGGAGAAAATCTTATTTGTTTTATTTCGGCTAGAATAAAAGCAGTTTTAAATTTTTTAAACCCATTTTAAGGTCAATATTATTAGCCCCCTTAAGCAATATTTGTTTCAATTGTCTACAGAACAAACCACTGTTATACAATGACTTGCCTAATAACCTTAACTTTCCTAATTACCCTAGTTAAGCCTTTAAATGTCACTTTAAGCTGAATACTAGTATCTTGAAGAATATCTAGTCAAATATTATGTGCTGTCATCATGGCAAAGATAAAAGAAATCTGTTATTAGAAATTAGTTATTAAAACTATTATGTGTTGGAAAAAATCTTCTTTGTATATAAAAATGGGACATTGGAGAGCATTTGATTGGTCTGAAGATTTGATGAGAAACTGAAGTATGAGGTGACGTGGAAAAAATTGTTGATCCATTCAGGCGGAAGTGCAACCTGCAAGATGTTTTGGATGTTTATATCAGGTTTATATTTTCTAAGCGCAAATTTTGTCACTGTTTTGGAGCACATTAGCTAAAAACAAACAGACCGACACTAACATCTAAAATGTTCATTCATTCATTTATTTTCCTTTGGCTTAGTCCCTTTATTCATCAGGGGTCGCCACAGCGGAATGAACCACCAACTTATCCAGCATATGTTTTACACAGCGGATGCCCTTCCAGCCACAACCCAGTATTGGGAAACACCCATACACACTCACATTCACACACACACTCACACTCATACACTACGGCCAATTTAGTTTATTCAATTCACCTATAGCGCATGTTTTTGGACTGTGGGGGAAACCGGAGCACCCGGAGGAAACCCACGCCAACACAGGGAGAACATGCAAACTCCACACAGAAATGCCAACTAACCCAGCTGGGACTCGAACCAGCGACCTTCTTGCTGTAAGGCGAGAGTGCTAACCACTGAGCCACCATGCCGCCCACACATCTAAAATGTTTTATTTTAATTTCACGGGACCTTTAAAAGGGAACTATTGTTTGTTATCTTTGACCCATATACTGTATATTTATCCAGTGCAGTTATGTCATATGTCATGCAGTGTGTTTACATTAGTCTCTGTGCTGAAGAGCGGAGGGTGCAGGAGCAGTTCGGTGGATTCGGGTGTCCTGTTCACATCATTTGCTCTAATGGTTAAAACATGAGAGGATTTGCTCCATAATTGCTTGAGTGAAAACTGATGCCTTCACAACACACTGATGTAGGACATCATGATGATGAAAAGCGGATATCTCTTTCCTCTGTACACACACACACATGAAAAAATATATAGTCATTTATAGTAAGTATTGTGTTTTTGAACATTACTGTAACATATTAGACTATACACTCACTGGCCACTTTATTAGGTACACCTGTCCAGAATGGGGAAGAAAGGTGATTTAAGTGACTTTGAACGTGACATGGTTGTTGGTGCCAGACGGGCTGGTCTGAGTATTTCAGAAACTAATGATCTACTGGGATTTTCACACACAACCATCTCTAGGGTTTACAGAGAATGATCCAAAAAAGAGAAAATATCCAGTGAGCGGCAGTTCTGTGGGCGCAAATGCCTTGTTGATGCCAGAGGTCAGAGGAGAATGGCCAGACTGGTTCCAGCTGATAGAAAGGCAACAGTAACTCAAATAACCACTCGTTACAACCGAGGTCTGCAGAAGAGCATCTCTGAACACACAACACGTCCAACCTTGAGGCAGATGAAAGATTAACTCAAGTACTTTACAATAGTATGGTTCAAAAATAATAAAGTACTTAGTATAAGTTACCATAGTATTTGTTTCATGTTGGACAGGTGGTGCCGTATGCAGCCCATGTTCTCCTTAAAAAGGCAGCATGGCCTAGTTGGTGGTCTGTAAATAAAGCGAGCTCACCTTCAGCACAGCGTTCAGTTCAGCCTCAGGTAAAACTCAACATGAGAATCAGTCCATCTGCTCCAAACTCACACATTCAGCAGAGAGCCACGCTTAATCCACTACCTGAGAAAGACCAGTCTCTTTTAGGAGATTCTCTAAACCACTGACGCTTTCAAGGAGGATGATATGTTTTTTAAAAATAATAAGGTGATATATTATGCTCCTTTATTCATTCATTCATTCATTTTCTTTTAGGCTTAGTCCCTTCATTAATCACAGTGGAATGAACCGCCAACTTATCCAGCATATGTTTTACGCAGCGGATGCCCTTCCAGCTGCAACCCATCACTGGGAAACACGATACACACTCATTCACACACACACCAGAGATTTAGAGTAAAATAAATGTCTGGTGTCCCCAGAATGTGTCAGTAGCTATGTTTCCAGCCATCTATTTTTTTGTGGTTGCACATTTTGGAATTTAATTTAAAGAAATGCTTAATGGAAATGCCAAGATGTGCATACATGTTAAAAAACGCAGTAAAAACTGAGTAGGATAAACTTTTTATTCATTCCTTTACTTTTCGGCTTAGTCCCTTTATTAATCTGGGGTCACCACAGATTCTCCTCCACATCACAGTGGGGTTTTCATTAGACAAGAATCATGAAAAAGCCTTCTGTCAATGTGAATCCAGCCCTGACATTGGTCTGCTGTGATGCTTTGATTGGGCTTTCTTACATACAGTAATGTCAAATATGCAAACATAAGAGTCTGTAAAAGTGGTACATGGAACAAAGAAACCATAAATATGGAATAAATATGAAATCTACAGATAATGTTGTCCAGTTGGGTCATCTTCTGTGGTAACTGCTGTCATTTGATCTATCCTGAAACTTTTATCATCTAAACATTTAATATTGTACATCAGTTTCCATGCATCAAGAGCAGTGGTGTAAAGTAACAAATTAGAAATACTCAAATTACTGTAATTGAGTAGTTTTTCCCAGGAATTGTAATTTACTAAGTAGTTTTAAAAATGTGTACTTTTACTTTCCCTTGAGTACATTTTTAGTGCTGTATCGGTACTTTTACTCCACTACTTTCCTTCAACCTGCAGTCACTACTTTATTTTTCTTGTCTATGGGGATTAGAAAAATCAGTCCTGTGATTCCTGTCCAATCAAATCGCACATAGAAAGTAAATCGCATCATAATGAACTACCTCAAGACATGTGCGCTTTATAATTGCAGCAAACTGTTTGGAAGCGTTAAAAGTGTCTAAGAAGATGTCCTAAATCATTGACCCAGAGACTGTTTAGATGCATGTCACTGATGAGAAGATGACGGATGTTTACTGTATGATGACCAAAATGGCCCTTAACACCCAGCAGGCACAAGACGTCAACATGACGTCAGATTAAAGTTGTACCCTAACGTCATGGGGACGCTGCATTTTGTTTGGAAATGAAAATCAGGTTGACGTCAGAACTCAACGTCAGGGCAAAGTCAATGTCCAACGTATAACGTCCAACCTAAAACCAACCAAATATCAACATACAGCTTGACGTTGAGTGGATGTTACCACTATGACGTCTATCAGACGTTGGATTTTAGTTGCCATAACTGATAAATAAATGTCAGTATTTGACGTCAATATGACGTTGGTTTAAGATGTTGGCTCGACGTTGGATTTTGGTCACTTTCCAACGCAACCTAAAATCGACCAAATATCAACATCATTTGACGTCGTTATTGGACATCAAAATAAGGTTGTCCTTAGACGCTGGTTAGACATTGAATTTGAGTCACCTGACATCACAACCTAAATCTAACCTAATATTAACGTCTTATGATGTTGTGTGCCTGCTGGGCAATAACTAGATGCACTACAGAATGTTACGTTTACACACATGCACAAATTCCATGTAAATGCATCAGCTTTTTACAGCGTAATACTCACTACACTTGAGTATTTTTGAAAGGTCTACTTTTTACTCATAGTTTGAGTAATATTTACAACAGATACTTTTACTCTACTTGCACTACATTTTTAGGCAAGTAATGATACTTTTACTTGAGTATGATTTTTCAGTACTCTTTCCACCACTGGTGCCTACAGAAAATCATCATACAACTTTACTAACGTTACACCCTGCTTTCAAAAGACCTTCGAGATAAAGTTGTAGAAAGGCACAGGTTAGGAGAAGGCTACAAAAACATTTCAAAGGCTGGAAAAGTTATTTGGAATGTGATTTGATTTCAGGCTGTATGACAAATAAAGTAATTAATTCAAAGGGGTATGATGATTATCTATACAGTGCCTGTATATATAGATTTTCTTTTTTTTAATTACAAATTTACACTGGATTTTGTATCCCTGCAATGCATGTAAACAAACTTGATGTCAAAAACGACATCAAACAGACATTAACATTGGCATAATAAAAGACATCAAAATTGCTTATAGGACAGTTCTGTCATTGATTTTTGATGTGTTTTTGGATGCCAATGTTAATGTCTATTTGATGTCATTTTGACATCAAGGTAGTAAATTTACATTAAATCAATTTGCATATTTATGTGTTTCCTGATGTCGTTTTGGTCAATCGTTATAATCGTTAAAAATGCTTTAGATAGATGCACAGGGTTTCACAGCATTTTTCATTCATTCATTTTCTTTTCGGCTTAGTCCCTTTATTAATCCGGGGTCGCCACAGCGGAATGAACCGCCAACTTATCCAGCATTTGTTTTACGCAGCGGATGCCCTTCCAGCTGCAACCCATCACTGGGAAACATCCACACACACTCATTAACACACATACACTATGGACAATTTAGCTTACCCAATTCACCTGTACCGCATGTCTTTGGACTTGTGGGGGAAACCGGAGCACCCGGAGGAAACCCACGCAAACACGGTGAGAACATGCAAACTCCACACAGAAACGCCAACTGACCCAGCCGAGGCTCGAACCAGCGACCTTCTTGCTGTGAGGCAACAGTGCTAACCACTGAGCCACCGTGCTGCCCTTTCACAGCATTTTCTAAAATATTTTTCTTTTGGAGAAAGTCTTACTGGGGTTGTTACGCTAGATTAATGACACAGCAATAGCGTTAGTTGCAGCAGATTGATTTTATGGCACAATGTTAAACTTTGACTCCTTTACAGCACTCACGTACATTAAAAGTAAAGGCCACGACTGAACATAGAGGACGATCTCCAAGTGGCGGTCTCCAAAATTAAACCAAGAATAGTCTTGTGCTTTAAACAATAAGCTCACCATTCTCATTAAGTGAGGTTAATATTAAATTAAGCAAATGAATAATGACTATAAAAAAAGTATATGGTTGTTAGACTGTTGCACTTTTTTTGTGGTGTCAATAAGCTCGTTTATATAGTTCTTACTGGTGTGAATGCAGCGTTGTGTGTAATGTTTGTATGTTTATAACCACCTCCGAGGATAGAGTGGGGGTTGCAAGTCACTGGAATTGTTATTTTGGGGGTCGCGAGCTGAAAAGTTTGGGAACCCCTGGTCTACAGACCAAACTACTCTTGTCCAATGACTTGCCCAGTTAATCTAATTAGCTTTTGAATGTAACTTTAAGCTGAATACTAGTATCTTGCAAAATAACCAGTCAAATATTATGTTCTGTCATCATGGCAAAGATAAAAGAAATCAGTTATTAGAAATGAGTTATTAAAATTGTTATGTTTTAAAACATGTCAAATAAAATCTCTCTGTTAAACAGCACTTGGGAAATATTTGAAAAAGCAGTGCTAATAACTGTACTGAATGGCGCATTAGTGTGTAGTTTAATCAGATTTATCAGCTGTTTTAAACTCCATCTTTCCTCAGTGTCTTCATCTGCTCAGCTTGTCTTGTCAGGCTGCATTCAGCCGCTGTGTGTCGCAGACGTCTTGTGTTTCTGCTCTCAGTCTCTTTCTCCAGGCAGAGCAGATTCATATCCAAACGCTGCCATCACTTGACCTGACTCGCGTTCGCTAACCACACGTTACGCCACTGACCTGCTATTGCAGATGCATCTAAAACACATATTTGTTATGCATCTTTTATTTTCCTCAGATCGATGTCTTTTCTCCGCCAGCAGAGGCTCTCTGGAGCTCAGAGATGCAATGACAAAATTACACTCTCTCATTAGTGCTGTGCAATATGATGATGTACAGTTGAAGTCAGAATTATTAGCCCTCATGTGAATTTCTTTTTCAAATATTTCCCAAATGATGTTTAACAGAGCAAGGAATTTTTCACAGTATTTCCTATAATATTTTTTCTTCCGGAGAAAGTCTTATATGTTTTATTTCGGCTAGTATAAAAGCAGTTAAAACATTTTTTAAAGCATTTTATGGTCAATATTATTAGCCCCCTTAAGCAATATTTGTTTTCAATTGTCTACAGAACAAACTACTGTTATACACTGACTTGCCTAATTAATTAACCTAGTTAATCCTGTCATCTTCTCTCCATTAAACAGAAATTTAAGAATTTAAATTTAACAGGAGGGCTAATTACTATGACTTCAACTGTATATATCGTATGGACAAAATAAAAAGTTTAGCATTTCATTTTATTTTTGTGGTACAAAATACATTGTTTATGGTAAAACTTCATAATTTATATTTATATGAAGGCAGTATTATATGCCATTCCTGGGATGCAGACAGAAGCATGAATAACAGCATCGTCTTGAAAGCACAAGGTTTACATTTTCTTTTTTTTTGTGATTTTTAAAAATTATTTTCCAGACATGGACAAAATAACATCATTGAAACAAATATTCAATGAAGAGAGTGAAACAGACATGTTATTAGTATCTTGACAGTCACATAAGGAAAATAAATATATTAAATTAAATTAAATTAAAATAGATTTTTCTAAGGCGGCACGGTGGCTTAGTGGTTAGCACTGTTGCCTCACAGCAAGAAGGTCGCTGGTTTGAGTCCCAGCTGGATCAGTTGGCATTTCTGTGTGGAGTTTGCATGTTCTCCCCGTGTTGGCGTGGGTTTCATCCGGGTGCTCTGGTTTCCCCCACAGTCCAAACACATGCGCTATAGGGGGAATTAGATTAACTAAATTGGCCGTAGTGTATGAGTGTGTGTGTGTAAATGAGTGTGTATGGATGTTTCCCAGTACTGGGTTGCAGCTGTAAGGGCATCCGCTGCGTAAAACATATGCTGGATAAGTTGGCGGAAGTATGCTGGATAAGTTGACTAAGCCGAAGGAAAATGAATGAATGAATGAATGTTTAACAGAGCAAGGAATTTTTCACAATATTTCTTATAATATTTTTTCTTCTGGAGAAAGTCTTATTTATTTTATTTGGGCTAGAATAAAAGCAGTTTTAAATTTTTTTTAAAAACATTTTAAGGTCTATTATTATCCCCCTTAAGCTATATTTGTTTTCATCGTTACACAATGACTTGCCTAATTACCCTAATTAACCTAGTGAAGCCTTTAAATGTCACTTTAAGCTGAATACTAGTATCTTGAAAAATATCTAGTCAAATATTATGTGCTGTCATCATGGCAAAGATAAAAGAAATCAGTTATTAGAAATGAGTTATTAAAACTGTTATGTTCACAAATGTGTTGAAAAAAATATCATTTCCATTAAACAGAAATTGGGGAAAATATACAGAGGCGCTAATAATTCTGACTTCAATAAAAACTACTATCTTGATTTGATTGACAGAAACTGTACTATATCCAGTGTGCGAATTATACATTGGCGATCGGGGGTGGGGGGCTTTTTTCGGTAGTAGTTTGGTATGCCTTAGTGACTCAAATTTATGAATGCATTTAAATTACATCTAAATTATTAATAAAATGTATACATTTTCAGTGTTTTGAGGGATATTTACTGACTATTTTAGAGGTTACTGTAGGTCAAACTATACAAATTATGTGTCTAATTTTTCTTTTCTTTTTTTGGCTAAATGCAGATATAAACATCTATTTTGCAAGAAACGTGTTTTGCGAATACTTGCGATGTCTATCGCTGCTCTAGAACTGCCAGTTTCAGACTGTTGAAGGATATTTTTCCTAGCATTGATTGGCACGATTATGCATTCACAATGGGATTAACCATTATAGGGGGGTCAAATGTATGTTTATTCATTCATTCATTCATTTTCAGCTTAGTCCCTTTATTAATCAGGGGTCACCACAGCGGAATGAACCGCCAACTTATCCAGCATATGTTTTACACAGTGGATGCCATTCCAGCTGTAACCCATCACTGGGACACACCCATACACTGTCATTCACACTCATACACATCGGACAATGTGTTTGGACTTGTAGGGGAAACCGGAGCACCCGGAGGAAATCCATACCAACATGCGGAGAACATGCAAACTCCACACAGAAATGCCATCTGGCTCGAACCAGCGACCTTCTTGCTGTGAGGCGACAGTGCTAACCACTGCGCCACCAAGCCACCCACTATACACTTTTAATTATTAAGAGATTTCAGTGATCAGAGAAAGCTATTTCTTACTATTAAAGGGATGACCCCCCCCCACCACCACATACATCATGTTTGGATATCCTTCAGAGGGGAACAGTTGGTAATTAGGGGGGTTAATCTCCCGCAAACCCCCCTGTAATTCGCACCCTGACTATATCATGATATACATCTTTATCAGGATATAAGATGACTTTTATTCTGATGTGAGATTTTCCTTTTTCTTTCCCGTCCTTCATTTTAAACTATGATGGACAGACCTGCATGTGCATGGAGGAATAAAATCCAGAGACTTATATACGTTATATAAGAAAGACACAACAGTGGCAGGTGAAGCTGCGGCACTTCTGCAGATCTAGCTCCGTTCCTGTTCATTTTTTGGGCTTTTTCCGGCACTTTCAGCCCTCCCTTTCCTGCCCACTCGGGTCACGCTGACCTTGCGAGGGTCTGATGGGGGGGAAATAGAGAACAACAGGGAGCGATGGTTGAAAAAGAGCCGAGCGGAAAGAGGATACGCGAATAAGCCATGGCAAGCTGTGTCGTAAATTCCACGTCATTTCTGTCTTCCATACAATCTCAAAGTCTGAGATATATTTAGAAGCCAGTGTGTGTGTGTGTGTGTGTGTGTGTGTGTGTGTGTGTGTGTGTGT
>CAIGQV010018202.1:2048486-2069156 GCA_903798115.1 Danio jaintianensis
TATATTATATTATATTATATTATATTATATTATATTATATTATATTATATTATATTATATTATATTATATTATATTATTCATTCATTCATTCATTTTCGGCTTAGTCCCTTTATTAATCAGGGGTCACCACAGCGGAATGAACCGCCAACTTATCCAGCATATGTTTTACACAGCGGATGCACTTCCAGCTGCAACCCATCACTGGGAAACACCCATACACACTCATTCACACTCATACACTACGGCCAATTTAGCTTACCCAATTCACCTATACTGCATGTCTTTGGACTTGTGGGGGAAACCGGAGCACCCAGAGGAAACCCACGCGAACACGAGGAGAACATGCAAACTCCACACAGAAATGCCAACTGACCCAGCCGGGGCTCGAACCAGCGACCTTCTTGCTGTGAGGCGATCGTGCTACCCACTGCGCCACCGTGACGCCCCGTGACGCCTATATTATATTATATTATATTATTTGCCAATCAAAAAAATGGCATTGCAAGTGTCTTATTGCCCATGATGTTATGGCTATATATACAGTAAACTGAAATTCAATGCACAGTATGTACTGTGTACTGCTTATTGCTTACTTTTGAGAAATAGGATGTGCAATAGCATGCATATGTTACAATTAATATTAATCTAAACTTTGTTACGTTACAGTGTTATCGCATGAAATTGATCTTGGGAAATTATGTTGCACTTTTCATTTGCTGAAATAAGGCTGAAATGTAAATTAAAAATGCTGACTTGGCAGCAGTAGTTGAATTTAAAGTACAAATGAAATCAAAACTAGCCATATTGATTTTGTTCGCTCACATTGCTGGTTTTGTGGTGAACAATTCATCTTTGCATGACGTTAAAAAATAAATAGTTTGCCCTTGTAATCTTTAATTGAAATCTGAAAATGCACTTCCTGATTGTTTTCAGTTAAATTCTCAGATTAGGTCTGTTTGAGGTATTGGGCGTGGCTAACATACTTAACCACGCCCTTCCAGCTGTCAATTTTGACAACAAATAGAAAGGGTGAGCAGGAGGAGTCTGTTAGGTTGTAATAACTCTCCCCAAACCCTTTTCCCCATCTTTCTGAATGAAACGCCTACTTTTCTACATCCAATCAGCTCGCAGTAGAAAAACAAGCCACGCCCACTGTTTACTCATTTAATATTCCGTTTCTCTAGGAGCTGCATCACAATACGAAAAAAAATGGTTGCAGCTTCCGGTTTATGTGGACTTAAAGTTAAAGGACTACTGGATACAGATGAAAACGAAATAAAAAAAATCTGCAAACACAGGAAATAATAATAAAAAATAATTTAAATTAAAATAAAAACTGAAAGTATAAAAACAAAATCACAATCAAACTTGTATTGTTTGGTGAGCTATCCTTGCTAATGATCTCCACTGTGGATTTTATGTATTGCTTGCAGTGCGGAAAACATTAAACAGTATTTCGTGATTGGCTGATGACACAGATGATGTCACTGAAAGGGTGTACAGTAACAGCAGCTAGACAGGTTGTGATGACTAAATCATGCCTGTTTATTTAAGCTCGACACACTCCTGTAAGCATTACAGTATGAGTTACATCAGCATGTGTTGAGGATTTATGCATACAAGAGCATTCAGTTGTGCCAGTCTGAGCATGTATGGATGTGTGTGTGTGTGTGTGTGCGTGTGCGTGCGCGTGCGTGTGCGTGTGCGTGCGTGCGTGCGTGTGTGTGCGTGTGTGCGTGCGTGCGTGTGTGTGTGTGTGTGTGTGTGTGTGTGTGTGTTTGTGTGTATATACAGTTAAAGTCAAAATGATTCGCCCTCCTGTGATTTTTTTATTTTTTTTTTCAAATATTTCCCAAATGATGTTGAACAGAGCAAGGAATTTTTCACAGTATTTCCTATAATATTTTTTCTTCTGGTGAAAGTCTTATTTGTTTTATTTCGGTTAGAATAAAAGCAGTTTAAATTTTTTTTTAAACCATTTTAAGGTCAATATTATTAGCCCCCTTAAGCAATATTTGTTTTCGATTGTCTACAGAACAAACCATCGTTATACAATGACTTGCCTAATTACCCTAAACTTTCATTCATCCAGTTAAAAAAATTAGGATAATGGTTCACATCTAAATTTTATCACTTGACCCAATGAAAAATTAATAATTTGCCTTAAAAAATATTTTCTATCTCCATGAGAACAATTTTATATAACCTGGTACAAAGCATATTTGTCTTGTTGAAGAAAGTCAATTAATTTAAATTCTCTTTTTCTTCATTCATTTTCTCTCGGCTTAGTCCCTTTATTAATCAGGGGTCGCCACAGCAGAATGAACCGCCAACTTATCCAGCATATGTTTTACGCAGCGGATGCCCTTCCAGCCGCAACCCAACACTGGGAAACTAAATTCTCTTTTTGTTCTAAACCATAGGTCTCAAACTCAATTCCTGGTAGGGATGGCTGACGTGAAACAGATGTTTCGACACAGTGTCGAGATCCCGAAGCGCAAGTGTTTCGAAACACTGCACCGAAGCATGATCCGAAACACCCAGTTCACGTGACTAAGGTGATTCGAAACACACAGGTCACGTGACTAAAGTGTTTCGAAACACTTGTTCATGTGACTAAAGCGATTCAAAGCTTCGATCATTTCAGAAGCGTTTCGAGACCTGGCGACTCTGCGTTTGACTGACAGAGTCAGAGTAAAACAAATAGCCCAGTGGACCGTGCGTGTGCACATTGTTATTGTGCTGCAAATGGCTTTGGGTTCAAATCCCGACTTGGACAAATACTCCGAAATTATGATCTTATGTATTTTAATAATGTTACTGTTTTATGGTGTAGTCTAGATAGGATACAGCTGCGGATACGCCGTCAATATAGCATCTTTTTTGTAACACTGTATAACAATAATTAATATTTTACAGTACTGTGATGGTTGGGTTTAGGGTTGGGGTAGACGTTAATAAAATACAATAAATGGGAAATTTCATGAATAATATAAATAATTCTCGTTAACTTCCGGCCGCAATCGTATCTGATCTAGCAACAACCCTGTTTTATGAGCAAAACAAGACATAATTATTCACAAAGTGTTCATTCGGATGTCAGGCCAATGTTAAAACAAAACACGTTACATGAACAGAGCATTTCAAACCTAACATCTCTAGCTGCATCACCCTGGTTTTGAACCCATTATCTTGGCATGCTAGTCAGGAACTCTCACCGCTCCACTAAATCACTTGAAGCCTCAACTCTACAACGTGGGGTTTAATACCTCAATTTGCGTAACTGTTTCTTTGCTGAAGCTGTTCCAGAGCAATACATAAAGAATGACCACTAGGTGTCACTGTAGAGACGGGTTTCGAAACGTTTCGAAGCTTCGACACCTTTGCTTAGACTGTTTCAGTGTTTCATGAAGCCTCGCTTTGCCCACCACTAATTCCTGGAGGGCCGCAGCGCTCCGACCCTATCAAACACAGCTGATCCAAATAATCGAGGTGTTCAAAAGAGCCATGAACACCTTCATTAGTTGGATCAGCTGTGTTTGATCAGGGTTGGAGCAAAACTGTGCAGAGCTGCGGCCCTCCAGGAATTGAGTTTGAGAACCATGAGCTAAACAATAAGATATTGTCAGGCAGTCACCGGAGTCACCCCAGTCACCTGAACCCACTCACAGCCGTTCACTATCAACTGATTACTGATTGACTGCACCTGTTCATCACAGACACACACACACACACACACACACACACACACACACAGTATAAAGAGCACTCACCTTCACAGTCATCGACGGTCCTGATACTCACATCTAGCGACTGCTCCATCCAACTACTCTCCTGTGATCCTTCTCCTGGTTTCCAGCGATCTCCTGAGTTCTGCTATTTACCAGTATGTACTGATGTTTGCGTCTTCCTGGATTTCCTTGCTTGTGTGTGTCATGTGTGTCTGCAACGGACTTCTCTGCATATTCCCTCAGACTTCAAGAATCCACAGTTAAGACTTTGTTTGACAATTCTCAAACAATTGTGTATTTTACTCATACTCCTGTGCTGTTCCTTTCTGAGATGTGACAGATATAGCTTCAACCAAAACAACAATTCCCATAAAATGTTCATTCATCCAATTAAAAAAAATTCATCCAAAAAAAAAAAATAGGGTAATGGTTTCACATTTAAATTTGATCACTTGAGCCAATGAAAAATAATTTAAGATAATTTAAGACCATGAAAATACAAAGCATATTGAGTTTCTGTATACGCATGCACTGGCCTGTGTTAGTAGCCTTACAATTTTACATTGGTCAAAACACCTATTTCTTAGTTGAGCTGGTAATCAAAAACATTTATATTTAACTATGTTTCGAACTTATTACTTGAAAAATAAAACAAATAATATTAAACTGAAATGAAAGATACATCTTTAATTGGATGAACTACTGCTTGAAATCTTTTTTTTTTTTATGTTTTGCAACTTCAACCTAATTAACCTAGCTGAGCCTTTAAATGTCACTTTAAGCTGAATACTAGTATCTTGAAAAATATCTAGTAAAATATTATGTGCTGTCATCATGGCAAAGATAAAAGAAATCAGAAATGAGTTAACTATTACGTTCAGAAATGTGTTGAAAAAAATCTTCCTGTTAAACAGAAATTGGGGTAAAAAATATACAGGGGCCTAATAATTCTGACTTCAACTGTATGTACGTATATATATATGTGTGTGTGTGTGTGTGTGTGTGTGTGTCTCTGTGCTGCTAGTGCGTGTGTGTTCGTGCTGAGCTGACGTTATATGAACGGACGGCGCCTGGCTCTGATTTCTGATGCGTTCTGAAGTTCACAATGAGCCTCCGGTGAAGAGGCTGCTTCAGCTACATGAATCATCCTCATCCGTACATGAGTAAACTAGAGAATTCATCAACGAGGTTAACTGTGCTTACAACTGAGATATCCATGAGCCGGACGCAAACATACAGCCTTTTTAGAGCTCACGCGGTCTCAGTGCTTCTCAGAGAAATCCCTATAGAAATGAATGAGATGGTTATTGACATAATGAATGGCGTTCAAATTATGGCAGAAATTGATCAGAAATTCTTCTTATGCATTTGCTAAATATGCTCGATAATCTACTAATGTCCTAAACAGACTCATTTATTTTAACTAATTTATTTTTATTTATTTTATTTAGATTTATTTATTTAGATTATTTTATGTATTTTATTTTATTTTATTTATTTTATTTTTATTTATTATTTTTTCAGTTATTTTTTTTATTTTTATTTTATATATTTATTTCGCAATGAAGGGACAGTGTACATTAATCGACATTCCTCAAGAATGTAAATGTATTCAAAATATATCAAAGGCTAATTTTCATTGCTATTCCCTTGCCAGATGTTTTAGGCCTAAAAAACAGACAAAAAAAGTCAAATTATAAACAAGACTCAAATATGCAATAATTCAACAGAGTTATTGTAAATAATAATAATAATTAATATATTTAATACATTAACATATCATTGTGCAGTATGAATATTATTATAATTCTCAGTGCAAACATCAGATTTGTTATAGCATCTCATCAAATGATGGTCACATGATGAACTCACCAAATGATGGTTTTGTGGTCCAGGGTCACATAAAATAATTTCTGACGAATCACGTGACAGCTGGAGTAATGATGCTGTATCTTGCTTAAATAACTGCAGCCTTTGCATGAGGACAATTGTTTAATGCAGTGTTTCCCAACCCTGTTCCTAAAGGCACACCAACAGTACACATTTTCAACATCTCCCTAATCAAACACACCTGAATCAACTCATCAGAACATTAGTGGAGACTCCAAAACCTGAAATGAATGGGTCAGATATGGGAGGCTTCCAAAATATGTAATGTTGGTGTGCCTCTAGGAACAGGGTTGGGAAACACTGCTTTAATTAATGCATTTATACATTACTGTATGTTTAAAAGGTTTCATTTAATCAAACACACCTGAATCAACTCATCAGAACATTAATGTATCAATGCATTCATTAAACCAGTGTTTCCCAACCATGTTCCTGTAGGCACACCAACAGTACATATTTTGGATGTCTCCCTTATCTGACCCATTCATTTCAGGTTTTGGAGTCTCTCCTTATGTTCTGATGAGTTGATTCAGGTGTGTTTGATTAGGAAGAGGTTGAAAATGTGTACTGCTGGTGTGCCTTTAGGAACAGGGTTGGGAAACAATGCATTACTGTATGTTTAAATGGTTGCATTTAAAATGCGAAAGCACCTAAGACCATCATTTGAGATCTTTTAATTCGATGAGCAGTTGCTATAGAGTGAGCTGAAATCATCCTAAATACGCACCGGTCATGTTCAGTGTGTTTTTTTTTTTTCCCAACCCTGTTCCTGGAGGCACACCTACAGCACATATTTTGGATGTCTCCCTTATCTGACCCATTAACTTCAGGTTTTGGAGTCTCCTCTAATGTTCTCATGAGCTGATTCAGGCGTGTTTGATTAGAAAGAGGTTGAAAATGTTAGTACTGTTGGTGTGCCTTTAGGAACAGGGTTGGGAAACACATTAAACAATTGTCTTCATGCAAAGGCTGCTATTATTTAAGCAAGATACAGCATCATTACTCCAGTTGTCACATAATCCATCAGAAATTATTTTATATATGTGACCCTGGACCACAAAACCTGTCATATTTTGGAAGAGCTGAATCTGAAAGCTGAATAAATAAGCTCATTTCCACTGATGTATGGTTTGTTAGGATATAGAAAATATTTGGCTGAGATATATAACTATTAAACATCTGAAAGGGTTAAAAAATGTCAAAATCTTGAGAAAATCACCTTTAAATGTGTCTAAATTAAGTGCACATTACTAACAAAGATTGAAAAAACACACTGAACTTCAGTGTTATACTTAGGAATTTTTGAGTTGCATGAGGTTAGAGACACATATTTATGGAGAATATTTCTGATCGCTACCAAGAAGGCTATTACACGTAAATGGCTTCAGCTAATCCCTCCCACCTTAGAAGATTGGAAAGCAATTGTTGTAGAAATATGGAAGATGGAAACTTTTACTTTCTCTCTAAAACTAAAAAAACAGAAAGGGGCTACTTTGTGGAGCAAGTGGAAAGAATTTTTGGACTTAAACTGCAGAGATAAATCAGTGCTGATGTATGCATATAAGCATCTGTGTATGTATAAATAGTATTGTATGTAACCATGCAAGACCACTCTTACTATGTTCTTTACCCTGCTGTTCTTGTTCAATATTTATATTTTATGTTATTATTATTATTTTATTTTATTTATTTTATTTTATTTATTTATTTCATTTATCTCGTCTTCTAAAATGGTATTGTAAACTCTCGGATATTGTAAGCTACAGTATTTTATTTCGAAAAAAAAAGAAAAAAGAAAAAAAAAGAAAACACACTGAACATGACCGGTGCGTATTTAGGATGATTTCAGCTTACTCTATAGCAACTGCTCATCGAATTAAAAGACCTGTAATCTCAAATGATGCTCTTAGGTGCTTTTATATTTGAAATGAAACCATTTAAATGTGTACTGTTGGTGTGCCTTTAGGAACAGGGTTGGGAAACACTGCATTACTGTATGTTTAAATGGTTTCATTTAAAATGCGAAAGCAACTAAGAGCATCATTTGAGATTACAGCTCTTTTAATTCGATAAGCAGTTGCTATAGAGTGAGCTGAAATCATCCTAAATATGGACCAGTCATGTTCAGTGTGTGAGTTACGCTCAGCAGGTGAATTCTGGACTTCCTGTTCTCCAATAATAACCTGCCGTGGCCTTCAGTCTCTGCGCTGTGATTCTGGCAGCGTCCGAGCATCCGGCCCAGACTAACCTTTCACATGTTCAGATCTCTCACGACTGCACGCCAAGAGTGTGTATTTTTAGCTCCGTAGCCCCGCATCCGCATGTGTGTAATCGACTGTGCTCGTGCATGCGTGCGTGTGTGTGTTTTTGGATTAGTGTCTTCAGAGTCTTGCTCGGGGGAAGGTGATGTGAGCCTCTTTGTCTGCTTTCGCCTTGTTTGGATGGACGCTTTGAAAACTGAGCAGCTGAGAGTGAGGGAGGGAAAACGAGAGAGTGAAGGGAGGGAGAAAAAAGGGAGAGAGAGCAAGCAAGTGCACAAGCAATCTTGGCTTTTTTCCTCACACTGAGTCTCATGTCTGCTTCTGCTGAGCCCTGCACCCGTCCCCGCTGTCAGCCAGACGTCCTGCAACGCCACCCCTGGATCATCTACACCCTTCCCCTGAAATCCTAATAGATAAAGCCTGCAGACTTCATCTCAGCGTCCGTTTAATTCATGCATGGAGACATGTGGATGCTCACACACGCGCGCATACGGCCGCATTGACTCTCATGTGTGCGCTATTAGTGACTTTACTATGGGAAACTGTGTTAAATCGCCGCTTAAGAATTTCTCTAAGAAGGTAAGACGCTCTTTTTGATGACTGAGAGTGTGTTTAGTGTGTGTGTGGGACACGGACTTGACCCGGACCTGGACTGTGTTGCATTGACTGTCAGAGATGAGTTTAATAGTCATGCTCTGAATTCCACTGAGCAACTGTATACTGTAAGATCACAGGACAGATTCAGACTGACTAAATATGTTGATTGGTTTATTGCATGGCAGACGAGGAGAGATGTAGACATTGCATTTGCTTGAAGACCTAAAAAAAACGGGAGAAAGTAATTTGGAGTTGGAAAACCATTTTTTGCATGCTAGTGGAGGGAATTAGATGTTGCATTTGCTTGTGAATTTAATAAAAAAAACCCTAAGAAACTATTATGAAAACTTATAAAGAAAATGGTTCAGGATGTTTGAGTTTTTATGTATATGTCAGTGCATAAAACTAGATGTTACATTTGCTTATAACCAATAATTTAGAGGCAATTTAGAAAAAAGTGTTATGAAAAAAGGTCTCGTGGAATTCTTTTTTTTTTTTTTTTGAGTTTTTACACGCCAGTGCAGATATCTAGATGTTGCATTTGCTTATAACGATAAATAAATAAATTAATAAATAAATAAAAGTAAATCAATCTGGAATAACAAAAATGTTAGTTTTAAAAATTGACTTTTTGCTGGCTAATGGAAAAATCTAGTCATTACATTTCCTTGAAAACCTTATAAGATTAAAATCTGCAGTACAAAAATAATAGGGGAAAAAATTTATTCATGATATATGACATGTCTTTGGATTCTAGTGGACAGAACTAGTCATTGCATTTGCATGTAAGCCTATATGCAATATATATATATATATATCCCTAAGAGACCATTCTGGAGAAGAACTAGACATTGCATTTCATTTAAAACCCTAAAGAAACCAGTTTAGAAAAGCCGATTTAGGATGTATATTGAGTGTTTGCATGATGGTGGACACAACTAACCATTGCATTTGCCTGTAGACCTAACAAATAACTAAGATAAAATGTTACTTACCCAGCAGACACACAAAGTCATAAGATTTAGGTCACCAGGATCTAAGGACAATGTTATTTTAACATCCAATAATGATGTGAAATGACGTTGATATTTGGTTGATTTTAGGTTGTGTTGGAAAGTGAAATCCGGCGTCAAGCCAACATCTTAAACCAATGTCATATTGACGTCAAATGCTGACATTTATTTGTCAGGTATGACAACCAAAATCCAACGTCTGATAGACGTCATATTGGTAAAGTCCACACTACGTCAAGCTGTAACATCATTAGACGTTGATGTTTTGTTGTTTTAGATTGCATTGGAAAGTAAACAAAATGCAACGTCTGTTTGACGTTGGACATTTACGCCGGCCTGACGTTGGGTTCTGACGTCAACCTGATTTTCATTTCCAAACAAAATGCAACATCCCACGATGTTGGGGCACAACATCAGTCTGATGTCATGTTGACGTCCTGCGCCTGCTGGGTTAAGAAGTGTATTGAGTTAACTGCATTTTTTATTGCTAGTGAAGAGAACTAACCATTGAATAAAGTCCTAAGATGGCAATTTGCAAATATAAAATAAAATAAAATAAATTAATACAATTTGGGCGTCGGGGCGACGCGGTGGCGCAGTGGGTAGCACAATCGCCTCACAGCAAGAAGGTCGCTGGTTTGAGCCTCGGCTGGGTCAGTTGGCATTTCTGTGTGGTGCTTGCATGTTCTCCCCATGTTTGCGTGGGTTTCCTCCGGGTGCTCCGGTTTCCCCCACAAGTCCAAAGACATGCGTTATAGGTGAATTGGGTAGGCTAAATTGTCCGTAGTGTATGTGTTTGAATGGCAGTGTATGGGTGTTTCCCAGTGATGGGTTGCAGCTGGAAGGGCATCCGCTGCATAAAACATATGCTGGATAAGTTGCCGGTTCATTCCACTGTGGCGACCCCAGATTAATAAAGGGTATAAGCCGATAAGAAAATGAACGAATGAATGAATGAATGAATAATACAATTTGTGCATGAACATGGACAGAACTAGCCATTACACAATTTCTTGTAGACCTACAAGAAGAAAAACACATAAGAAACCAACCTGGAGTGAAGAAGAATAAAAAAACAGTATATTTGTCCATAATTTGCCAGTTTTGACCTTGGCAGTTGCTGTGCATGTTCAGAATCTGGAATGACTCTCTTTCTGGTGATGCTGCATTGAATGAGATCGACTGAAGGAGCAGTTATGAAAGATCTCAGACATCTTCATCATCATCTCTAGTTGACTTGAGCTGTGGATTAGCATGAGAGGTCAATCTCCTGCACCTGCTATAAGAGCTGCTCTCCCGATGGCACAAGTTTCATGGGAAGAACAAACTGGCACTTTACAGCCCTGCCAACAGATGGAGTGTGAAGGTCATGAGCAGACAGAGGAAAGAGGATGCACATGTTTGCACACACACACACACACACACACACACATATATATGAGCATGCATTATCCTAAAAAGACCTTAACAATCTGCAGGATGGTGTTTTGTGTGCTTGTACATAAATCTTGCCCAGCAGTCGCATGCGGATTACTTTAGCTGCATGTGGTAGGACAAGATTGCAGAAACAGTGGAGAGACGGAAATGAGATCTTAAAGGTGGAAAAACAAGAATGTGAAGTCTTAAGTCAGCAAAATCAATTCGAAGTCGACATGAAAACCTAAAAATTGTGTTTGCAAGTAAAACAGGATAAAAAAATCTGGGACTTTTGAGCAAATCAGGTGCCTGGTGTTTTGTTCTTCAGTGTTTGGACTTTCAGCAGTGGAAATTAAACCACACTGAACTGAACTAAACTCTGAAAACTGGACGGACAGTTTCAATTTACTAGAACTTCTATGTTAAGCTGCTTTGACACAATCTACATTGTAAAAGCGCTACAAAAATAAAGATGAATTGAAAAATTTAATTGAATCTGGAGATAAGCAGGGATTCGTCTGTAAGGAAGGTTGTTTTACTGTAAGTTACTGTACAGTAATATTCTGAACATGCACAGCAACTGCCAAGGTCAAAACTATTTATTATTTTTTCTTCTTGAATGTGTTTTGATGAAAGTCGCAGTTGCTGAATCTCAAACTGACTAGTCAATATGCCCTGAATGTATGTACACTTTGAGGTAAACTTAAATATCTTTTGAGTGACAGTCAGAAGACTATAGGCAAAATTCTGGACATATTGTTAGTGTCACATCATAAAATTCCTAAAATCATAAATCTTTCTAATGCAAAATAATATTTTAGCATTTAAAATATATATATATATATAATATTAATATATATAAATGAATATAATATAATGTAATATAATAAATGTATAAATATAAACAGGGCTGCACGGTGGCGCAGTGGGTAGCACGTTCGCCTCACAGCAAGAAGGTCGCTGGTTCAAGGCTCGGCTGGGTCAGTTGGCATTTCTGTGTGGAGTTTTCATGTTCTCCCCGTGTTCGTGTGGGTTTCCTCCGGGTGCTCCGGTTTCCCCCACAAGTCCAAAGACATGCGGTACAGATGAATTGGGTAAGCTAAATTATCCGTAGTGAATGAGTGTATATGGATGTTTCCCAGTGATGGGTTGCAGCTGGAAGGGCATCCGCTGCGTAAAACATATGCTGGATAAGTTGGCGGTTCATTCCGCTGTGGCAACCCCAGATTAATAAAGGGACTAAGCCGAAAAGAAAATTAATGAATAAAAACATTTTGTATTTATTTGTTTTTTTTAATTAATTAATTTATTTATTAAATATTCAGTTTTATTTGTAGTTTAATTGTGTTTACATGAAGTTGTTTCTTTTTTTTTTTTTTTTTGGACTATTTATACAATGCAGATAATAATTTGTGTACAGGTGCCATAGACTGCATTGATTCAATAAGTTAAATTGTTCACTGATATCTACATAGTAGGTATATGGCTTAGCTAAGTTCAAAAATTCTCCAGAAATGGTTTTATACGCTTATTTATTACTCTCTAAAATAGCCCTAGTATCAGAAGGTCCTTATTGACCATATTTGGAATGGTCGTGAATATTAATGATTTTCTTTATAGGGCAGCTTTAATGTGTTTTATTCCATTTTAGTTTTTATTTGTTTACAGTTAGCAAAAAAATAGACAAAAATGACAATATAAAATATAATTTATTTCATCTAATATTTACATTTTCATTTAGCCATATACACTCACTGGCTACTTTATTAGGTACACCAATACACCATTAGGTACAGCCAATCACATGGCAGCAACTCAGTTGCATTTAGGCATGTAGACATGGTCAAGACGATCTGCTGCAGTTCAAACTGAGCATCCGAATGGGGAAGAAAGGTGATTTAAGTGACTTTGAACGTGGCATGGTTGTTGGTGCCAGACAGGCTGGTCTGAGTATTTCAGAAACTGCTGATCTACTGGGATTTTCACGCACAATCATCTCTAGGGTTTACAGAGAATGGTCCGAAAAAGAGAAAATATCCAGTGAGCAAATGCCTTGTTGATGCCAGAGGTCAGAGGAGAATGGCCAGACTGGTTCCAGCTGATAGGAAGACAACAGTAACTCAAATAACTACTCGTTACAACCGAGGTCTGCAGAAGAGCACACAACACGTCCAACCTTGAGACGGATGGGCTACAGCAGCAGAAGACCACAGCGGGTGCCACTCCTGTCAGCTAAGAACAGGAAACTCACCAACATTGGACAATAGAAGATTGGAGAAACGTTGCCTGGTCTGATGAGTCTCGATTTCTGCTGCGACATTTGGATGGTAGGGTCAGAATTTGGTGTCAACAACATGAAAGCATGGATCCATCCTGCCTTGTATCAACGGTTCAGGCTGGTGGTGGTGGTGTAATGGTGTGGAGGATATTTTCTTGGCACACTTTGGGCCCATTAGTACCAATTGAGCATCGTGTCAACGCCACAGCCTACCTGAGTATTGTTCTCTTTATGACCACAGTGAACCCATCTTCTGATGGCTACTTCCAGCAGGATAACGCGCCATGTCATAAAGCGCGAATCATCTCAGACTGGTTTCTTGAACATGACAATGAGTTCACTGTACTCAAATGGCCTCCACAGTCACCAGATCTCAATCCAATAGAGCACCTTTGGGATGTGGTGGAATGGGAGATTCGCATCATGGATGTGCAGCCGACAAATCTGCAGCAACTGTGTGATGCTATCATGTCAATATGGAGCAAAATCTCTGAGGAATATTTCCAGTACCTTGTTGAATCTATGCCACGAAGGATTAAGGCAGTTCTGAAGGCAAAAGGGGGTCCAACCCGGTACTAATAAGGTATACCTAATAAAGTGGCCAGTGAGTGTATAAGTTAACCATATATAAGTTTATGGTTTTGTTTTAGATTTAAAAACAAAATAAACTTATGATTGTTAGGGTAAAACATCACATATATACACATTTAATTCCATTTATCCTCTTACATCATGATGCATTTAAATGTTAATGGCCAAATGTTTCTTTATAAAACATTACAATGTTTATTTTTCAGTTTAAATAAATATCATTCTTTTATCATGTTCATAATTAATCAATCAAACCCCTTTATCGAACCATCTTTTCTTAAAATACAGTCTTGCTTATCCGCCATGTTTGTCGTTTTTTTAACACTTTCTGTTTGTAGGTCTGAACCAAATCCTCTTCCAAACCACAGTAATTTAAGGCAAATATATGATACCTTAATTTTCACATAATGCTTTGTGGCTAATTCTAATTCATATACCATGATGTACAAATTTTAAATACAAATTCTATTTAGGACCTATGGTGTGCAAATTGGGATGAATGAATGAATGAATGAATGAATGAATGAATGAATGAATGAATGAATAGAAAAAAATTATATATTATGGATTTTATTTATTTATTTATTCATTCATTCATGTTTACTTAGATATATTATTTATATAGGCGACGCGGTGGCGCAGTGGGTAGCACAATTGCCTCACAGCAAGAAGGTCACTGGTTCGAGCCTCGGCTGGGTCAGTTGGCATTTCTGTGTAGAGTTTGCATGTTCTCCCCGTGTTCGCGTGGGTTTCCTCCGGGTGCTCCGGTTTCCCCCACAAGTCCAAAGACATGCGGTATAGGTGAATTGGGTAAGCTAAAATTGTCCGTAGTGAATGAGTGTGTATGAATGTTTCCCAGTGATGGGTTGCAGCTGGAAGGGCATCCGCTGCGTAAAACATATGCTGGATAAGTTGGCGGTTCATCCCGCTGTGGCGACCCCAGATTAATAAAGGGACTAAGCCGAAAAGAAAATGAATGAATGAATTATTTATATATATATTTTAAATATATTTTCCTCATACATTATGGAATTTAACAGGGTCATTTTTGATTTCACATTGACTTAAAGCTCATATGTTGAGGTATGATCTTTAATAAATAAATAACTCTAAGGTTTTCAGTAGATCTCAGAAGCTGTCGGTGATAATGGCTGTGTTTAGTACTGTAGTTGTATGACGTCGGCCTCCTCTTTAATTAACCCATGGGTCTGTGTGTAATTAGAGAGATGCTCTTTGTGTGTTTATGAGTTATATTCTGCAGGCCCTTCACCTTCTCTAATTGCTCATTATAATGTGCTGGTCGAATGGTTTCATGCGTTTCCTGATTAACACGAGTGCTTTTTCATATACTCGTTCCGCTTACTTGAAGATCTGCTCTTAAATGATGACGTCGCTTTGCCCCACATCTTCAGAAACGCTGCGAAATCTCAGTGTGATTGTGTGTTTTTATGTGTGCGCAGATGCAGCGCGCCGTGAGTTTGAGCTTGGATGAATTATTCAGTCTGAATGATATCTGATCTTAAAGCTTCTGTCAGTTGCTGAGAGAGAATTGAGGGCAATGTCTGCCATGCTGTGATTTACCCACACGTTCCTGGATCAACAGCGTTTGTTCCTCTTAGATTGGCATTCCTGTCAAACAACTATAGCTATAATAGTATATTACATGCAAACCTGGATGTGAGATATTTATGGCTTTGAAATTAGTACGGGTATTAGTATTAGTATTTGATTAATTGATGTATTTGAATTTATACATTGAGTTTTAAATGATTCTGTACGGGCCGGGACACACCAAGCCAATGTTCACCTCTGGGCTTCGTCGGTCTGTGGCTCCGGCTAGTACAGATTTACTAGCTAGTACAGATTACAGGAGTTGAGGATGGTGGAGGGAGTGTAGAATTGGCAAGCAACCAAACGCTGAAGAGAGACCAGATGTATCATTTAAATAAACCACTGTGACAGATGTCAGAATCGCATTGGTTCACGTCATGAACACTTAACTGTGGTCCACGCGTTGGCTGTCATCGGGTTAACGTTGGAGCTCATTGGCCCAATTCAGCATGTTGAATTGACGTTGGATCATTGGCTAAAGAGAGCGCTCTGATTGGTTACTCAGCTACGAATCAGAGCACGAGTGTGACAGTGAAGTGACGTAGCAAGAACACAAGGAGGTTTTAATTTTGCAACATTTCCTAAATATGTGCAAGTGAAATGGTCGCTGGTTCGAGTCCCGGCTGGGCCAGTTGGCATTTCTGTGTGGAGTTTGCATGTTCTCCCCGTGTTGGTGTGGGTTTGCTCCGGGTGCAATTGTGCTCCCCCACAGTCCAAACACATGCGCTATAGGAGAATTAAATAAACTAAATTTTCCGTAGTGTATGAGTGTGTATGGGTGTTTCCCAGTACTGGGTTGCGGCTGGAAGGGCATCCGCTGCGTAAAACATATGCTGGAATAGTTGGTGGTCCATTCCGCTGTGGTGACCCCTGATAAATAAGGGACTAATTCGAAGGAATATAAATGAATGAATGAGTTTTGTATTTCTCTTACATAACTAAAAGCAATTAAGCTCAAACTACATTTCTCGTCATCTCCTGTGGCAGCATAAAAATGCTAAAAATACACAGGAAAATATTGAATACACACCTAATGTGCATCATTTGCTCTTCTCCGCATTGCATTAGAGCTAAATTAATTTTCCTGCCACAGTCGGGAAGTGAAAAAGAGCGAAAGAGAAATTGTCTGGAGAGTCAGTTTTATTCCAACTAAAAGCAATTAAAGCCATAAACACGATCTCCCCGGGAGGACCTCGAATGCCAGAATGCTGATCCAGGAACATTTTGTGCTCGGCTAAATCACTTTAAGTGCAAACTCTGAAGGTTTAGAGTTCAGCTTGTGGAGAAGAACATAACAGGTAACACTTTACAGTAAGGTTGTATTAGTTAATGTATTTACTAACATGAACAAACAATGAACAAAACATGTACACTACCTGACAAAAGTCCTGTCGTCTATCCAAGTTTTAGGAACAACAAATAATAACTTGACTTCTAGTTGATCATTTGGTATCAGAAGTGGCTTATATGAAAGGCAAAGGCCTCTAGATTACGCTTATTTTACCTAAATAAAATATGATCATGCCTTGATTTTGTAATGATTTAATTAGGACTGTAAGGTCTGACTTTGCCTAAACAAAAGTCTTGTCACTTAACAGAAATAATGTAAAGTATAGAATATAAAGTCATGGTGCAGTGGAAAAAGAATGAATATTGTGTCTGACTCCCATGAGCTTGGAGGACTGCATCCATACATCTCTGCAATGACTCAAATCACTTATTAATAAAGTCATCTGGAATGGCAAAGAAAGCGTTCTTGCAGGACTCCCAGAGTTCATCAAGTTTCTTTGGATTCATCTTCAATGCCTCCTCCTCCATCTTACCCCAGACATGCTCAATAATGTTCATGTCTGGTGACTGGGCTGGCCAATCCTGAAGCAGCTTGACCTTCTTTGCTTTCAGGAACTTTGATGTGAAGTATGAGAAGGAGCGCTATCCTGCTGAAGAATTTGCCCTCTCCTGTGGTTTGTAATGTAATGGGCAGCACAAATGTCTTGATACCTCAGGCTGTTGATGTTGCCATCCACTCTGCAGATCTCTGCACGCCCCCATACTGAATGTAACCCCAAACCGTGACTTTTCCTTCACCAAACTTGACTGATTTCTGTGAGAATCTTGGGTCCATGCGGGTTCCAGTAGGTCTTCTGCAGTATTTGTGATGATTGGGATGCAGTTCAACAGATGATTCATCAGAAAAATCGACCTTCAGCCACTTTTCCAAATGACCAACTAGAAGTCAAGTTATTATTTGTTGCTCTTACAACTGGGATTGACGACAAGACTTTTTTCAGGTAGTGTATTATAGTATTTGTTCATGTTAGTTAAAAAAAATACTGTTGTTCATTGTTAGTTCATTTTAACTCACAGTGCATTAACTAATGTTAATTTGGATGTAAATAATGCATTAGTAAATGCTGAACTATGATTAATAAATGCTGTACAAGTATCGTTCGTAATTAGTTCATGTTAGTACATAAATGAACTAATGAAACCTTATTGTAAAGTGTGACCACATAACAGAAGGATCCTAAACGCATTTCAAGACAGACTGCCTGACTGACTGACCTGTCCATCCAGTGGCATGTGTGTGTGTGTGTGTGTAGTTTCTGACTGTGTGTTTACCCCTCATTCCCCCTTGACCGCTGTCAGGAACGGAAGCGCAGCTATAAAGCGGTGCAGTCGTGTGAGGAAGGGGTGACATCTGGAGAGGCGCTCGCGGCCTTGGCACAAAACTCTACATACATGCACAATGTGCTCGGGCCGGCCTGCATCTTCCTCCGCAAGGGCTTTGCTGAGAGCCGGAAGGCTGTACGTAAGTCTTGACACGCACATCTACACACACACACACGCACATATGATGGGATTTCATGCTTCATGAGCACTCTCCATAGACGTAATAATGTTTCTACGGTACTTAAACCCAATCCCTCACAGAAAACTATCGGTAGATTTACATTTACAAAATACTTTATTCTGTGTCATTTATGAGCTGTTTGAAAAAGTCTCCACAATGGCAAATTACTGGTATTGCTATACTTGTGGGGACATTTGGTGAATGAATACAAGGACCACACACACGCACACACACACACATGGTGGGTTTTCATGCTTTATGAGCACCCTCCATAGATGTAATGGTGTTTCTACTGTACAGACACTACTCTTAAACCCAAATGAAAACAATGTGTAGTTTTACTTTTATAAAATACTTCATTCTGTGTGTATTATGAGCTGTTTTCCTCATGGGATAGAAAAAAATGTCCCCAAAAGGTCAAAAATGACTGGTATTGCTATACTTGTGGGGACATTTGGTGAATGAATACCGGGACCACACAGAAACACAAACATAATGGGATTTCATGCTTTATGAGCACTCTCCATAGACGTAATGATGTTTCTACAGTACGACACTTTGCTTAAACCCAAGTGAAAACAATCTGTTGTTTTACTTTTATAAAATACTTAATTCTGTGTGTATTATGAGCTGTTTTCCTCATGGGAAACAAAAAAATGTCCACAAAAAGGCAAAAAATTACTGGTATTGCTATACTTGTGGGGACATTTGGTGAATGAATACCAGGACCACACACACACGTGATGGGTTTTCATACTTTGAGCAACCCCTAATGACGTAATTATGTTTCTACGGTACAGACACTACTCTTAAACCCAAGTGAAAACAATCTGTAGTTTTACATTTACAAAAATACTTCATTCTGTGTGATTTTATGAGCTGTTTTCCATTTCGAAAAAAGATACCCACAAAAATTACTGGGCAATTAATAGGCAAAAATTACTGGTATTGCTATACTTGTGGGGACATTTGGTGAATGAGTACAAGGACCACGCACACACACACATGGTGGGTTTTTATGTTTTGTGAGCACTTTCAATAGACGTAATGACGTTTCTACGGTACAGACTACGGTACAGACACTACGCTTAAACCTCTTTACAGAAAACAATCTGTAGTTTTACATTTACAAAATACTTAATTCGGTGTGATTTATGAGCCGTTTTTCACATGGGGAAGAAAAAAATGTCCCCAAAAGGCCAAAAAAATACTGGTATTGCTATATTTGTGGGGACATTTGGTGACTGAATACAAGGACCACACACTGACACACACATACACACACACACACACAATGGGTTTTCATGCTTTATGGGCACTCTCAATAGATGTAATGGATTTTGTACTGTACATACCGTATATTGTCATCTTTCCCCAACACTTCGCCTAAACCCAATACTCATAGAAGATAATCTGTAGTTTTAAATTTACAAAATACTTCATTCTATGTGATTTATGGGCCGTTTTTCTCATTGGGACCAGAAATTGTCTCCACAAGGTCAAAAATTACTGGTATTACTATACTTGTGGGGACATTTGGTCCTCATAACATCATGAATACCAGAACCACAAACACACACATGCAAAACAAGCCCTGGCATATTTTCATTGACTGTATGCATTGAAAATGATATAAATGACAAAGCACTGTCAACATCACTACACAAGCCAAATATCATACTTATAGACACTGACTGCCTTACTTTACCAAAAGAATGATGATTGAAATTCATATAAAAACTGTTTTAGTTATTGACAAATACACAACTGAGAAATGACAGAGATGATCATGCTATAAGTCAAACATATTTCAGACGCTAGAAATGTATAATCCGCACTCATCACATAATGAGAATATGCTTAATCTCCAGTCTAAACACAGAGATCATCTTTAAAAGGATATTTGAAATTGCATTTCCTGCAGTCCGACATGCCAAGTTTTATAGTTAAAATAACATTTTGCCAAATTTTTATGTAATTACTTATGCTTTTATGAGCTCACGAAGAGATTACATGAGATATTAGTATTTAAAATGTGCATCTTTTCACACCATGGGTCCATTTAAAATGGATTAATGAAGCGTTTAGAATTATGGAAAATAATACTTTATGAAAATAATTCAGCAGCAGTGCTTTCCTCTGTTCTTAAGCAGTCCAGCAAAACAAATAATTTCACCTCAGATATGAATGAGTTTGCTGTTTGTTGTGATTGGGATTGAATGATACAGTCTGTATTGAACGTGATTATGGCTGTGTACAGCGTTTTTACTGAATCAGAAACATACAGCACTACCATTCTTGTCTGATTCTTTAAAGAATGACTCTTATGAGTCAGTTCTTTTGAATCAAAAGACAAAACTAGTGGATTCCTTTCAGTGAAGTATTCATCAGGCTGATACAAACTACTAAAAGCTGACTCATAAGAAT
>CAIGQV010018202.1:2078538-2100955 GCA_903798115.1 Danio jaintianensis
TATTATTATTTTATTTTTTTTATTATTATTTTTTTTAATATATTTTATTAAATTTTTTTATGAACTGTTTTTATATTTTATTTTATATTTTATTTTATTTTATATTTTATTATTATTATTTTTTTTTTTTCATTCATTCATTCATTTTCTTTTCGGCTTAGTCCCTTTATCAATCTGGGGTCGCCACAGCAGAATGAACCGCCAACTTATCCAGCATTTGTTTTACGCAGCGGATGCCCTTCCAGCTGCAACCCATCACTGGAAAACACCCATACACACTCGTTCACACACATACACTACGGCCAATTTAGCCTACCCAGTTCACCTATAGCGCATGTGTTTGGACTGTGGGGGAAACCGGAGCACCCGGAGGAAACCCACGCCAACACGGGGAGAACATGCAAACTCCACACAGAAACGCCAACTGACCCAGCCGAGGCTCGAACCAGCGACCTTCTTGCTGTGATGCGATTGTGCTACTCACTGCGCCACCGTGACGCCCTATTATTTTATTTTATTTTATTTTTTATTTTATTTTATACAGTCATTAGTGTCATTCAGTTATCTGGCCAAAGGAAATTACAACAAACTCTGTTCCTTAAATATATTCTTTTAATATGTCATGGATCAAATAACTGTAAATAAATATTCCCCATGAGTTTATTTTCCTTAAAAATCTTTACTTAAAATTAGTTTTTAGGATATATTTCATATTGAATCAGTGACATTGAAAAATATTTGAAACCTGTCAATAATACAGATTTATAGGTTTACATTTTTTGTGCAGATTACTATTAATAAATATACTAACTAATAATAAAAATTGTTTGTTCAGAGGTGGAAAAAACCTTGACTCATAATAGCGGACTTAAATTAATATTAAAAAAAACATCTCAATCAAGTGATGCTCATTTGTGGATGCTTTATTCGGGGGTCTCCACACACACACACAGTTTAGCTGCTGTTGAATGTGATCACCGTGGTGAAGGCGGTAAAGTGACAGTAGTAGAGCTGTCAACCAGATTATCTCTTAACCGCAGGATTATTTCACCTCTCCGATTAACCACGCACAAAAAAAAGAGCATGAAAACGGGAAGGACAGAAATAGCCGGCGCTGTTCTTGCGGATGATGATGACTGGAGGTATGACAGTCCAGCGTCCTCTTGCTGTTTTTGGAGTTTTGACTCATCCCTGGGCGATACTATGCTCGCTTTTTATTTATTTCATTTATTGCCAAAGGAAATGTAGAAAAGCAGGAATTTATAGAGCAGCGGATCCCAAATGATGGGTTGCGAACCAAAATTAGGTCACAGTAGAGAAGGGGAAAACAATGCCAAATGCAAGAATAACACTGTGCAGCTAATAATGTGGGGTGACACGGTGGCTCAGTGGTTAGCACTGTGGCCTCACAGCAAGAAGGTCGCTGGTTCGAGTCCCGGCTGGGTCAGTTGGCATTTCTGTGTGGAGTTTGCATGTTCTCCCCGTGTTGGTGTGGGTTTCCTCTGGGTGCTCCGGTTTCCCCCACAGTCCAAACATGTGTTATAGGTGAATTGAATAAACTAAATTGGCCATAGTGTATGTGTGTGTGTGTGAATGTCAGAGTTTATGGGTGTTTCCCAGTACTAGGTTGCGGCTGAAAAGGCATGCACTGCGTAAAACATTTGCTGGAATAGTTGGCGGTTCATTCCGCTGTGGCGACCCCTGATGAGTAAAGGGACTAAGCCGAAGGAAAATGAATGAATGTGTGTGTGCATGAGCGAGCGTGTGTATGTCTGTGTCTGTTTATGTGTCTGTGTGTATATGTGCGTGCGAGCATGTGTGTGCGCATATGTATGTGTCTGTGTGTGTGTGTTTTTGTGTCTGTGCGGGTGTTTGTGTGCTTTTTGTGTATCTGTGCAACCATGTGTTTGTGTGTCTGTGTGTGTGCTTTTGTGTGTGTCTGTGTGTGTCTGCACATGTTTGTGTGCATGTGTTTTTGTGCATGTGCGCTTATTTGTGTTCTTTTGTGTGTGCACGTGTGTGTTTCTGTTTGTGTGTGTGCGCATGTTTGTGTGTCTAAATGTGTGTTTGTGTGTCTGAGTGTTTGTATGTGTCTGTGTATGTGTGAGCGTGTGTGCCCGTGTGCATGTTTGCGTGCATGTGTGTCTGTCTGTGTGTGTGTCTGGGTGCATGTTGTATGCTTTTGTCAGTGTGTGTGTTTGTGTGCATGTGTGTCTGTTTTTGTTTTCATGTGTATGCACGTGTTTGTGTGCTTTTGTGTGTGTGTGTCACTGTGCATGTGTGTGTCTATGTGTCTGTGTGTGCGAGTGTGTCTGTATTTCTGCGCGCGTTTGTGTGCGAATATGTGTGCACGTGTGTCTGTTAGTGTCCGCATGTGTTTGTGTGCTTTTGTGTATGTGTATGTGTTTTAGTGTGTGTGTGCACGCTTGTGTGTGTGTGTGTGTGTGTGTGTGTGTGTGTGTGTGTGTGCGTGCGTGTGTGTAATTATATGGATAATATATATTATATAGTATATTATATTAATACAAAATGTATAAAGGGCAGCGTGGTGGTGCAGTGGTTAGCACTATTGCCTCACAGCAAGAAGGTCGCTGGTTCGAGCCTCGACTAGGTCAGTTGGCATTTCTGTGTGGAGTTTGCATCTTCTCCCCGTGTTGGCGTGGGTTTCCTCCGGGTGCTCCGGTTTCCCCCACAAGTCCAAAGACATGCACTATAGGGGAATTGAGTAAACTAAATTGTCAGTAGTGTGTGTGTGTGTGTGTGTGTGTGTGTGTGTGTGTGTGTGAGAATGAGTGTGTATGGGTGGTTCCCAGTACTGGGTTGCAGCTGGAAGGGCATCCGCTGTGTAAAACATATGCTGGATAAGTTGGCGGTTCATTCCACTGTGGCGACCCCTGATTAATAAAGGGACTAAGCCGAAAAGAAAATGAATGAATGAATGAATGAAAAGGTATAAAACATTAAGCATTAAGTTATAGTTATAATAAACACACACATATGCTGATTTGATATATAAATCATTTCAATATTTGAATGATAATTATATAATAAAGTATAAGAATATAACATATTTTCTACATTTTTGTAATTTAACTACACTGTAAAAAGCTATTAGTTACTTAAAAAAGTGAGTAAACCCAAAGTTAACTTAGCTTAATTATGAAATAATAAATAAAATAGTTGCATATAACTTCTTATCATATATAATATAACATATAGAACAGTATTTAAGTATTGACTCTTTCATTTCTGTTCCTTCTTTCTCTCAGAATTTGTGCGAATGATGTCTCGCTAGAGTTAAAGTGGTGAAAGCGTGTCAGAAAGACGATCTCCTGCTGCACCAGAGACAGAGGAGAAGAAGAAGAAGAGGAAAGATCAGCAGAAAACCTCACAAGATGAGCTTCTGGGTCACAACCTCTGACCTCACAGCACACCTGAGAGAAACTGCACTGAAACCCTGCATTACAGCGTTTCTGAAGACCACTCGCTAATACTGTGATTTACATTTGCTTTACAGGGTTTATTTTCCTCCCATTGAAAGCCTTCGAGGGGTCTAATGCAAAAAAAATAAATCAAAAATATGAAATTCAATATTAACGAAAATACTCAGTATTAAAATATCAAATATATTTAATTTACTGGCATCCGGAAACTGCTGTATGATATCAGGGTGCATCGATTGCAATAACATTTGCTGTTTCATATTTAAGCTATTTATTAATATCTGTAAAGTATATATAGAGAGAGAGATGAGTGTGTATAGTTTTCCCTTTACACTGTAAAAAAATTATATTCAATTTTTAAGTTGAACCAATTTAAAGGTGCTGTATGTACGTTTTTGACTCTTCTAACGCATAAAAATACCATAATATGTTTGCAGATATTTCAGAAACATGCTAAGTGAACATTCTTGTTTATCTGAAAAACAATGCTGAAGTCAGATATTCTGCTTTGAAAATGTGAGTTACGTGCTGGAACGTCTGTCTTTGTTTTGGTTCCTTTAACCCGCCCAATGCCAGTTTAGCCAATTATATTTCAGCACCCCGGGTTGCCTTGGTGGAATTCATTCAGTCAGGAAAGCTCTCAAAGTATGCGTCTGTGACTGAAATGTGACCTCCAGTGGACAGTAGCAGACTCCGAAATGAGACACAGATTCAGAGTTCCACATGAGGTGGTTATTAATTAGCAAATAATATAAATATTATGAACGTAAACATTAGGTGAGCAGGTTACATTGTAACCCCATGTCCTAACAACACGCTACATGACGAGATTTGCAGTGATAAGCAATCTGGCTGTTTGCACCAGACGAAACACGACAGAAATTTAAATACAGCCATTCAGAAGCACAGAATAGCGCACTTACTGCACTCCAACGAAATGGTAAGGTTTATAATCTAATTAATGCATATTAATCCTCTTTAACATTATTAAATGTAGATGCTGAATCACTGATGTGTGTTGGTTTGCACTGAGTCACAGTTCTAAAGTTCAATTTCAAACGGTTTATTTTATTTTCAAGATCTGAGGTGAACTATCTGCTGCTGCTTTCAGTAGTATGGCAATAAATGTCATGTAAAATGGCATTCAAACTCACATTATTAGCATTTAACACTGAATAAAGCACATGAGGTGTACCTGAGGTGATCATTGTCAGTTTTCTGTTGTTCAGCTGCAAAAAATATAAATATAAATATAAATTTCTGGTGTTGGTTAGGACAAAAACTACTTTTAATATCGAAAATATCATGGCCGTTGCTTTTATTTAGAACACGACTTAAATCAACCTTTTGGCTCGACAGTTAGGCACACTTCTGTTGGTGTCGTTAATCTGGCAACCTGCACTTGTGTGTGTGTTTTGAACCAGGAGTGCAATACCTAGTTCAACCTTTGGGTGTCAAACTTACATACTGCACCTTTAAAGTAACTTAAAAACATAAGTTATCATGATTTTTATTACTGTATGTGATACTTTTTTACAGTGTAATAGACTCCGGCTGTTTTACAGTAGCCTATATGATGTATTAGATTATTACTCACAAAAAGATTTTATTTTATATATGGATGTTGTGGGAAATGCTGGAAAACTTTGCTATCAGTCATTTGCTATACATTGGACCTATGCACTACTGTATGAGTGGAGATTTTGCCATAAAAGTACATGAAAATGCCCTTGTTTGCACACTGTCCTGCATGAATGCTAGTGCTGATGATCTGAATCAACACAGCCAGTAGCCGATACTGTTTTGTCATGTATTTAGATGTTAGTTGATAGTCAAATGAGAGTTTCTGATCTTATTTCAGACATGCGCAAATGTGTGTGTGTGTGTGCTGATTTTGGTGGTTTACAAGGATAGTAATTTGTACAATGACATGCATGTGACCTTGTACTTTATTAAGGTGCTTTATGAGGATTTGAATTGTGTCCTCGTAATTCAAAATGCTTCAAAATCATACTTAAAGTACACATGAAATCAAAACTAACCATATTGATTTTGTTAGCTCACATTGCTAGTTTTGTGGTGAACAATTCCTCTTTGCATGTCATTAAGAAAAGAAAAATGGTTTGCCCTTGTAATCTGTAATTGAAATCTGAAAATGCACTTGCTGTTTGTTTTCAGTTAAATTCTCAGATTAGGTCTGTCTGAGGCAGTGGGCGTGGCTAACATAATTAACCACGCCCCTCCAGCTGTCAGTTTTGACAACAAACAGAAATGGTGAGGAGGAGGAGTCTGTTAGGTTGTAATAACTCTCCCCAAACCCTTTTCTCCATCTTTCTGAATGAAACGCCTACTTTACTACATCCAATCAGCTCGTAGTAGAAAAAATCAAGCCATGCCCACTTTTTTTCTAATTTAATATTCCGTTTCTCTAGGAACTGCTTCACAACACGAAAAAAAAAAACGGTCACAGCTTCTGGTTCATGCGGACTTTAAAGGACGCTTGAAATAAAAATGTACAATGTTTATTTTGCTAGCTCGTATTGATGTCTTTAGGGTGAATAATTAATCCGTGCAATTTAATCAACTGAAAATAAAAATTGTCTGTTTTGGTAATCTTCAATGAAAGTCTGAGTATTTGCTTCCGCGATTTGAGTGGCGCTCCTTCCGTTAACATTAAATTGAGGGTTTCCATAGCAACTGCATATTAATACCCTCTCTTACCATTAGTTTGCGCAAAAAAAAGCCCCGCCTCCTACTCAATATTCTGTTTCAGTTGGGAGTACACCAACATACTGGAACAAAAGTCTCAGTAACTTCCAGTTCATGCAGACTTTAACGAGGTCTTTTCACATTTAAAATTTGCCACAGGTTTTCTGTGAGGGTTGGGTTTAGGGGTAGGGCCATATAATAAGCTGTTTTTACTGAATAAAATACATTATGCCTATGGAGAGTCCCTGTAAATCACCAATATCAATGTGTGTGTGTGTTTGTGTGTGTGTGTGTACGTGTTTTTGTGACATGTCAGGACACAAATCTGTATAATGACATAGGTATGACACAGGTATTACAAAAAGGAGGTGAAATATGAGGACACAGCTGACGTCCTCATTTCTCAAAAAGCTTATAAATCCCACAGAATGAGTTTAATCAGAGAGTAAAGCTGTACACTGTTTCCTGTGATGGTTGGGTTTAGGGGTAGGGTGGGGTTAGGGCAATACTAAATACGGTTTGTGCTGTATAAAATCAATGGAAACCTATGTAATGTACCCACTTTTCACAAAAACAAACATGTGTGTGTGTGTGTGCGCGTGCGTGTGTGCGTGTGTGTGTGTGTGAGAGGGAGGTTTTGGTTTCATGATTCTTATTTGCGTGATTTGGTTGGTCTTACCTGAGTTATTCTATGCATGCCAAAAATACTTTTTGTAGAGTGTAGATTCCATTAAAGAGTTGTGCAATCAAAGTTTTTACCTTGTGTTCTTTCAAATAATGTTCAGTGCACAATATACTTTGTTATGAAATATCTGATTTCAGTTGCTGTGGACTGGTTTACCTGTATGACAGAGATATAATAGAGTTCCAGCTCCAGCATCTGGCCACAGGAGGGTTTGCAGTATGTCCGCACCTACATTTCAGTAATCCATTCATCACTTATATTTTTGTCTGTCTAAAATAATAAAAAATGTGCCCTAAATTTATATATATATATATATGTAATTTTTTTATCATCTAAAACATGCGTAATTCCAAACTTCAAGCACCAAGATATATTTCTGAAGGCATTTCATATCGAATTTAAAGTATTCATTCATTCATTTTCTTTTCGGCTTAGTCCCTTTGTTAATCTGGGGTCGCCACAGCGGAATGAACCGCCAACTTATCCAGCATATGTTTTACACAGCGAATGCCCTTCCAGCCGCAACCCATCACTGGGAAACACCCATACACACTCATTTACACACATACACTACGGACAATTTAGCCTACCCAATTCACCTATAGCGCATGTGTTTGGACTGTGGGGGAAACCTGAGCACCCGGCGGAAACCCACGCCAACACGGGGAGAACATGCAAACTCCACACAGAAATGCCAACTGACCCAGCTGAGGCTCGAACCAGCGACCTTCTTGCTGTGAGGCGAACGTGCTAACCACTGCGCCACCGTGCAGCCCAGAATTTAAAGGATTCATAATTTAAAAGAAATTGCATTCTAAAATATTTTAAAGTAACATTTTGGGCATCGGGCAGCACGGTGGCGCTGTGGGTAGCGCTCTCGCCTCACAGCAAGAAGGTCGCTGGTTCAAGCCCCGGCTGGTCAGTTGGCATTTCTGTGTGGAGTTTGCATGTTCTCCCCGTGTTGGCGTGGGTTTCCTCCGGGTACTCCGGTTTCCCCCACAGTCCAAAGACATGCGCTATAGGTGAATTGGGAAGGCTAAATTGACCGTAGTATATGAGTGTGAATGAATGTGTATGGGTGTTTCCCAGTGATGGGTTGCAGCTGGAAGGGCATCCGCTGCGTAAAACATATGCTGGATAAGTTGGCGGTTCATTCCGCTGTGGCGACCCCAGATTAATAAAGGGAATAAGTCGAAAAGAAAATGAATGAATGAATTACCTTTAATCCACAGTCTGGAGCACCGGCTTTAAAACAATACAAATCATCATTAAAAAATCATTTTACTTGTACTAATTCATATTTTTATGAAGGACCGATGATTTACATAGTTTAAAAGTGAAATGTAGGTTCAGGCAAGTGCATTAAATAGTACATAAATAAGAAAAAATATATAAATATAAGTATAATATACATTATTAATAATTCAGCGGAGTCACTGGTCTGGAATCAGCTGACGTAAGCAGCCGTGCCCACCGGAAGCGGAAGTTACAGCATCCGTACCTCGCGCCGCTGCTGATGCGCTTAAAGTAGTTGCATAACAACAACAGTAGCGTCTCACGATGCTCAAATATCCAATTTGTGTTATATTAAGAAGGCAAATGGTCGTTTAACCCCTATCTTCAGGCAACAGGTCAGTTTCATAAGCGGGTTTCATACATTTAAAGACGTTTGGCGGTTTAATTACGTGATTAGAAGATAAGCTTTTGATTAGCGGTTTAGCATCCCGTTGTTTACATCTGTATAATGATCAGTGTTTCATACAACAGCCGGTGTGGGCCATTTATGATACATTTAAGATGTAATCGGCGTTTATTTCAGAAATTAAGATTGAAATATAGGTTTTGAGTTATATGTACATACTTAGGCTATGGTATTTTGTTGAATTGTATATGATTATTGTTTATTAGATGCTACTTTTGCAGTCGTTTAATAGTGTTTGGCGATTTACTTTATTGTTTAGTATTTAGCCGTATTTCTTTAATAACATCAGAATTTTTGGCTATAAGCTTATTTTAATTTTATGTAAATATCAATGTTATATCTATCTATCTATATAACGGTATGTATAAAGATACATATAGGTACACACACACACTACCGGTCAAAAGCTTGGGGTCAGTAGGACTTTTAAATGTTTTAAAATAAGCTTCTCCTGCTCACCAAGGCTGCATTTATTTCATCTAAAAAAACAGTACAAAATTGTCAAAGTGTGAAATGTTCCTGCACTATAAAATAAAAGTAGTTTATAATTTTATTTAATAATTTATTCCAGTGATTATAAAGATGGATTTTCAGCTTTATTACTCGAGTCTTCAGAGTCACATGATCCTTCAGAAATCACTCTAATATTAATTATTATTATTATTATTAATGGTAATAGTAATAAAAGCAATAATGACTGGAGTAATAATTTAATTTGAAACTACATACAGTAAGTAACAAGTAAATACGTTAGAAATAAGTAATTTTCCTTACATTTAATAAATGCCTCCTTGATGAACAGTATAATTTAGAATAATTTTCTTAAAAAAAAAAAAACTAACCCCAAATTTTGACCGGTAGTATATATATATATATATATATATATATATATATATATAGGGCTGCACGATATTGGAAAAATGACACATTGCAATATATATTTTTATACTGCGATATTGCGATATGAATGCAATTTCACTAGATGAGTTGAATACATGTTTGTAAGGAATCTGTAATTTTAGATTGATTGAGAAGATTCAGTAGGGGAGTGCATAAAATATATGAAACAATCTACACACATAGATAAATTCAATAAAGAAAAATATGCTAATTAAATAAACTTTTTTTTTTTTTTTCATGATAAGTCGAACTGTATTCAGGTATACAGTAATTGAATAATCAAATGTAAAATGATACTGCGTAGTCTTCATTTTATAAACAATTCAATAGAATTAATGGTTATTAATTTTTCTAAGTTACTAACGGTAAAATGCCTGAATGCTTTTAAAACCCTCACACAGTCACAGGCCTCAAAAAAACACTTGCAAAATGATAAATTATTATCCAGATTCAACATTGCGTATACTTGCGTTGTGACTATTGCGAATGATCACATTGCAATATCGATGCTGAAACAAAAACAAAAATATATATATATATATATATATATACACTGTAAAAAAATTATGGTTGCCTTACATTTTAAGCTGAATCAAATTAACCTTATGAGTCCATTGAACTTATTTTATTACTTAAAATAAACTGACTTAAAACAGCTTGCATAACTTATGAAATTAAGTATAACATGACTAACTTAGTTTAATAACTTACAATGAACTATATATATATAATTTAATAAATATGTGCCCTTTATTTTTTATTTTTAGATATGTCAGAAATGGCAGTGGACCTTGATGTGAGACTGTGATAGGCCACTGAAGCAGATGGAATCATCCAGAGGAAATCCTGGACAATAACACATATTTATTACATATAACACTCCAGTTATATTTATTTATTTATTTATTTTTCCTTAAACCTGATGTGTCTTACTGGCACGTCTAATGGATAGTTGTCCATTGTTTCAGGCATAAATGATAATTTTCTCATATATGCCCATGAAGTCCGTGTTTCAGCGCAGGCTTCAGAAATTGAGGCACTTTAGAGGAGTCCAGCAGTCTGTGTTTAGGTAATCTCGTCACTTTTAAAGCATTCTACATTTTGGTCAAGATGGAGTCGTACCTTTTCCCCTTCGACAGTCTGATCTGCATGCTCCTGGGCATCTCCTTAACCGTATGGTGCACCCTTCTTCTGGTCTTCATCATCGTTCCTGCAATCCTCGGCGTGTCCTTCGGCATCCGCAGACTCTATATGATGTCCCTGATCAAGCTTTTTGAGGTGAGTTGATCATCATTGATTGATCATCTCCTGTGATTCATCTGAACAGATCATTTGAATCATTGTGTTGTTAACTGGAGACTAGATCTGACTGGATCGTTTGAGTCAATAAGTTGTGAACGTGGTGACTTGCTCTCACTCTTATTAATTGGTTCAGTGAGTTGTTAACTATAGACTCAAACTGACGCTTCAATTAAAGTAAATATGTTCAAGTAAAATATGTGATTTGTTAGCTTATTTATTATTTAAATCAGTGAATTATACATTTGATACTCATTCTGACTGGATCATTTGTGTCTTCTTACAGAAAATAAAACACGTGACATATTTCATAATAACATTCTAAGCAATGACAAAGGCGTTGCATCATTACATACATTATTATCAGGAAAAATATAATAAAGTTTATCTGACAACATATGGAGTTCTTCTTATGTTGTCGTGGTCATGTGTTTATTAATCCGGTTGAATCAAATGAAAGCAGTTTAATCTTCTGTTTCTCCTACAAACACTATACGGATTTCCTATGGACTGGTATTTCCTGGGTTTCTTTGGGGCATATTTGGTTGCTCTGTGTGAGAGTGCCCCTGGCCTTCTGGAGGAGAACTTACTTTCCAGTTAGTTACAAACAATCAAATAACACTGAACTACTGTGATAACAGTTTATAGTTTAGATATAAACACTGATGTTTATGGGAAAGATTAAAATCACTGTTAATGACGGTGTTGAATGTTGTAGCAGTCAAAAATATGTCACTGAATAGTTCTTCAAAAATAATTAATCTAGTAATGAAACATGAAGTTTTATGTGTGAATTATTAAATCATTAATTGTAAAATGAGACCAAAAAATGAATGTGATGTCTTGTACGAGATTATAATATATAATTTATACATTAACATTATCAGCAACAGTAGGAAAAATCATTTTTCACAGTGTTGAATATTTTACTTTTTGTTTTTATTCAGCTGGTTATTTCTTGATTTTTATTTTTATTAAAATTACAGGTTCTAAGTTATGTTTGTTAAAGCCAAAAGTTTCTTGCAGTAATGTTTTCTAATAAATGGAAAGCAAATAACATTTTTCTCCTCCCTTTTTAATGCTGATCTGAAAAACGATCCAATCCATGACTCTAAAACCCTAGTGTGATCCGAACCGTGAGATTAGAGCAGGGTTCATACGGTCATGGAAAACCTGGAAAAGTCATGGAATGTTGACATGGCATTTTCCAGGCCTGGAAAAGCTTTGAAAAAACAGAAAAGCCCACAAAGTTTTGGAAAAGTCATGGAAAACAGATATCTGTATTCTTGAATATAGGTCAGCTGTCTTTACTTCGTTTCTGTCCTTGGCCAATCACATACTCTCACATTATTAGTGCGGTGTAAGCATTATCTAAATCAATTTTACATAGATATAAATATAAATTGAAAGTAAATAGATTGTTGCGTGTTTTACGATATGCAATGTAATAAATTTGAACATGCATTGTTTTTCTTTTACCATGTATATGTAGACATTGCATGAAACATTAGGTCATGAAAATTTACTTGAACGTCTTGGAAAAGTCATGAAATTTTAGTAGTAAAAATGTGTATGAACCCTGTTAGAGATTCGTTACATCACCAGTAATAAAGTACAATACTTTGTCCATCTCTTGATTAAACTGCTGAACATGAACATCAGAGGAACTCTGGAAGCACATTAGATGGTTCCGTTATCTTGTAATGTGTAAGCTTTGAAGGCCATTCAGGGAGGCTTGATTTGAGTTTTACTAAGTTGAGTTGTAATCATCGCTCTCTGCCTTCACTGAAGTTTCCGGAGGCTAAAAATAGAGCATAGATTCACGATTGACTGAATTAGTAAGTCTGCAGGGTCTGGCTGTCATTTGACTTTGCCTCAGTTTAACCTGCGCTGTCACATATTCTCTCATCTTTAAAACTTTGCAGGCCACATGCATTGTTGCAGGACTCTGGTGCTTTGCAGAGTTTCAGAGCGGGTTGTAGATGTGTGAAATGATGGTGTGATTATTTATGCCACACATATTATTTGTGAAACCGTTCCTCTAGTGCAGTGTTCGTTATTTTTTATTGAACACATGAGGAAACGTACGGTTAAAGACAGAATTATTAGCCCTCCTGAATATTTTTTTCCCCCAATTTCTGTTTAATTGAAAGAAGATTTTTTTTTCTAAAAAACACATTTCTAAACATAATAGTTTTAATAACTAATTACTAAAAAATTTATTTCTTTTATCTTTGCCATGATGACAGAACATCATATTTGACTAGATATTTTTCAAGATACTAGTATTCAGCTTAAAGAGACATTTAAAGGCTTAACTATGTTAATTAGGCAAGTTAGGGTAATTAGGCAAGTCATTGTATAACAGTGGTTTGTTCTGTAGACAATACAAAAAATATATAGCTTAAGGGGGCTTATAATATTGACCTTAAAATGTTTTTTAAAAAATTTAAAAACTGCTTTTATTCAAAATAAAACAAATAAGACTTTCTCTGTGAAAATACTGTGAAAAATTCCTTGCTCTGTTAAACATAATTTGGGAAATATAAAAAAAAGAAAAGAAAAATCACAGGATGGCTAATAATTTTGACTTCAACTGTATATTTAGCTTCAATAATAATCTGCATGTAGTTTACTATATGTGACCCTCGACCACAAAACAAGTCATTGATGTATGGTTTGTTGGGATAGGACAGTATTTGGCAGATAGATAGATAGATAGATAGATAGACAGACAGACAGACAGACAGACAGACAGACAGACAGATAATTAGTTGCAAATCTGGTATCTGAGGGTTCAAAAGAAATCAAAATATTGGGAAAATCGTGTTTAAAGTTGTCTAAGTTCTCAGCAATGTATATTATTAATCAAATTAAGTTTTGATATATTTACAGTAGGAAATTTACAAAATACCTTTATGGATCATGATCTTTACTTAATATGTAAATTATTTTTGGCATAAAAGAAAAATCAAATACTTTGACCAATAACCTACAATGTATTTTTGGCTATTGTCAAAAAAATAACTGCGACATAAGACTGGTTTTGTGGTCCAGGGTCACAAATATGAGTCTACTGTATGTATGTTGATGTACAGTCAGTATGTTTTTATTTATTTTTTAATAGGATATTTTTTTATTCAGAAAAGAAGCGTTAAATTAATAGAAAATGATGCGTTTATAATGTTAGAATTTTTTATTATTATTAACTTATATCACTCTTCAAATTACAAATATTAAGCAGTTGTTTTCAACATTAATAATTATCAATAATGTTTGTTGAGCAGCAGATCACCATATTAGAAATATTTCTGAAGAATCTTATGACACCAAGGCTGGAGTAATGATGTTAAAATAGATCAAATTTAAATAAAACAAACATCTCAAGCTGTGGCCTTCCCTTGCTTATGCGTTTGCGCTTGAATATCTAATGGTCAAATAGCCCACAACATGTGCGCTCTCGTAATTAATAAATTTTTTTTCCAATTTTGGGAGGAGTCAAATTTACATGTGGCTTGAACGACCAGATGCATTTAGACCTGCATCCCAGACCACATCTCGAAGTGGTCTGAGCAATCGGATTTACAGTTGAAGTCAAAATTATTCGCCCTCCTGTAAAACATTATTTTTTTCTTTTTTAAATATTTCCCAAATGATGTTTAACACAGCAAGGAATTTTTCACAGTTTTTCCTATAATATTTTGTCTTCTGGAGAAAATCTAATTAGTTTTATTTTGGCTCGAATAAAAGTAGTTTTAAATTTTTTAAACCCATTTTAAGGTCAATATTATTAGCCCCTTTAAGCAATATTTGTTTTCGATTGTCTACAGAACAAACCACTGTTATACCATTCATTTTCTTTTCGGCTTAGTCCCTTTATTAATCTGGGGTCACCACAGCGGAATGAACCACCAACTTATCCAGCATATGTTTTACACAACGGATGCCCTTCCAGCCGCAACCCAGTACTGGGAAACACCCATACACTCTCATTTACACATATACACTATGGACAATTTAGCTTACTCAATTCACCTATAGTGCATGTCTTTGGACTTGTGTGGGAAACCGGAGCACCTGGAGGAAACCCACGGGAACACTGGGAGAACATGCAAACTCCACACAGAAACGCCAACTGACCCAGCCGAGGCTCAAACCAGCGACCTTCTTGCTTTGAGGAGACAGCGCTACCCACTGCGCCACCGTGATGCCCTCTGTTATACAATGACTTGCCTAATTACCCTAGTTAAGCCTTTAAATATCACTTTAAGCTGAATACTAGTATCTTGAAAAATATCTAGTCAAATATTATGTGCTGTCATCATGGCAAAGATAAAAGAAATTAGTTTAAAACTATTATGTTAAGAGATGTGTTGAAAAAATTCATGTTAAACAGAAATTGGGGAAAGAAATATTCAGGAGGGCTAAATAATTTTGACTTCAACTGTATATCCATTTCGATTGCATTTACACCTGTCCTATTCACGATCAGATAGCTGTCCCTTCATAAAAAAACACATGAAGTGACCAGGTGTAAACAGCCCCAATGTGATTCACTTAATTGAATTCACATAATTACAATAATTTAAACGACACATAATTATTGCGATCACTTATGTTTTGCATAATGCATGTCAGTAGTATCTCAGTTTTGTCACCTATAATAGATTCATATGGTTTCCTCTGCTGCCACTCTCCTCCATCTGGACTGATTTATTCACTGTTTCCAAACCTCTTCAGACTCCCTAAAAAACCTCCAGATGGCTGTTTTCAGTGCCTAACGTCCCCATGCTCTGGTGTCCTATGACCCTGCACAGAGGAGCCAGATTAATTCTGACAAACAGCTTGACTGTTCACTGTTTTCCCCATCCTGAGCTTTACTTCTGCATCTCCCTGACTCACTGTTTTACTTTCATGGACATCTTTCCACACTCTGGTGCTCAGCTGCTGTCCTTGCTTGACTAATCCACTTTAATGATCCCTGAGGGAAAATTTAGATGCACTAACAGTAACATCAAACGAAGAGCGCACACGTGTACATACATGTGCTGATGTAGATAAACATGACAAAATATGGCAAAAACCATTCCCCCGGATTCCTGCATTTCATTGTTCTTTTTATATTTATTTACAACATTGATTCAGTTTCAAAGTATAATTTTTTTCCCCCAAATATAACATGAAAGAAAAAACATTTAAGTATTAAAAATGTGTTGTTTTTCTGTCTTTCTTTGTGAGTTTTCATAGTTCACATACCCACTACTTTGACCAATTCACTATCACTATAAACTAACAATTATGGTTTGATTTTGACTTATTTATTTATTCAAATTTGTTATTCCTGATTGAAAGAAAAAAATTATCCAAAATGCATTCTAGGTGTTTTTTTTAATAACAGTTTGTCGATTTGTGTCTGTAGATTTCAATTACTATTACAATAATTTTAATTACAAATGCAATTCAGTTACAATTACAATTGGTCACATATTTTGTAAGCTAATAACAAGCCATTAACTATGACTTTGCTTCAATAAACTCCTAATTTGCTGCTCATTTAATAGTTAGTAAGGTAGTAGTTGGTTTCAAATATTGAGTAGGATTAGTACATAGTAGAATCATCTGTAGAATAAGATCATGCAGAATATGTACTTTATATATACTAATAAACAGCAAATATCTTGATGATAAATGAGTAGTTAATAGGGAGAATTAGTTCTTAAACTAAAGTGTTACCCATAATTTTAAAATCCATATTCTCAAAATGAGAAACGGATCTAATCTCCACTTACACCAAACTTAACCATTTTATTAATATCTGTTAGGTTTTTAACATATGGATTTATTCATAATATGCCTGATTGTTAATACAACTTTTGATTCTTCAAAAAATGTTAAAGGTGAAGGGTCAGGTGATCTGCCAAAATGCTAACCGGTTAGCATAATATCTTTGGACAGCTGGGGAGGGACTTCAAAGCCACGCCTCCTGAACGCGAACGTGCGCAGCTTAAAGATGACAGCAGACAACCCACTAGATCATGTCATTCGCCAGTTAGAAAACTTTACAGTACTTTATAATAGTACAATTCCGAACTAAAAACTGTTATATTTAGCAGGTTTTCAGTTGTGTAGCAAGCAGAACTTGTCATAATTTGCAATGTTTCATGCATGCAAGGATCGGTGGTCTCACTCTCTCACACGCTGTCAGTCTGTATGCTTAGTGGTTGGCCGGCGGGGTGCAGGAATTACGCTTATTACTAAGCAATACTTACATGCTATTTCAGACCAAATATTCAGAGTAGCATGGTAAACAACATAGGGAGCGCGTCACAGGTTGTCATTGTTCAAAAATGAACCAATGTGAATATAAAACCAACTTGACCTCAGTAAAGCAGGCTAGGTGGAATAACTCTATTCACTTATGTTTTGCTGTTAAACTAAATAAAATCTACATTATCGATGCTGTAAAAGGCCCTTATGAAACTGAAAACAGTCACATCAGTCTTTCGCCAGAAGATTTCAGTGGCTGAACAACACTTCTGTGCATATAACCCATTCGTAAAACAACACAATCTACATGAGTTTTGCGTGACTAAAATAGTTTTAAAACATAACATTACCTGTCTAAAAGAAATACTTCAGCCAGGGTGTCATCCTTACTCCAGCCAGCTAAAGTAACTCCAATATTGATTCAGGATTTTAAAAAGTTTTGATTCAGCCTTTGTTTTTACTGCTGTGACAGTCTCGTGTGCACATAAACGTGCGGTGCACGTGCACGCTCTAACGGCAGATCTGCATGAACGGCTGCAGATGTACAAATCTACATTTGCTGACAGACAGTTTGGGCTACTTATCAGAATTATGGGAATTATCGGCCCGACAATATTTAATTGGATGAAAATTTTTTAGTCTTCTGCCTCAGCCAGAATATAAAAATACATATAAATACATTTAGATCATTTACTTTAATCATTACTATTGGAATGTGAAGAGACTTTCAACCAGCACAACAAAAAATGTTTCTGAAGACAATCACCTACTGCACCTTTAAGATAAAAGCTTTTCCCTAACATAATTATTTGAACAAAATTTGTAGTCTCTAATTGCACCAACATACAGCCTTTTTTCAAATATTTCCCAAATGATGTTTAACAGAGCAAGGAATTTTTCACAGTATTTCCTATAATATTTTTTCTTCTGGAGAAAGTCTTATTTGTTTTATTTCGCCTAGAATAAAAGCAGTTTTTAATTTAAAAAAAACAAAACATTTTAAGGTCAATATTATTAGCCCCCTTAAGCAATATTTTTTTTCGATAGTCTACAGAACAAACCATCATTATACAATGACTTGCCTAATTACCCTAACTTAACCTAGTTATCTTAATTAAACTAGTTAATCCTTTAAATGTCACTTTAAGCTGAATACTTGTATCTTGAAAAATATCTAATCAAATATTATGTGCTGTCATCATGGCAAAGATAAAAGAAATCAGTTATTAGAAATGAGTTATTAAAACTAGTATGTTCAGAAATGTGTTGTAAAAATCTTCTTTCCTTTAAACAGAAATTGGGGGAAAAAATATACAGGGGGGCTAATAATTCTGACTCCAGCTGTATGTAGCGATATTGATGTTAATTCGAGATATCATGCGGCTCTATTTTTGACGCATTATTTAGCAAAAGCCTGTTGAAGTGTGAGTGGTTTTCAGGGGCTCTGGCTGAACTCCAGGACCCTGTAAAGGACACATGGATCATCCGTTGAGTTCTCCTCCCCAGTGGTGTTTTGGGCGGCTGGCTGTGTATCTGTGGATTTGTCTCCCTGAAGGCTGTTTATTGCCTGAATGTTGTTTGTTCCCTGTCCTCATGACAGCTGGATGAGCTTTTCAGGGTCCTGAGGGAACATTGGTGGCCTCTTGGGGTCTCAGACCAGCAGCCTGCCATGGGGAATACAAAACACAGGGTGCAACAAAAACAAGATTAAGAGGTTTAATTAAAAATATAGTAATGCATACCATGATGAAATGGACAAAGAAAATAATGTAGAAGTTGGGCATGCACTGAAATAAAAATGATGCACCAAAAGAGAAAATTCTAGATGCACTTGGCACAAAAAACCTAAACCAAAAATGCTAAAAATAAATAAATAAATAAAAAATACTGCATTCAAAATAATTAGAATAGGCATATTTCAGAGGTTTCAGTTGACTTTCTGAATTGGCCTTTACAATACACCTAAAAAAATGAAATATCTACAGAATAGATGAAAATAAAGTAATTATAGGTCATTTTAGGTCATTTTCTTTGGATAAAAACAGTTAGACTCGCTTCATCTGCTGTCATGAACATCATGAAATGAAATAATTTTTTGATGGCAAAAATGTATTCGGATCTGTCAGGTGTTTTAATTATTTTGGCCACCACTTTATTATTATTATTATTATTATTAACATTATTAATTATTACACAGCTTTCTGGAATACTTGATTCTGATTGGCCAGTTGTGACATTTCAAGTTATTTTATTCCCAGTTAACAACCGCTAAATAACACAGGCTCATCCTGGAACTTCCAATCACCTTGACCGTCAGTGAATATGTTCACATCCATTTACTTACATCCACATTCATATGTATCTGCTTGTCTGTCACGCTGTATTTTATTTGACTGTTTTTGACTCTTTGGCGCCATCTTGTGAATAAATTATACGTATTTTAACGTATACTCCATTCAGCTTTTTAAATTTCTGTCAATTTTGCATTTAATTAGAACATTTTGTGTTAAATGTGTGTTTATGTTTTGTTGCAAGAAACCATGTAATAAGCAGGATAAAGTACATCCAGGATGGTTGTTTTCGCAGAATAAAGCCCTACAGTCTTCGTGTGTGGCTGCTGATAAACCTGTCAGGCTTTATTCTGCGATAACCTCCTGGATGTACTTTATCCCTAACTTATCAGTATATTATTTTTATTCATATCTTTGCAACAGAATCAAATCTTTGTGTGTGTGTGTGTGTGTGTGTGTGTGTGTGTGTGTGTGTGTGTGTGTGTGTGTGTGTGTGTGTGTGTGTGTGTGTGTGTGTGTGTGCGTGTGTGTGTGTGTGTGTGTGTGTGTGTGTGTGTGTGTGTGTGTGTGTGTGTGTGTGTGTGTGCGTGCATGTGTGTGTGTAGCCCTACAAAGCTATTATTATTCGAGCAATCTTCACAGTGCAGCTAAAAATTTGGTGAATGATTCCTAGTAAAAGTATCATTACCATCAACACAGAAGCATCCGGTTCTAAACTACCGTATATGCGATGAAACTGATTTACCTGAATAATTCTCCTCCTGTTTTCAGTGGGCGACTTTAAGAATGGAGCGAGGAGCCAGAGAGAAGAATCAGCATCTTTACAAACCCTACAGCAATGGTGAAACATTGAAAAAAGATCATTCACATGAGCTGCCACCAATGTCATTTCTTCATCTTAAGCCCTGCTCTCTTTCTTTCTTCCTCCCCCTCAGGGATCATTGCTAAAGAACCAGCATCTCTGGAGCAGGAGATCCAGGAGATGCGGCGTGGCGGTGCCGAGCCCGAGTTTGACATGTCTGACATCTTTCATTTCTGTCGGCGCGGTGTGGAGAGCATCGTGGATGATGAAGTGACCAAACGCTTTACAGCCGAGGAGCTGGAGTCCTGGAATCTACTGACCCGGAGCAACTATAACTTCCACCACATCAGCACCAGGCTCACTGTGCTCTGGGGGGTCGGCGTCCTCATCCGCTATGGCTTTCTGCTGCCGCTCAGGTGAGAGAGGGAAGGACTATGGATGTTAAACTTCAATTCAAGTTTATTTGTATAGCGCTTTTCACAATTATTATTGTTTCCAAGCAGCTTTACAAAAGGTGCGCATTATTGCATTACAATCAAAATCAGAAAAGTTAAGGTTATTAGTTACTGTAACTTTATTAGATACTAATAACTTTAACTAATTACCTAGTAGCTAATAGCTTTTGACAGTTAAAGTTAAAGTATTATATATAAGCATAGTTAACCTGCAGTGAAATAGTATATGTCTATGTGTACATGTTCAATGAAGTGTATTAAGTGTATGTGTTGTCCTCGAAGGTAGGGCTGCACGATTAATCGAAGAAAGATCGCGATCTCGATTCTACCCTACACACAATCTTAATTCTGCTTTTCTACGATTCAGCCAATTATATTTTCACGGTCAGGAGAGAAGCGTAAAGGCGGTCGCACAAGTCTTTACAGCAACATGGACACCTCCAAATGGCATTAAAAGTGTCACATACTGTATTTCTAAGGTATAATTCACCCAAAAATGTCATTTCTGTCTTAATATTGATGTATTCGCGGCTGCGAAATCACACGTGAGCTGACCGCGAGCTGTTTGTTTACTACCGAGAGGATGCGCGCGTGCCCGCCAATGATGCCTACTTAGTGAACAGAACCTGCATAGGCTGTGAATAACATCTAATAAAGTTGTAAATAACGTTCAGTTACGTTCAGAGCGATCGTTTGAGAGATGTGCGGGAAGTATGATTTGCATGTGTGTATTTTATTTTTATTTTTTCTCAGAGTGACTGCAGCCATGAGCCGCACTCGGAAGTGAAAGTGAAACCGGCGGCACGTCATTTAAATGATCATATCACATTTTAGAGTTATGATTACAAGCATTCTATATGTTTTTTTCTTTCATAGCGAACACAAAGTGTTGTGCATGAAAATAAATGTTTACTGGGTCAGTATAACTACTGTATAGCCTATATAATGTCAAATATAATGCAAGAGGGAATCTGATGATGACAAATGTCTCATTTTACCAGTGAAAAAAATGGTCTAATAATGTTGTCAATAACAGATTGCAAGCATATGTCTCAAACACAATAAATCAGCTTTAGAATTATGAATAGTTGTATTCTGATGTCGTCACTTTACTGTGCATTAACAAACAGGACTTATTTAAAGTCTGTTCAAGTCCACCGTTCCAAGTCTATACAAAATTTAGCATTTTAACCAACAGTAGACCTACACATAATATATTTACTGTTATTTATAGGTATTTACTAATACCTAATATTATTACTGTTGTTTTACCATATGTTTGAGAAATAACAATAATAATAGTCTACTCATTCATTCATTCATTTTCTTCTCGGCTTAGTCCCTTTATTAATCTGGGGTCGCCACAGCGGAATGAAGCGCCAACTTATCCAGCATATGTTTTACACAGCGGACGCCCTTCCAGCTGCAACCCATCACTGGGAAACATCCATACACACTCATTCACACACATACACTACGGACAATTTAGCCTACCCAATTCACCTGTACCGCATGTCTTTGGACTTGTGGGGGAAACTGGAGCACCCGGAGGAACATGGGGAGAACATGCAAACTCCACACAGAAATGCCAACTGACCCAGCCGGGACTCGAACCAGCGACCTTCTTGCTGTGAGGCGAACGTGCTACCCACTGCGCCACCATGCAGCGTAGTCTACTCCTACTAATCTTTATTTTACATCTACAGAATCGTGAGAAAATCGTGATCTTGATTTTAAGCAAAAAAAAATTTAATTCTCATTTTAGCCAGAATCGTGCAGCCCTACTCGAAGGATCCTAAACGATTGCTTTTTTACATATATATATATATATATATATATATATATATATATATATATATATATA
>CAIGQV010018202.1:2100965-2129604 GCA_903798115.1 Danio jaintianensis
ATATATATATATATATATATATATATATATATATATATATATATACATACTCAACCTCAAGTGGTTTTAAACCTGTATGTTTCTTTCCTATGTTGAACATAATAGAAGATATTTTGCTGAAAGCTGAACCATTGTAACCATTGACTTCTATAGTAGGATACAAAAATACAATGGTTACCAATATTTTCCCAAATATCTTATTTTGTGTTTAACAGAAGAAAGAAACTCATAAAGGTTTGAAATAAGTGAAGGGCAAGTAAATTATATTTCCCTAAACTATCCCTTTATGTGCCAAAGTATGTTTTGTGATGTTTTCTTTTTCTCTTCACCTTGAGTTTACATGCATTTTAAGTGATTTGAGTTAGTTTAAATGATCTTTCCATTCAATATTTAAAGGGTTAGTTCACCCAAAAATTGTAATTCTGTTAATAATTACTCACCCTCATGTTGTTCTAACCCCCTGAGACCTTCATCCATCTTGAGAGCACAAAATAAGATATTTTAGATCAAATCTGAGACCTCCCTCATCCTCCATAGACAGCACAGTTCCTGACTCGTTCCAAATAAGATTGTCACGGTACCAAAATTTCAGTATTCGGTACCAATACCAGTCAAAATACATGGCTCATTCATTCATTCATTCATTCATTCATTTTATTTTCGGCTTAGTCCCTTTATTAATCAGGGGTTGCCACAGCGGAATGAACCGCCAACTTATCCAGCATATGTTTTATGCAGCGGATGCCCTTCCAGCTGCAACCCATCACTGGGAAACGTCCATACACACACATTCACACACATACACTACGGACAATTTAGCTTACCCAATTCAGCTATACCACATGTCTTTGAACTTGTGGGGGAAACCGGAGCACCTGGAGGAAACCCATGCGAACACTAGGAGAACATGCAAACTCCACACAGAAATGCCAACTGACCCAGCCGAGGCTCGAACCAGCGACCTTCTTGCGGTGAGGCGAACGTGCTACCCAAATGTCATTATAATGGAAGTCAATGAGGAAAAAACAGCCACCAACATAACGAACGGGTAGTAGATTTGAACAGTACACAAGGGTTAAAAAGCACTGCATGGTCTCTTTAAGGGCACCCGCTGCATAAAACATATGCTGGATAAGTTGGCGGTTCATTCCGCTGTGGTGACCCGAGATTAATAAAGGGACTAAGCCGAAAAGAAAATGAATGAATGAATGAGTTCCAAGTCTGGCGGCACGGTGGGTAAGTGGTAAGCACTGTCGCCTCACAGCAAGAAGGTCACTGGTTCGAGTCCCAGCTGGGCCAGTTCTGTGTGGAGTTTGCATGTTCTCTTGCATGGTGTTCGCGTGTCCGCGTGTCGTGCTCCGGTTTCCCCTACAGTCCAAAGACATGCTGTATGGGTGTTTCCCAGTACTGGGTTGTGGCTGAAAGGGCATCTGCTGCGTGAACCATATGCTGGAATAGTTAGCAGTTCATTCCGCTGTGGAGACCCCTGATAAATAATGGTCTAAGCCGAAGGAAAATGAATGAATGAATGAATTGTTCCCAAGTACAGAAAGAAATATTAAATATAAACCAATATACAAAAACAAATACCTCAAAACAGACCTTATGTGGCTTCACTGGTTTTAATCGGGATATTATCAAGCTACCAGAATACTTTTGTGCGCACATAACATAAAAATAACTTTATTCGACAGTTTCTTCTCCTCAGTGTCAGTATACTGTGCATGTTCATGAGCACTGTGCAGTGATGTATTCCCCCCTGGATGGCCATACTTAGGCCTGTCACAATAATCAATATATCAACTCATCGTGCAATACTTGGAGATGACCTCAAAAATCTTTTGCCATTGCACTATATATTTACAATTTCACAAATAACATTAAAGCCATTTTACAAGGACATTTACATTCTACCTCACTGCTGTCAAAGTTTATAATTGTACATTTACATAATAGGACATTAAATAGTATATACAATAGGAGATTTATCTTTAACATCAAATTATAGAATCTAAATAACCTTAAGAATTATACATATTTTAAAGCGTTTATAGCTATTTGCATTATTACGCTGTTATACAATCATTATATAATCAGTGGCATAAAATGATCTTAAATATATCACAATATATCGCACAACAAAAATTCCATATCATGACAGGCCTAGCCGTACTCAATTTCCTCTGTTTGAAACACAGGCCAGGGTTCCCACAGCTCAATGAATTTCTGGAATATCTTGGCGTTTTAAAAGGCATTGAAAGTCAGAGAATTTATTTATTTTTGTCCAATTATGCATGATTATATGGTGTCGTCATGGCTTTGCAATTAAAAAAATGTCATTATATTGGAAGTCAATGAGGAAAAAACAGCCACCAACATAACGAACGGGTAGTACATTTAAACAGAATACAAGGGTTAAAAAGCACTGCATGGTCTCTTTAAGTGAGAAAGAGTTGATCTTCTGTGTGGCTCTGTGTCAAACCTTAAAAACTGACAGGGATTTAAAGGGTCAGCAGGTTTGAACCGTCAGCACTCTGAAACCATCAGCAGTTTTCAGGCTTTTCGGAGCCAAATACAAAGTGCTGAAGGTTAAACATGCTCCTTATATTCTTATTCACTGCTGTTCTTTATTAATGTTTATGCAGTGGTTATGCTAAGCAGCGTCCTTATTAAATCTAACTTTTATCATTTCGTTACAGGGTCACGCTTGCTTTCACCGGTGTGGGTCTTCTGGTGGTTCTGACGTCAATCGTTGGCCTGTTTCCGAATGGGAGGTAAGTGTGTGTACTCTTCTGAAGGTCTTACGCCTCAGGCTGCTGTTGTGTGTTGGGGTTTCATTAGCGTGGCACAGCTTCTAATCATTGCTTTTGTTTAGTCAGTGTAGATGATTTACTACAGCATTAATATCGCTGGTGTCATGTAGACTCTAAAAGGGTTTATTTTTGTGGCGTTAATAATCTTTTTATTGCACATCATCTTATCAAATGCATAAAAGCATGTAAAACTCTGCTCTATTAGAAGGCAAAACACAGAAGCTGCATTTGGAGTTATTTTTTATCAATCTGAATGAATTGAATCCGTTCTCAGATCTGTTTAGATGAACTCTAAATAGGCCTGTCACAATAAAGAATTTTTTTTTGTGTGATCTATTGCTTCAGAAATGTGATATTATTGACATTTTGAGATCATTTTATGCCACTGATTATAGAATGATTCTGCAAGAGCATAATAATGCAAATAGCCATAAACTCTTTCAAGGAACTAAAGCCTGATTTATACTTTCGCCTGGCGGACCTCCGCTGACTGCGCGCGCACCTCACGAAACGGACGAGGCTTTTATACTTGACGCGTTCGCTGTTGAGATATTCTTTAAAACGTCAGGGGGTGGTCAAAAGAAACTGACCGTAAAATCAGATGGATAAACAGAGAAGTAGAAAGTTTCCGGAACTACGTCATATCATTAATATCATTCAAGATTTTTAAACTAATTATTTTTATAAAATATTTTAATGATTATTAGCGTTTTTATAACCATTCAAGATTTTTTTAAGTCAAACTTTGATGCATCACTTGCTTTTGTTCATATCTTGGACAGTTTTACCTATTAAAGTTTAAGAAAATATTAATGACAACAGAACATGGGTTGCTCTACAATTATATTTTTATTATGGCAAGAATAAAAGCAAAAAGTACACTTACTAAAAAATACAGATTTTTTTTAGATTTAGCCCGCTCCACAATTGACATTACAGTCTGGCTAGTTTCTGTCCTTTACTTATGCTAGAAGGCAATAATGGTCCAACATTCCTGACCATTACACCAATAAAGTTTAGAAAAATCTGTATATTATAAACCGATAGGTTCAAATATTCCTTTCCGGTTATCAAAGAAATAATTAGTTCCTTAATTATAGTTTTGTAACTATTAAATCGTTTTAAATTCAAAATTGTAATATATACATCAGTGTGAAACCTAATGGTGGAAAAAATATATTTCTGTAATTGTGTAGCCTACCTTGGTCTCCACTTTTGCCATGGCCTCTTTTGGCTTTAACTAACTTATCCCTCAGGTTTTTCCAAACATTTTAACAAAAACTTTCCTCCTTTTCCACTACTGTTGCAATTCCTATAGCTAATAATTATTGGTCATCTAGTTATCACTATGATCACGCATTGGACGTATCATAAAGATGTCTGTACAGTTGTACCTGTTTCAGACAAAATCTCTTCAAAGGGAATTATATTCAACCCAAATCAAACGTGGCACCGCGCGAACTATTCGCTCGAGTCTCAAAAAAAAAACGTGCGCTCCGCCAGCCAAAATCATGTCGCGCGCACCCAAAGCGAACCTCCGCGAACACAGCGATGACGTTACATTTGCCGCGTGCACTCAAGCGAACTAGCGGACGCGTGGAGTAAGGCTTAAGGCTTTTCATTCTTAAGGTTATTTAGATTCTGTAATTTGATGTTAAAAAGGTAAATGTCCTATTATATATCCTGTTAAATGTACTTTTAAGTAAAGTTCAATTATTAACTTTGACACCGGTGAGGTAGAATGTAAATGTCCTTGTGAAATGACTTAAGTGCTATTTGTAAATATATATATTGCAACACCAAAAATGATTGAGGTCATGTTTAAATATTAAATAAGTCGATATATTGATTATTGTGACAGGCCTAACTCTAAACATTGTGATCTGACTCAGATATTCATTTTTATGTGTTTTACATACACTACCTGACAAAAGTCTTGTCATGGATCCCAGTTGTAAGAGCAACAAATAATAACTTGACTTCTAGTTCATCATTTGGAAAAGTGGCAGAAGGTAGATTTTTATTTTTTTTTCCGATGAATCATCTGTTGAAGTGCATCCCAATCATCACAAATACTGCAGAAGACCTATTGGGAAGTTTGGTGAAGGAAAAATCATGGTTTGGGGTTACATTCAGTATGGGGGCGTGTGAGAGATCTGCAGAGTGGATGGCAACATCAACAGCCTGAGGTATCAAGACATTTGTGCTGCCCATTACATTACAAACCACAGGAGAGGGCAAATTCTTCAGCAGGATAGTGCTCCTTCTCATACTTCAGCCTCCACATCAAAGTTCCTGAAAGCAAAGAAGGTCAAGGTGCTCCAGGATTGGCCAGCCTAGTCACCAGACATGAACATTATTGAGCATGTCTGTGGTAAGATGAAGGAGGAGGCATTGAAGATGAATCCAAAGACTCTTGATGAACTCTGGGAGTCCTGCAAGAACGCTTTCTTTGCCATTCCAGATGACTTTAATATTAAGTGATTTGAGTCATTGCAGAGATGTATGGATGCAGTCCTCCAAGCTCAAGGCAGTCATACACAATATTTATTCTTTTTCCACTGCACCATGACTTTATATTCTATACTGGACATTATTTCTGTTAAGTGACAAGACTTTTGTCTAAGCAAAGTCAGACCTTACTGCCCTAATTAAATAATTCAAAATCAAGGCATGATCATATTTTATTTAGGTAAAATAAGCGTAATCGAGAGGCCTTTGCCTTTCATATAAGCCACTTCAGATACCAAATGATCAACTAGAAGTCAAGTTATTATTTGTTGTTCCTAAAACTTGGATAGGCGACAAGTCAGGTAGTGTACATTCTGATGAAAACTTTTGCATTTAAGAAAGTTTAGGTTCATTATAGATTCAAAAGAAGTTCATCATTTTTGTGTATTTTTTTTTAACAAGGGTGTCTGAAGAAAGCAATATTAGTTTAAATTTTGAATTCAGTTTAATTTAAAAAAAAAAATTAATGGTGTGCACTGTCTTTTTTTCCTTCCATATTTTCTTTCTTTCATTTCTTAGTTCATAATATTATTTTTGGCTCAATTTTGCTTCAATTAACAGAAAACGGTGTGAAAATGAATATACATTTGCAAGATTTTTGTTATTTTCATTGATTAAATTGATTAAAACTAATAATCTCAGAATGGCATATTAAAATACAATTTGAACGATCATAAGACAAAATCTGGATTGATGCAGAAAATTCAACTTTGCATCGCAGCAATAAATTACATTTAAAAATATTTTCTCTTTGTGAACACTGAGTACGTTTACATGGACACCAATAACTCGATGTTAATGTGATAAAGACAATACTCTGATTAAGAGTCTACCATGTAAACCGAATTTTATATATTTTTTTGATTGATTTAATCAGATTAAGGTCATAATCGAACTAAACAGAAGTGGATTAAGACATATGCCGATTTTAGTTTTTAGCATTATTGAAGTGCAGTACAGAAATGTAAACACCGCAATCAAACTATTACCGGCATGTAGGATTTTCGCCGCATTTTGTGACAGGATAGTCTATACACACACGGCTGTTTGACACTATTCTCTGCACCTACCGAGTCAGTGAAGGACCACAGACACCTGCATCGCGAAATGCGGAGGTTTTTTTCCCCATTCGGCGTGTGGTATCAAATTCCATTAAAACTACACTCTTCCAGCAGTTCATAGTCACATCCAATACCTCAGTTTGACACAGGGGGCATGCATGAAACGTTCCTGAATGAAAGTGAAAGTGCCAAACTGCAGTTAAAGTCAACAAATTAAAAATGAAACACCCGAATTTACATGAAACTCTGGAGGAAATGTGGATAGCGTGGTGACGCAATGACGTTAATCGAATTATGTGCTATAACGTGTAAAACGGGATCATGAAAGGAACATTCAAAAAGCAACTCATGCAAACACCTTAATCATATTCAGATTAAGGCAAATATTTGGATTACTGATGTCCATGTAAATGTAGTCACTGATTTTGAGATTAAAGTTATATTTAACAATGTCTCAAGTTTTGTATATATTTTTTCCTGAAATGAAAAAATATAAGAAGAAATGAGCGGAAGAAACCTTTTTCATTTTAATGGTACTATAAAATCAACCAAATAGTTTTTTTTTTTTTTTTTTCTTTTCTTTTCATTAATGTACTTGTAGAGCAGTATTGATTTGAGCTCAAACTAAATCATTGTGGGGATGGGGGAGAAGCAGCAACAAAAAATGACTTCAGATATATTAGTGAAATGAGTTGGCTGGAAAACAGTTGACTAGACAGTTCAGCAACATTTATTAAGAAACGTTTCAGAGTGGATTTTACACAGAGAAAGAGAGTGTATCAATAATATCTTCATGAAATGTCAAACTAATATTAAACATAAGCATACATTGAATTGAATGTAAATGTGGCTTGTTTACACTTCGTCTTCTTCTTCTTCTGCTGTCTGTGCTGTAATATGCAGGATGAAGAATTATCTCAGTGATAAGGTTCATCTGATGTGTTACCGGATCTGTGTAAGAGCCCTCACGGCCATCATCACCTACCATGACAGGTATTCACACACAAACGCCAGCATATGTTAGAGCTTCAGCTACACATCTGTCAGCCCAGGGCCTGCAGTTAACACTCAACAACACTTGCCAATTGCGCTGTATAAACTGGCGGTGGGGAGGATATGAAACAGTAGTCGAGCTTGTGTGCATTTTGAAGTAACGTATGAGAAATGAGTGATAAAAATTCACCCAAAAAAATGTTACGCTTACTTGAGGTGGTTTTGGACTTGCAGAAAAATGTTAATGTGATTAATTGGTCATGGAAACATTTGTACAATACACTGTGACATAGTTAATGTTATTTCTTTTCTGAAATGTCGTAGCCACAGGCGTAAAATGTCTGGTCACTACAACCTCCCAAAAATCCTCCAGACGTTGTTTTTCCTATTTGTATGGGGCTTGGCATCGTCTTAATGTCCTTGCTGACAGGGAATTCATCAGGAATTGTGCATTTGTTCTTCTGTGCACAACATTATTTTTAGCAATTGCAAGCTGCACTGGTAGGACATTTATAACTATGACAAAAGCTACATTTTAGGCCTTTAAAAGTCTTAAATAAGAATATTTAAAAGTCTGAAATATTGTGTTATATGTCTTAAAGGGCACCTATTATGAAAATCATCTTTTGTAAGCTGTTTGGACAGAACTGTGTGTATGTATAGTGTGTCCACAGTTATATTGGGTGATATAAAGACAATAAGTCTCTTTTTTTTTTAATTTCCTGACGTTAAAATATGATCCAAATCCCTCCCATTTTGAGGCCCACCACAACTTGACGTAGGGGTGCGGTTTCCCCGCCCACCGAATTGATTGACAGCCGCGTATTAACATGTCTCCGTAGTAACGCGTATAATCATATCAACAAGAGGACGTGCGCAAAGCAACCAAGAATTAAAGATCAGTTCAGTTTGCCGGGATCATCAATCATCATCAAATGTGATCAAGAGTGAGTTTTACAAGTTTAACACGTTTTTAAAACAGTGCATGTTTGTAATGAATTACCGCGATTTATTTCAGCTTTACTTTATCACCACAGCCGCATGTCAGTACAGTTATAAAAGAAGACGCTTCAATCCCAGGTTGTGGACGTTAAATCAGGTTTATTTTGTACATTAACATAACGGATATCCATACAGCAGTGGATATTAATGTGTATCCTGTCATATTTGCTGTGCAAAAACAGTGCAAGGCTAAACGCGCGCTCTGTGTGTGTGCATGAACTTTGTAACGACATTGTGTGTGACTCATCGTTGCAACTCCACAACAAATACATCAAATAATCATTGGGAAAGTTCTTACTGTAGTATTTCTCACAAACGTTACGTGAGATCTGCTTCCTTCATGTTTGTCTGTCATCCGAGGCAGCCGAGGGCGGAGATTGAGGCACACTGACAGGCACGTGGGAACGCTGGGCGGGGAAGACTAGCATTAAAGGCACAGTCCACCAAAACAGCTACAAGATGCTAAGAGCTAAAAATTGCAAACTTCTGAAAGGTATAATAAATAATCTGATGGGTGTTTTAAGCTGAAACTTTACAGACACATTCTGGAGACACAAAAGACTTCTATTAAATCTGGAAAAAGGGGTAAACTAGGTGCCCTTTAAATCATTTTAAACAGGTCTTCATTTTCCTATGTCCATGTAAAGTCATCCAATCAGGCAGACACCCATCCAATCACCAACAATCCATCCCAATAGAACTTTTAACAAATGTTTAATTTATAACTCTATTTACTAATATGGTTTAATTATCTTCCTTACAATAACATTTGTTTAAAAAGACATGTGCATTTAGTTTTTAAAACCTGTCAAATAATTATAAATAATGTTATGTTGGGGAAGAAAAGTGCATGTATACAACTACAGTTTTTGTGTCTCTAGTATACAACTAGAGACATTATCAGTATTTGTATTTCATACTTGTAGTGAAGGATATTGCATTGATTAAATGTTACAGTAAACGTTTTTTAAAAATGCAATATTTTACAGTATTTTAGTAGTATTTTTTAGTTTTATAATGAATTAAATATGAATGTATAAAAAAAAGTATTTAAAAAAACAACAATAAAATATACTTATATGCATTATATATAGATCATATATAGATTTTTAAAATATTTAAGAATATTACTTTTTGGGGCTGCATGGTGGTGCAGTGGGTAGCACGTTCGCCTCACAGCAAGAAGGTCGCTGGTTCGAGCCTCGGCTGGGTCAGTTGGCGATTCTGTGTGGAGTTTGCATGTTCTCCCTGTGTTCGCGTGGGTTTCCTCCGGGTGCTCCGGTTTCCCCCACAAGTCCAAAGACATGCTGTATAGGTGAATTGGGTGAGCTAAATTGTCCGTAGTGTATGTGTGTGAATGAGTGTGTGTGGATGTTTCCCAGTGATGGGTTGCAGCTGGAAGGGCATCCGCTGCGTAAAACATATGCTGGATAAGTTAGCGGTTCATTCCACTGTGGGGACCCCAGATTAATAAAGGGATTAAGCCGAGAAGAAAATGAATGAATATTACTTTTCCTCAGGTCACCAACCATTGGCAGGTATGGCAGTGTTTATTGTGGCCCTTGTGTATGCCTGTTGTATTGCTTTTCTTTTTCATATTTCTTATCATTGTCTTCACTTTTTTCTTCCTTCAAGTGAGAATAAACCGAAGAATGGAGGAATCTGTGTGGCCAATCACACCTCACCCATCGACGTCATCATCCTGGCCAGTGACGGCTGCTATGCTATGGTAGAATATCCTTTTTGCTTAGGATGTCAGTTTCATACATTGTGATGTAGATGAGCTCATTGTGTGTGTGTGTGCGTGTGGTCGTCAGGTCGGACAGGTTCACGGTGGTCTGATGGGGGTCATTCAGAGGGCGATGGTAAAAGCCTGTCCACACATCTGGTTCGAGAGGTCAGAAGTGAAGGACCGACATCTAGTGGCCAAAAGGTAACACTGCCTTTACTTCATACCGTCATGAGCCTCAATATTTACTTGCAGTTTAAATTTGAACATTTCTGTTAGTCTCAAATGCAAACACATTGTATTCTTTCTAGATTAAGTGACCATGTTGCTGACGAAAGCAAACTGCCAATCCTCATATTTCCAGAAGGTGAGTGTTAAAACTGTTTCTGTTATCATTTTATTAACTATTAATTCAAGATGCTGTCACATATACACACGTGTATGCAATAAAAATAATTAATGTAAAAATAAATGAATAAAAGTTTATATTTACAAAATATAATTGTGCATACTGTGTATTTATATATAATTTATGATAATTAAAATGTGTGTGTAAAGATACACATTACACATGTGTATATATTATGTAAATACAAACTTTTATCTTGGATGCAAATAATCATTTGATAGCATTAATAGTTTATATATATTATAGAAAATTAATAATATAAAAAAATAAAGGAGCTTGAGAAGTGAAGTATTATATGAAGCAATTAGGGCGGCGTGGTGGTGCAGTGGGTAGCGCTGTCGCCTCACAGCACGAAGGTCGCTGGTTCGAGCCTCGGCTGGGTCAGTTGGCATTTCTGTGTGGAGTTTGCATGTTCTCCCCGTGTTGGTGTGGGTTTCCTCCGGGTGCTCCGGTTTCCCCCACAAGTCCAAAGACATGCGGTACAGGTGAATTGGGTAAGCTAAATTGTCCGTAGTGTATCTGTGTAAATGAGTGTGTATGGGTGTTTCCCAGTGATGGGTTGCAGCTGGAAGGGCATCCGCTGCGTAAAACATATGCTGGATAAGTTGGCGGTTCATTCCGCTGTGGTGACCCCAGATTAATAAAGGGACTAAGCCGAAAAGAAAATGAATGAATGAATGAACAAACAATTATTAATGAAGTATATATTTAAAAATTAATACAATACTTTACATAATTCTTCAGTTGATTGATTACATTAGGAATTGTAAAGATTTTTTTCTTTTGTATTACAGATTTTTTAGCATGTTGCATTTAAATATGCTAATGAGGCAATGTTGAATGACATATTTGCTAAGTTGAATCTATTTCTAAATGAAATGTCTGAATTTCAGGATATGTTTATTGTTGTTGAATATTAGCCTCAGCGTTTGTTTGTTTTTGTAACGGAGGTGAATTTGGGAATCACTTTTTGTCACTCCATAATTCAGATGTTCCAAAAAAAGTTTTTTTTGAATAAAACACAATAAGCTCTGCAAAAAAAGGACTTCAGAATACAGATATGACTAAAACTGTGAAGTTTGATTCAAGTAAGTGGAGATCTATGTCAATGCATTGCGTAAACCGCCTGTAAAATGATGTACTGCCATTGAAATCTGCAGTCACAGGCAGATAGTGTGACAAAAGAAACACTTAAAATTGACATTAGACTGAAAAGAAAACACTGTTAAGCCAAAAAGCTCCAATTCTCAAACGTCACAGCTGCGTTTAAAAACATTAGCACTATTGGAGTTTGCCCTTACGCAAGCTTACTGAAGTTTACTCAAGTACAGTTTTAGTCAAAATGATCAAAATGGTGTATAAGAAGGGTCAGAGTCGCATTCATTTATTAAGACGACTGAGGTCCTTTGGTGTCAGACACTGTTAAAAACCTTTTATGATTCTGTGGTGTCTTCTGTGATCCTGTATGCTGTAACCTGCTGGGGAGCGGGACTGTTGGAGAAGGAGAAAAACAAATTAAATAAGCTTATAAAAAGGGCAGGTTCTGTTGTGGGGTGTGCACTACCCACTATAGAAGAGATTGCACATGATCGAATGATGGACAAATTTGTCAGTATGATGAACCACGATAATCATCCCTTTTTTGATATAGTCCAAGCGTGTGCAAGCTGTTTTAGTGCAAGATTAATTCAACCCCGGTGTTACAGAGAAAGATACAGGAAGTCATTTTTACCAACAGTGATCAGATTGTATAACCAAAATCATACTAGATGAATTATGCTGAATTGTAATAGTTATTAGATATGGACAAGTGTTCACTCGTTGTTTGAAACTAAGGTGTGCACTATGAATGTTATTTTATGATTGTTTTTATATGTAACTTGTTTTATTTATTTTTAGTATTGAGGGCCCTGCTGTGACATGTGAATTTCCCTTTGGTATTAATAAAGTCTAACTAAGTAATTAGTTCTCTTGTGAATTTTCTTTCCTTTTTAAAATATTTCCCAAACAATGTTTAACAGAGCAAGGAATTTTTCACAGTATTTCCTATCATATTTTTTCTTCTGGAGAAAGTCTTATTTGTTTTATTTCGGCTAGAATAAAAGCAGTTTTAAAAATTTTTTGTTAACCAATATTCAATATTAATTCAATATTATTAGCCAATTATTAGGTCAATATTATTAGCCCCCTTAAGCAATATTTGTTTTTGATTGTCTACAGAACAAACCATCGTTATACAATGACTTGCCTAATTACCCTAACTTGCCTAATTAAGCTAGTGAAGCATTTAAATGGCACTTTAAGCTGAATACTAGTATCTTGAAGAATATCTAGTCAAATATTATGTGCTGTCATCATGGCAAAGATAAAATAAATCAGTTATTAGAAAAGAGTTATTAAAACTAGTATTTTTAGAAATGTGTTGAAAAAAATCTCTCCGTTAAACAGAAATTGGGGGAAAAATATACAGGAGAGCTAATAATTCAGACTTCAACTGTAGATGAGTATGGAATTTGTTAGAAATGTCCTTTATTTTGGTCATTTCTACAGGAACCTGCATCAACAACACTTCAGTCATGATGTTCAAGAAGGGCAGCTTTGAGATCGGCTGTACAGTTTACCCAGTGGCCATAAAGGTGAGATTGTGACCTCTTATTTGTGTAATTGTGTGTGTTGTTATGGAGTGGTTGTGAATTCCTCCGACTGTTGTTTTGTTTTGCCAGTATGATCCTCGTTTTGGTGAAGCGTTCTGGAACAGCAGTAAGTTTGGGATGGTGAATTACCTGTTACACATGATGAGCAGCTGGGCCATTGTGTGCAGCGTCTGGTACCTTCCACCAATGAGCCGCATGGTGAGTACTATTTTTATTATTATTTAAAATATTATTGTTTGTAGTATTATATACAATAGTGTTGTGTTTTTTAAAGGAAGGGTGCATTAAATAATTCAAAAGTGACAGCAAATTTAAATACAAAAAATGTTTCAAATAGATGCTGATTTGATTATTTAATAATAATTTATTGTAATAATAAATAAAAAAAAATTATGATTTTGATGATGATGATGATTATTAGTATTATTATTATTATGTTAATGAATATTATCATTCGTTTATTAATTTATGAAACAAATAGATATGTTAAATTATATTCTAATGTATTAAATATTTTATATATATATTATTATTTTTTTGTTTTAAACAGTGGTTTTATTCAAATGATAATGATTATTATTATTATTATGTTAATGAATGTTATTCTTTTATTAATAAATAGCACATTAATCAAATGTAACTGTAAATGCATTTTAAATTATATTTAAAAGAAATGCAGATTTTAATTTATAAAATAAATATTTATATTTTTTAAATTATATTTTTATTAATTTACTAAATATATTAACCCTTAATTCATAATTATCTTATGAAACACCAGTTCAAGGGCACATAAGATGCATTTTGAAGAGAAAGCAGCCAAAGCCTATTACAGAAATCTTTGCTGTTAAATAGGGTATGTAGGGAAATTTTGCAAAAGAAAAAAACATGGGGACATGTAAGAGAACATTCTGCTTTATTTATCTTTTTTAAAACAAAAGTAATCAGCTAGACACGCAGGATCAGTGTAATATTACGTTATTTACGGTCATAAATTAATTATGAAACTTATCTTTGCGATCTGCCAAAAAATACACCTGAGAACAAATTTTACGTTTTAAACAACAGAAATGCAAAAGATGAGATCCAGCAGCAGGTCCTGAGATGGTCTGGCCGATATAAAGCTTCTCTCGATGGGGAGCTGTACGCGGAGCTGCCGCTGACCGCCTGGAGCTCAGAGTCTAAATTTTTAAACACGCGCTATCCTTATACATAAACTGCCTATTTGACTTTAAAATAACTATATTCTCACTTGAAAATCTCTTCAAACTTGATTTTGTGGCATAATTGATGAGTATTTTTCTAATTTTGCGGATTTCCCGTCCGCCATTAACAGTCCTCAACGGTTTTCTTGTGCAGCACATGCGAGTTACTATGGTAACTACAAACGTTTGGGAGAAGCGCATTTATTTCCAACTGTGATTAAAAACTGACTGGAACTACCCGTGCGTTTCAACGAAAATAATGCACACCCTCCAGCCAATCAGAATCAAGAATTTCAACAGACCATGGAATACATATATTTATATTATCCTTTAATGCACGGCTATAGATATTTACATTAGATGTCGCCTACCCTGTTGTTGTCTATTGGAAGGAATGCGTCAATAGAACCGCCATTTTAGTACAGGGTAGCGCTCCTTTGAAATGAATGCAGGACCAAGGTGCAGTGCAGGACTGTGGCCATCCAGAGCCAGAGATATACACATATATACATATATCTATGATCGGAAGTTTTCCCCGGTGGTCAGTATGCAAATATTTTTTTAAAATACGAAAATTAGAATTTTACATCACTTTTCTACATCGATGGATCAGTGATCGCACGGGCATTGCCAATAAAGAGTGTGTGTTTGTGTGCATGGAAATGTATTATCCTCCCTCCCTGTTAAATTTGATCTAATCCGTGTCCTGAAACACACCCCCTCTCCTGCTTTCACTTCTCATTCTAACAGAGGGAGCGATTCGTTTGGGAATGAATCCCCGTTATGAACGACTCGTTCACTTCGCCGACAATAATACAAGTTTCTAGCAGCGCAGCGTCTTGTTGTCATATTTCATTTACATTGTTTGCTTATTTTACTCAATAAAACTAGCATAAGCCTAGAATTCAGTGCAAGTTGATGCTACTTTGCCTTATGATCAGTGCAGTAAGAGACTGTATTATCATCAATAACGTTACTTGTTGAGCACAAAAGTTTGTAACATACAAAAAATGTAAAAAACGAAATCCTACCTATGAAATGTTCTGCCTTTATGCTTTGTTTTCTTTGTTTGCTCGTTACTACACCCGTAAGCAGCGCTAAAGTCCAGCATCTTCACATTGGCACACTGTCTTGACTAGTGCGGTTGAATGATGTTTGTCCTGGGAGCACTGTACAAATGTGGTGGCGCTATTGACGCATGCTCAGGGTCCGTATGCGATATCTAGTGTATATATCTATGATGCATGTTAAATGTATTACAGATCACACATTTGTTATTTTTGATAGTAATGTATTTCACAGTTTTACTGTCTTTTCTATCCAAATAAATTAGTTTTTTTTTTTCAGAAACTCTTAAAAAAAACAAAAAAAAACGGAAATGTTTGTAATACATTACAGCATTGTACTTTGGGGCATTTTATTGGCTCCTTCACTATATTCAGGTGAGTTTGAAATTATTATTTGACAGGAAGGAGAGGACGCTGTGCAGTTCGCCAACAGAGTTAAAGCAGCCATTGCTCGAAAGGGAGGACTAGCAGACCTGTTATGGTGAGTTTCTCTTTAACACACACCTTTTGATATGATTAAGGACACACTTGCTATATTTACAGCGGGGAAAATAAGTATTGAACACGTCAACATTTTTCTCAGAAAACATATTTCTAAAGGTGCTGCTGACTTGCAATTTTACAAATGAAGTTCTGTGTAATAAAATGAAATTATGCAGGAAAAAAGTATTGAACAGATGATGAAAGGGAGGTGTAGTTCGGCAGTGAAAGCCCAGACAGCAGCTGAAATCTCTCAGTAGTTCTTCAGCAACCCTCTGCCCTTCCTCAGTGTAAATGAATATCAGCTGCTTCAGTCCAACATCTACATTAGCAGGAGGATGACGATGAAACCAGGGTGGACATTTCAGCAAGACAATGATCCAAAACACAGCCAAGGAAACTCTCAAATGCTTTCAGAGAAAGAAAATCAAGCTGTAGAATGGCCCAGCCAATCACCTGACTCAAATCCAATAGAAAATACAAAATAAACCTCAGATCTGATAGACGAGACCCACAGAACCGTCAAGATTTTTACACTCTGTTGAAGTCTGTGAGAAACTCACACCTGAGCAATGCATGTGACTTCATTCTCCATATGAGAGGCGTCTTTAAGCTGCCGTCACCAACAAAAGCCTTTTATATAAAGTATTAAATACGTTTCAGTAGTTTAGTACTTTCTCCTTCTGTCATTCAACTGTTATTACTAGGCATGGGGCGGTATAAGATTGTGATTGTATGATAACCTTGGATAAAAATATCACGGTTTCATGGTACCACGGTATTGTGATTACTGCTCTAAAATATTTTCTTTTTAAATGTCTGGGTAAAAAACTAAAACTTTTTTCCACTTTGAACACAATATATTTTATTTTAAGAGACATTTAAAATATTTTGGAGCAGTAAACATGTCAGGCTAAATCATTCAAATGAATCGTTGACTTCTGCTGTCTTTATTTGTTTCAAAAACACAGATTTCTTTACAATTTAAAACACCATCTTTGGATATCTTTTCTGCTGTTGTCATAAAAAACAAAACAAAAAAACGTAAATAAAAAAATCTTACACATACCTTAGGAACGGTATTGCAGAACATTTTGACTATTTTAAAACCCTGACTTTTCCAAACCGCGGTATACCTTGAAAACGGTTATCGTCCCATGCCTAGTTATTACACATAACTCATCTTTCAGATAGTTTTGTTTTATTTTTTTTTATGTTTGTATTGTTTGGGGTTTTATCAAAAGCTTGTTCAATCCCATGTCAACAGCTCCTTTAAAAATATTATTCCCTGAAAAAACATGACGTGTTCAATACTTATTTCCGCCACTGTTTTTAATAGCTAAGGAAAAAAAGGAAAAGTTTTGACTATTTGACTAAGTTTAGGCTTTTTTGGTGATGGCAGCTTAAAGACGACTTTTAATTTTATTCACTTTTAATATTATCAGCCCCCTTAAGCAATATATTTTTAGTATTTAGAAAAAAATCTAGTCAAATATTATGTGCTGTCATCATGGCAAAGATAAGAGAAATTAGTTATTAGAAATGAGTTATTAAAACTATTATGTTTAGAAATGTGTTGAAAAAAAATTCTCCGTTGAACAGAAATTGGGGGAAAAATATATATATATAGGGGGCTAATAATTCTGACTTCAACTGTACACTTAAAAGGAGAATGGAAAGACTTCTTAATGTGTTTCCAGGGACGGCGGGTTAAAGCGAGGGAAAGTCAAAGAGGTCTTCAAAGAGGAGCAGCAGAAGCTGTACAGTAAGGTGTTGGTGGGCAGCAGTGAAGACCGCAGTCGATCCTGAAGGGCCGCAAGGGTGTGTTTGACTTGACTGGTGCTGCTCCCAGCGAGAGCCCAGACCCTCAGCAGAGGCAGAGCGGCCCCCGACCGGCCCCTTCCTAAACCTGCAGACACAACTGATGATCCGGAGAGCTGCGCTGGAAAACAGGAGCTTCGCATTACTGCACGACCGACCGGCTCTGGGGCTGAGGTTTACACTGACATACTTGAGTGATTGTTTTTTTGTTTGTTTGTTATGGTTTTGAATATTTGTGCTCTGTTACTGTAATGCATGATGTCCCGGGAGAGATGGTGGAAGAGTTTGAAGTGATTTATTTAAGCTTGTAAAGTGATAATATTAATAATAATAAGGGATGTTGTGCGTAGAAGTGTAGTGTGGGTAGAATCATGGAGAAAAACCGTGTCTGTCAAGTGTGTTTCTGCTCAGCGTTTCAGCTCCTCATCATGACGGCCTCTCTAGTGTGCTGTGCTCTTTTTAATAAAATGTTTTTGTTTTTTTTACATTGTAGTGATTTATTTATTTATTTTATTTGATTCTCATTTATGCGTTCTGACATTATTGATGTGTTGAACGGTTAACGTCTGATAATTCAGATTGGATAGTTTATTTTTATTAAGCAAGTCACCCTTTTTAACACTTCATCGGGTGAGGAACATGCTGGGTTCCACACAATAAATTTGTGTTAGGGCAACATGAAGGAATCAAGTTATTAGTTTTTACAAATTTAAGTGGTATGAACATAAATTAAGTTGTCCCCCCCAAAAAACTCAAGAATTGTGTTGATTCAGCTCAATTAAAATAAGTAGTTTGAGCAAACATCAAAACATCATTTTTTTAAGTGTACAGTCGTGGCCAAAGGTTTTGAGAATGACACAAATATTAGTTTTCACAAAGTTTGCTGCTAAACTGCTTTTAGATCTTTGTTTCAGTTGTTTCTGTGATGTACTGAAATATAATTACAAGCACTTCATACGTTTCAAAGGCTTTTATCGACAATTACATGACATTTATGCTAAGAGTCAGTATTTGCAGTGTTGGCCCTTCTTTTTCATGACCTCTGCAATTCGACTGGGCATGCTCTCAATCAACTTCTGGGCCAAATCCTGACTGATAGCAACCCATTCTTTCATAATCACTTCTTGGAGTTTGTCAGAATTAGTGGGTTTTTGTTTGTCCACCCGCCTCTTGAGGATTGACCACAAGTTCTCAATGGGATTAAGATCTGGGGAGTTTCCAGGCCATGGACCAAAAATTTCAACGTTTTGGTCCCCGAGCCACTTAGATATCACTTTTGCCTTATGGCACGGTGCTCCATCGTGCTGGAAAATGCATTGTTCTTCACCAAACTGTTGTTGGATTGTTGGAAGAAGTTGCTGTTGGAGGGTGTTTTGGTACTTTTCTTTATTCATGGCTGTGTTTTTGGGCAATATTGTGAGTGAGCCCACTCCCTTGGATGAGAAGCAACCCCACACATGAACGGTCTCAGGATGCTTTACTGTTGGCATGACACAGGACGGATGGTAGCGCTCACCTTTTCTTCTCCGGACAAGAATTTTTCCAGATGCCCCAAACAATCGGAAAGGGGCTTCATCGGAGAATATGACTTTGCCCCAGTCCTCAGCAGTCCATTCGCCATACATTTTGCAGAAGATCAATCTGTCCCTGATGGTTTTTTTTGGAGAGAAGTGGCTTCTTTGCTGCCCTTCTTGACACCAGGCCATCTTCCAAAAGTCTTCGCCTCACTGTGCATGCAGATGCGCTCACACCTGCCTTTTGCCATTCCTGAGCAAGCTCTGCACTGGTGGCACTCCGATCCGCAGCTGAATCCTCTTTAGGAGACGATCCTGGCGCTTGCTGGACTTTCTTGGATGCCCTGAAGCCTTCTTAACAAGAATTGAACCTCTTTCCTTGAAGTTCTTGATGATCCTATAAATTGTTGATTTAGGTGCAATCTTAGTAGCCACAATATCCTTGCCTGTGAAGCCATTTTTATGCAAAACAATGATGGCTGCACACGTTTCTTTGCAGGTCACCATGGTTAACAATGGACGAACAATGATTTCAAGCATCACCCTCCTTTTAACATGTCAAGTCTGCCATTCTAACCCAATCAGCCTGACATGATGATCTCCAGCCTTGTGCTCGTCAACATTCTCACCTGAGTTAACAAGATGATCACTGAAATGATCTCAGCAGGTCCTTTAATGACAGCAATGAAATGCAGTGAAACGTTTTTTTTAGAATTAAGTTAATTTTCATGGCAAAGAAGGACTATGCAATTCATCTGATCACTCTTCATAACATTCTGGAGTATATGCAAATTGCTATTATAAAAACTTAAGCAGAAACTTTTCCAATTTCCAATATTTATGTAATTCTCTAAACTTTTGACCACGACTGTATATATGTGACTTTGGGCCACAAAATCTGTCACATTGAGATTTATACACTATCTGAAAGCTGAAGAAATAAACTTCCCAATATTTGATTGATACACAGCTATGCAAAAAAAAAATCTAGGCATGTTCCGATACCCTTTTTCCCCTCCCGATACCGATTTCGATACCTGAGCTCAGGGTGTTGGCGATTCTGAGTACTGAACCGATTCCTGAGTGTGTATCTGTATACATAGCCCTGTGTAAATTGACAAAATTAATTTACGGTGTGTTTCAGACTTATCCATTAATAAAACATGAGCAAATACATACGGTGAAGTAGAGTATTTTAGTTATCTAACATGCAACAGTAATATTATTTACTGTATCTTACTGAAACCAGTTCAGCCACAAATCAAACACTGTAAACGGAAAAATTAAGTTTAAGTTAAATTAAGTTAAGGCGCAGTGGGTAGCACGTTCGCCTCACAGCAAGAAGGTCGCTGGTTTGAGCCTCGGCTGGGTCAGTTGGCGTTTCTGTGTGGAGTTTGCATGTTCTCCCTGTGTTGGCGTGGGTTTCCTCCGGGTGCTCTGGTTTCCCCCACAAGTCCAAAGACGTGATATAGGTGAATTGGGTAGGCTAAATTGTCCTTAGTGTATGTGTGTGAATGAGTGTGTATGAATGTTTCCCAGTGGTGGGTTGCAGCTGGAAGGGCATCCGCTGCGTAAAACATATGCTGGATAAGTTGGCGGTTAATTTCGCTGTGGCGACAGTGGCACCCCCAGAAAATTTTCTTAGGGGTGGCCAGAAAAGGCCGCACCAAATCTTGGGGTGGCACACACAAAAAAAATAATGAATTCAGTGTAATGTTATATTTTTGTTTCTGGTAAATGAAATAATGTGGTTTTAATTCATTTAATTAATTACTCTTGAAATATTGCAATTTATTCCTAAAAAAATCTATAAATTCAAATTCAGTAAAATCAAAAAATCAATATTTAGTTTAAAAACACTTTCCATATATATAAATAACTTTTCAGTTAATTTTCACATACTTTTATTGTACAGCATACAGTATATGCCATGTCTAAAATTAATGAAGATTAATGAATTAATTCATCAAATGAACAAACTGAACAAAAGGCATTACTATATACACACACTCACTATACAGACCCTAATAATATCATTTATCCATTTTCCTTTTTGAGCCACAATATTATTAAAATACAGCTTCTATTATTGTACCTTAAGGTAAATATTAAATTGCCATTGCTGTCTACTGAAGTTGTGTGCGTGCTGTCAACGACGATCGGGGAGGGGCAGTGAATCAGCTACGTCAGTGGCACCAATCAATCCATAATAATTTAGTGGCTGCTATTCATTTATTGAAAAAATGTGAATTTACGTAAGTGCATTTAAATTAATAATATCAACAGCAAAATCATAATAGGGTGGCCACAGGGGTGGCCGTGGCTACCCCTGGCCACCCCTTGTGGGCGCCCCAGTGTTTCGACCCCAGATTAATAAAGGGACTAAGCCGAAAAGAAAAATGAATGAATGAATGAAACTAGATTTTTATTTATTTATTATAAAATAGTGCGTTACCCTTATCTTTGCCAAGAAGAACTGGCTCCGGGTTTGCAGCGTTAAGCAAATAGTCTCATTTAAACAGATAGTATCGGATCGGTTTATGCTTTCAAATACTTACTGATACCGATGCCAGAATTGAGTATTTCCGATACTTGTATTGGAACAACCCTAAAAAATCTGGAATTTAAGTGTTCAAAAAAATCAAAATGCTGAGAAAATCACTTCTGAAGTTGCTAAGTTTTAAAGCTCCACATGAAGTTCTTAGCAATGCACGTAAACAAAAATTGAGTTTTGGTGTATTTACAGTAGGAAATTGACTAAATATCTTCATGGGACGTGATTTTTACGTAACATCCTAATGATTTGTTTGTCATGAAATACAAATCTATAATTTTGACCTATACAAAGGTTGATCTTTCAGAAATAATTTTAATGTCCTGATTTTATATTTCTTGATCAACTTTTTTTATGCTGATTTGGTCAACTGAACATTTCCTTGCGTAATTACATTATCAACTTGAATTAAATTATCATACAATTCTTAATTATCCAAAAAGCCTTGACAAAAGAAGCACCATAAAAGCATCTGAAAGCCCAATAAAAGCTTTGTTTTATGAATGGTCTAAAAAAAATTAAGTCACATTCATTAAATCTAGAATTTTGTTGACGGCTCTAATCCCCTTTCATTCACATTGTAGACGTTCCTGTTTGCCTTATAGTTGCAAACAACATGGGTGTTAGTAAATAATTAAGTTATTGAATACTTTTGGCTGAATTCTCCTTTTTCTGGAGTGTGTTCTTCTCAGTCTCCGCTAGAGGGCAGCATTCACTCATCTTTCATTTACAGTAATTAACACTACAGTATATACATACAATCTTGAGGGCTTTCCATTACAGTCTGGCATCTTTGTAAAAGAGATGATTTCATCTACAGTCATAAACATTCAAAAAGTGTAGAGTGTATATTTATATAGATGCTTTAAAACACTTTGTTGCCATCGCCTGCTGTCTGACTTTGTTCACTCCAAGAAAAAGAAATGTCCACACTTTCACCGGGATGGTACCCTTTCAAAAAATACACGTCTACCTAAAGGGTCCATAATGATATTGATATTGTAAACTTATTAATTACATAAACATATAAAGGGCGATTAGTTGAGGTGATTAGATACTTAAGGTGAGTTATTCAACTTCTTACTTTTAGTGAGATTCATTTACTTACATTTTAAAAAGTGAGTAAACTCGTTGCCTTATAATTATTAAAGGTGCAGTATGTAGGTTTTTGACTCTAACAAAGCATAAAAATACCATGTGTGTACTATGTTTGCTGTATTTAAGAAACATGCTAGGTTAACATACTTGTTTATTTGTAAAACAATGCTAAAGTCAGATAAAATGTGCATTCCTTGTCTGAATGTTTCTGGTCTCTGTAACCCCACCTACTGGCTGATTACCCATTTTGAGTTGTTATGACAGAAAATATTTCATAGCATATTTCATTTCAGTCTTGAAGGCTGCCTCAATGTGTGCAGACGAGTCAAGGAGACCAAAAATGTGACCTCCGGAGGACAATAGCAGTCTCGGAAATTAAATCCACACGAGGTGGTTTTTAATTAGCAAATGATACAAAATTACAAATGCAAACATTATCAGTTTACAGTGTAGGCGTGCTCATTCCTGTTGGTGTCGTCAATCTGGCAACCTGCGTCAAGTCGAAGGAGGAGGGCCGGGTGAAAACAAAAACTATCCAATGTTTTGAATTTTTTGGCCTGCAATACCTAATACAAGTGTTCAAGTCAATCCTACATACTGCACCTTTAAGTAAAGGGCACCTATTTGACCCCTTTTTCAAGATTTAACATAAGTCTTTTGTGTCTCTAGAATGTGTCTGTAAAGTTTCAGCTCAAAACACCCATCACATTATTTATTTTACCTTTTTAGAAGATTAGAATTTTCTGCTCTGAACACAATGTAGCTGTTTTTGTTGCCTGTGCCTTTAATGCAAATGAGCTAATTCTCCTCGCCCACCGTTCCCACGTGCGTGTCAGAGTGTGTCTCAATCTCCTGCTGTGTCAGATAAACAGCACAGTGACAGACATGAAGGAAGCAGATCTCACGTAACGTTTGTGAGAAATACTACAGTAAGAATTTCCCAATGATTATTTGACGTATGTGTTGTGGAGTTAATTCAAGCCTTTCTGCAACGATGAGTCACACACAATGTCGTTATAAAGTTCCCGTGGAGTAAAGTGAAGGGCGGGGGATGGTGTCAAGGACGAAAGTGAAGAGCGGGGGGGGGGGAGTGGGAGGGGTGTCGTGAACGAAAGTGAAGGGCGGGGGGGGTTGTCACGGACGAAAGTGAATAGTGGGGGGGGAGGGTCGCGGATGAAAATGAAGAGCGGGCCGGGGTGGGGTTGGGGGTCATGGATGAAAGTGAAGGGAGGGGGTGGGTTTGTCGCGGACGAAAGTGAAGTGTGGGAGAGGGGCTTGTTATGGTGGGCCCCTAGTAGTATCTCTGGGGGCCCCAAAACGGCATGGGCCCTTAGAATCGTAACTTTTTCCCCCTATTGGCGCCCCTCCAATGGAGACATGTTAATACGCGGCTGTCAATCAATTCGGTGGGCAGGGAAACTGCACTCCTACGTCACTTTACGGTGGGCCTCAAAATGGGAGGGATCCTATTTTAACATCAGGAAATTTTAAAAAAAGAGACTTATTGTCTTTCTATCACCCCAATATGACTGTGGACACACTATATCTACACACAGTTCTGTCCAAACAGCTTACTAAAGATGATTTTCATCATGGGTGCCCTTTAAGCAAATGAACTACGTGCGTAATATAGTGAATTTTAAGGTCCAGTGAAATTAAAATACAGTTTTTTAGATGTTAGTATCAGTATGTTAGTTTTAAGGATATCTGTAAGCTAGTGTGCTTCAAAACAGTGACAGAATTTGCGTTTAGATGATATAAAACCTGATGTAAACATCCAAAGCTTGTAGTTTGTCACCTTCGCCTAAACAGATCAACGAATTACCTCATACATTAGTTTCTCATCAAATCTTCTGACCAATCAAATGCTCTCTAGTATCTGACATGCCCCGCCTCCTTCTCATTTGCTTTTCATTTGATGTGCTTGAGCTCAACCACTCTCACTGGCAGAGCTGTGATTAAAGCAAGAATGCTATTGGCTGAATTTTAAAAAGGGGAGGAGCTACTCTGTCCTAGCTTCCCTTCATGTTTCAGTTGTGATTGTCAAAAATCTATTAAAATTGCACATTTAAAAGTGGATATAACAGCTTCAAATGACAACAGGTTTATTCACTTTCTTAAAAATTAAGTATAATTGCTTTTTGCAGTGTGATATGTACTTCAAAGGCATCAATATTGGACTATTTAGGTACAAATGGTGTACCTTTTAAAAAGCCACCCCCCCGTAACAGCTTGTGTACATTTTTTCAGTACTAAAGAGCTGGTAAAAAGACAAGCCCTACTAGAACTATAATAAGGCCCTGAACGACAGGTTTCAGGAACAATACACACGCATTATCCTCATGAAAGAACACAGTGTGTGTTCACGTCATGTTTATTATTAAATCTCTACATGACTAATGCATGATCATGTGTAATTCATCAGTAATGATGGTGACTTTGTGCTTTGGGGAGAGAAGTTTCTACGATCATGAAGCCTATTAAAATGATTTCCAAAGGATATTTTTAAATAGAGAATTTATTAGAAATTAGAATTTTTTTTTTTAATTACCCTATACAAGAAAAAAATTAATTAGCGCTTCGTCCGCGACACCATCCCCCCCCCAGCTCTTCACTTTCGTCCTTGACACCATCCCCCGCCCTTCACTTTACTCCACGGAAACTTTATAACGACATTGTGTGTGACTCATCATTGCAGAAAGGCTTGAATTAACTCCACAACACATACATCAATGCATAGGGGTGTGCAATATGATGATATACAGGGAAGAGGCAGCACGGTGGCGCAGTGAGTAGCACAATCGCCTCACAGCAAGAAGGTCGCTGGTTCGAGCCCAGGCTGGGCCAGTTGGGATTTCTGTGTGGAGTTTGCATGTTCCGTGTAGGCGTGGGTTTCCTCCAGGTGCTCCGGTTTCCCCCACAAGTGATTCGAATGTTATCATTCGATTGAATGGGCGGAATCAGTGGATATCAGCTGATAGATATGGGCCAGTAGGGGCCTTCTGCGCCTCCTAGTAGGCTCAGAAGGCTGTAATCATCCATCCACATGCTTAATCAGCTATACTAATAGAGAACAGTTCAGATCCAGATGTGTTTTTACATTACTGTGACGGTTGGGTTTAGGGTTGGGGTTGGGGTAGACGTTAATAAAATACAATTAATGGGAAATAGTATAATTTCATAAATAATCATGCGTGGCGGTATACACGCTTACCTCCATATGAATGGGTTTTGAGCTGTTATCAGTTTCTCCAGTGGCTCACCGTGTACATTGGCAGAATTGAGACGTGGTGCGGAGTTGACAGCGATGATGGGGTTCGAGTCCGGCAAAAAACAGTTTCAGAAAGCAGCTAAGACAAAAGTTAATTATTTGTTTTTATTGCTTTTTTAAACACAGACGGTTGGGTTTAGGGAAGGAGGAGGGCAGGTTAATCGGAGCGGCCTCTGCTGGATTTACGCGAGAACAGCAGATTAACCATGTGCATGGTTGATAACAGCCTTCTGAGCCTACCAGTAGGCGCAGTAGGCCCCTACTGGCCCATATCTATCAGCTGATAAACCACTGATAACGCCCATTCAATCGACTGACAACACTTGAATCCGCTGACAAGTCCAAAAAACATGTGGTATAGGTGAATTAAGATAAGCTAAATTGTCCGTAGTGTATCTGTGTGTATGGATGTTTCCCAGTGATTCCCAGTCTGATTTGATGCTCAAGAAATATTTGAAAAAACAACAGATTAAAATGCAATTATGAATAAAACTGTTTATTTATATAATTCAATGCAGATTTTTTAAAGCTGCTTCAAGTGAATAAACAGGGGAATAACAGTGGCTGATTAAATTGAATTTTTTTTTTTTTTGTATAATCTGTCTTTATTTTAGGTCATAAATGTAGTAATAAGCTGTGTGGAAGTGTTGCTCTCTGAGTGACTGTTCTTTTGCAGAAATGCCAGAGCAATCTTCCATTGGCAATAATAACACACACACACACACACACACACACACACACACACACGCACACACACACATAAACAGCAGCATCGGTTCATGCGTGTTCCCTTTTTCATCAACAATAAGAACTGGTCACGGCCAGCATGACAATTCAGTATAATTGTAGCTTTGTGCCTCAGATCTGTACAGTTCTCTATAATGTCTACATTTAGTCATGAGACATTTTAATTGCACATCTCTACTAAATTGCAACGTAACTGAAAGGAGCATCATGTAATTTAAAAAAAAAAAAGCTATATTTTGCATTTACAGAAGTCACTGTGTTCTTGGTGTGTGTCACGGCGTCCTTTGGTTTAATGAGTAATCTGTGTGAGATGCTATTTATTTATTTATTTAGTTATTTTTTATGCTTACTAAAATTTTGTGAGCAATCTTAGTCAGGATTAAGAGTTTTTAATCATATTTATTAGCTCCACTTTGCAATAAAAGAAATGTATTAGGGGTAAAACAAAGCTAAAACATAAAGATTAGATTCAACTTTATTGTCATTACACATATACACTCACCGGCCACTTTATTAGGTACACCTTACTAGTACCGGGTTGGACCCCGTTATGCCTTCAGAACTGCCTTAATCCTTTGTGGCATAGATTTTACAAGGTACTGGAAATATTCCTCAGAGATTTTGCTCCATATTGACATGATAACATCACGCAGTTGCTGCAGATTTGTCGGCTGCACATCCATGATGCGAATCACCCGTCCAACTACATCCCAAAGCTGCTCTATTGGATTGAGATCTGGTGACTGTGGAGGCCATTTGAGTACAGTGAACTCATTGTCATGTTCAAGAAACCAGTCTGAGATGATTCGGGCTTTATGACATGGCACATTATCCTGCTGGAAGTAGCCATCAGAAGATGGGTACACTGTGGTCATAAAGGGATGGACATGGTCAGCAACAATACTCAGGTAGGCTGTGGCATTGACACGATACTCAATTGGTACTAATGGGCCCAAAGTGTGCCAAGAAAACATCCTCCACACCATTACACTACCACCACCAGCCTGAACCGCTGATACAAGGCAGGATGGATCCATGTTTTCATGTTGTTGATGCCATATTCTGACCCTACCATCCGAATGTCACAGCAGAAATCGAGACTCATCAGACCAGGCAACGTTTTTTCCAATCTTCTATTGTCCAATTTTGGTGAGCCTGTGTGAATTGTAGCCTCAGTTTCCTGTTCTTAGCTGACAGGAGTGGCACCCGGTGTGGTCTTCTGCTGCTGTAGCCCATCCGCCTCAAGGTTGGACGTGTTGTGTGTTCAGAGATGCTCTTCTGCAGACCTCGGTTGTAACGAGTGGTTATTTGAGTTACTGTTGCCTTTCTATCAGCTGGAACCAGTCTGGCCATTCTCCTCTGACCTCTGGCATCAGCAAGGCATTTGCGCCCACAGAACTGCCGCTCACTGGATATTTCCTCTTTTTCAGACCATTCTCTGTAAACCCTAGAGATGGTTGTGTGTGAAAATCCCAGTAGATCAGCAGTTTCTGAAATACTCAGACCAGCCCGTCTGGCACCAACAACCATGCCACATTCAAAGTCACTTAAATCACCTTTCTTCCCCATTCTGATGCTCGGTTTGAACTGCAGCAGATCGTCTTGACCATGTCTACATGCCTAAATGCATTGAGTTGCTGCCATGTGATTGGCTGATTAGAAATTTGCGTTAACGAGCAGTTGGACAGGTGTACCTAATAAAGTGGCCGG
>CAIGQV010018202.1:2139524-2158105 GCA_903798115.1 Danio jaintianensis
CACACACACACACACACACACACACACACACACACACACACACACACACACACACACACACACACACACACACACACACACACTCTAGCGACATCAGAGATTCATTTTACATATTGTGTAATTTGGCATAATAGGTCCCCTTTAAGAGGAAACTCATAGCTTAAAAAAAACTTCTACTGCTATTTAAGAGAACTCTTAGTGGTAAGTTGAAATGTTTTTTGGTCTGACTGAGGTATTTCCTGTTGTCATGTGGTGGAGTTTGTTATGCTAAGCCAAGCTGTCCATATCTTTTCTCGTGTCAGCATGAGCTGTTCCTGCAGGTCAGACTCGCTCAGCTCTCAAAGTAAGCTGATTCTCCTATGAAACTGGACCGCTGTGTTTCCTGTAAGCTGATCTGCTCTGATGGAGATTTGAAGTTTGATCTCTTTAGCTTGTGTGTATATAAAATTAGCCATCACTAGGAAAACTTTAATTTGATTCCACACTACTACTACTTTTTTTTTTTTGTAATTGTGTGAATATTCTGTTCAGTACAGCGCAACAGTTGGGCTCCGGGAAAGTTTAATATGGAAATCTTCTTTTAACCGTAGCTGATAAACCTTCAAAGATGGCCCTGTCGTGAGCTCTGTGGTTGCTAATTGATTTTATATGCCTTTGCTGATGCCTTCTGCTCACCTTACAAACTTAGTTTATTTAATTATTTTAGTTTTACGCTTTAAATGTGTTTATCCTTTTTAGATGTAGAGCTGAGGAGGTGACATGCTGGCTCAGTGGTTAGCACTGTCGCCTCACAGCAAGAAGGTCGCTGGTTCGAGTCCTGCCTGGACCAGTTGGCATTTCTGTGTGGAGTTTGCATGTTCTCCCCGTGTTGGCGTGGGTTTCCTCCGGGTGCTCCGGTTTCCCCCACAGTCCAAACACATGCGCTATAAGTGAATTGAATAAACTTAATTGGCCGTAGTGTATGAGTGTGTGTGTGATTGAATGTGTATGGATGTTTCTCAGTACTGGGTTGCAGCTGGAAGGGCATCCGCTGTGTAAAACATATGCTGGATAAGTTGGTGGTTCATTCCGCTGTGGCGACACCTGATGAATAAAGGGACTAAGCCGAAGGAAAGGGAATGAATGAATGAATATAGAGCTGGTTGAATTGATTCATAAATAATTGGTTTATAGCCTTGCCATGGCAACAGTTATGCAAAAAATGTTTTAACATGCTAAAACCTTAACACGCATTGATTGACAGCTATAGTTTTAAATATTAATATTTTAAAGCTTATGGGTTTTTTCTAATTGTTTCTTTCATTCCTTTAACCTGTACTAATCTGAATGTTGCTTTAATTTACAATGAGCAGATTAGTTTTTCTGCTAAGATCAATCAGAAGATGCTAATTACTTACTGGATTTTCATATCAGTAATTACATTTTTGTTATCTACAGTTCCCAAAACAACTTCCATGTTAAAAGGTTATACTTATTATTTCTTAATATGGTAAGCTTAGAATGAGAGACTTGTTTTTCTACAGTATTTTGACTCTTCTAAAGCATAAAAACATTATAATATGTTTGCAGATATTTAAGAAACATGCTAAGTGAACATTCTTGTTTATCTGAAAAACAATGCTGAAGTCAGATATTCTGCTTTGAAGTTACGTGCCCAAACGTCTGCAATTTGATAAGCAATTTGGCTGTTTGCACCAGACGCAACATGACAGAAAGTTATACAGCCATTCAGAAACACAGAGTAGTGCACTCACTGCACTCCAGCGAAATGGTAAGGTTTATAATCTAATTAATACAAATTAAACCTCTTTAATATTATTAAATGTAGATGCTGAATCACTGATATGTGTTGGTTTGCACTGAGTCACAGTTCTAAAGTTCAATTTCAAAGGGTTTATTTTATTTTTAAGATCTGAGGTGAACTATCTGCTGCTGCTTTCAGTAGTATGGCAATAAATGTCATGTAAAATGGCATTCAAACTCACATTATTAGCGTTTAACACTGAATAAAGCACATGAGGTGTACCTGAGGTGATCATTGTCAGTTTTCTGTTGTTCAGCTGCAAGAAATAGAAGCCGTTTCTAATATATCAATTCCAGGTGTTGGTTAGGACAAAAACTCATTTTAATATGGAAAATATTCCTTCTATCGCGTGCCGTTGCTTTTAGTTAGAACACGATTTAAATTAGCCTTAAATCAGCCTTTGTTGGTGTCGTCAATCTGGCAACCGGCTCTTGCTTGTGTTTTGAACTATGAGTGCAATACCTAGTTCCACCACTGGCTGTCAAACATACATATACTGCAACCTTAAGTAAATTTTTTATTAAGAAGAATGTAAGAATGTACAAGAAAAACTGCATAAAAGCACACACATCGATCTAAAATGCGTGCTCAGCCAAACTAACAAGAAGTACAAACATATACAAAAAGGTGGCTCCAAAAATATGAATTTATTTATTTAAAAGGCTATCACAAAGCGAGAAGATGAATGAATTAAGTATGAACTAAATTGTTAAGATGTAATCATACAAAATAAAATTAATTTGATCAAAAGTGTCAGTAAAGATGTTTTAAATAATCTCGTTTAATAATAATAAATCAAATCTACAGTACATAAATCTGAAGGGTCATATAATAATGAAGACTGGTTAAATGATGCTGAATGCTATGCATTACAATATAGCAAAGCAAACTGTTATTTTACAGTGTTTTTATCATATAACTATATCATTGGTATAAGCAGAAGATATTCATAAATATGGATGGTTTGAGTATTTTAACAAGGCAAGGCAAGTTTATTTATATAGCACATTTCATACACAATGGTAATTCAAAGTGCTTTACATAAACAGGAATAAAGGAAACCAGTATAAGAAAATAAAAGCAAAGAATAAATTGATTAAAACAGATAAAAACTGATTAAAACGTGTTAAAACAGGTTTTAAAGGAATGAAAAAGAAAAGACAGACATAATAGTGCGATCTCTCGGACATAGCACAGTGCTCATTCAGTAAAGGCACAGCTAAACAGATGTGTTTTCAGTCTTGATTTGAACGTGCGTAATGTTGGAGCACATCTGATTATTTCTGAAAGCTGATTCCAGCAGTGGGGGGCGCAGTAGCTAAAGGCGGATTCACCCTGCTTTGACTGACCTCTTGGAATTTCTAATTTATTTGATCCTAAAGATCTGAGAGATCTGTTAGATTTGTATACAGTGAGCATATCTGTAATGTATTGAGGTCCTAGGCCATTTAGTGAGTTATAGACAAGTAATAATACTTTAAAATCTATTCTGAATGTAACTGGGATCCAGTGTAAAGACCTGAGGACAGGTGTGAGGTGCTCTGGTCAGAATCCTGGCAGCAGCGTTCTGGATGAGCTGTCTCTTTGGGAAGGCCTGTGAGGAGTCCATTACAGTAATCCACCCTGCTGCTGATAGAGTGCTAATTCTAATTCTTGCAATGTTTTTGAGATGATAGTATGCTGATTTAGTTACTGCTTTGACATGACGACTGAAATTCAGATCTGACTCCAGAATCACACCAAGATTCTTGACCTTATTTTTTGTTGTTTGACCCTTAGAGCCAAGGTACGCATTCACCTTGAGAACCTCATCTCTGTTCCTAAATGCAATGACTTCAGTTTTCTCTTTAACAACTCATAAAGCTTTAATATTATACTGTATGTTGGGTATCTTATGTGCACATTTAAACCTATGTTCAGATCTGCTTTCATATTGTTTAGTGAAGCTATTTAAATAAAACCACATTTTGGAGAAGGTTAAATATCTAACATCCCCTTTGTTGCCGCCTGATTGTTTTTTTTTGTTGTTGTTTTTTCCCAGTGAAGATTTGAACAGAAAACTTCAGCATGTAGAACATAGAGATTTTTATTGAGGAGGAAGTTGTACTTATTTTAGTTTGTCTGAAATTAAAGCAGTTTTATAGCTGTTAGTATCAGTATGTTATTTTTAAGCTCTCACAGCTTTTATTTTCTTTTGTGAGAACTTGTTTTTTGTGCACTTGGTGCCTTTTTGTTAGGTAAGTGGATGTTGTTTCATTAGTTAAAATTTTTGTGCAGGTAAGAGGGTTTTAAAACTTAGTTAGGTTTAAATATATATCAGACTCGAACCCCGTCTTCACGGTCAACTCCTCTCTGCGCTGACATATGCGGCGAGCCACTGGACAAACTGGTAACAGCAGTAAAGCCGTCCATATGGAAGTAAGCGGTCAGCTGGTAAGCACAAAAAGGAACGGCGTCATACCGCCCCGTAGCGTTCGTTTTAAAGGGCACCTGTAATGAAAATCATCTTTTGTTAGCTGTTTGGACAGAACTGTGTGTATGTATAGTGTGTCCACAGTTATATTGGGGTGATATAAAGACAATAAGTCTCTTTTTTTAAATTTCCTGACGTTAAAATATGATCCAAATCCCTCCCATTTTGAGGCCGACCGCAACTTGACGTAGGGGTGCGGTTTCCCCACCCACCGAATTGATTGACAGCTGCGTATTAACATGTCTCCGTAGTAACGCGTTTAATTATATCAACAATACAGGACGTGCGCAAAGCAACCGGGAATAAAAAGATCTGTTCAGTTTGCTAGGATCATCAATCATCATCAAATGTGATCAAGAGTGAGCTTTACAAGTTTAACACGTGTTTAAAACAGTGCATGTTTGTAATGAATTACAGCGATTTACTTCAGCTTTACTTCATCACCACAGCCGCATGTCAGTACATTTATAAAAGAAGACGCTTCAATCCCGGGTTGTGGACGTTAAATCAGGTTTATTTTGTACATTAACATAACGGATATCCATACAGCAGTGGATATTAATGTGTATCCTGTCATATTTGCCGTTTAAAAACAGTGCAAGGCTAAACACGCGCACTGTCTGTGTGTGTGTGTCCGCTGTGTGTGTGTGTGTGTGTGTGTGTGCGTGAACTTTGTAACGACATTGTGTGTGACTTATCGTTGCAACTCCACAACAAATACATCAAATAATCATTGGGAAAGTTCTTACTGTAGTATTTCTTACAAATGTTACGTGAGATCTGCTTCCTTCATGTCTGTCTGTTATCTGAGGCAGCCGAGGGCGGAGATTGAGGCACACTGACAGGCACGTGGGAACGGTGGGCGGGGAGGACTAGCATTAAAGGCACAGTCCACCAAAACAGCTACAAGACGCTAAGAGCTAAAAATGACAAACTTCTGAAAGGTATAATAAATAATCTGATGGGTGTTTTGAGCTGAAACTTTACAGACACATTCTGGAGACACAAAAGACTTCTATTAAATCTGGAAAAAGGTGTAAACTAGGTGCCCTTTAAAGACTAAATGCAGCCATACATACCTCTGGCTACATAATTAGCAATCTCCAGAAATGTATATAGGGCTACGTTTTCAGAATGAGCTTATGTTGGAATTTCAAAAATTATATGTAAAATAACACTGTAAAGTCTTCCTTCATTGTATAAATAAATATTAAAACTAATACAAAATTAGATGTTTTCTGGTTAATTATATTCCCAACTCAACATTGCAGGTCATGCGATGTGACTATTGCAGATTTGTACATTGTGATATCGATGCTGATTCGATATATTGTGCAGCCCTAATACTAACCATAAGCAAGATTGTTCATTTCATTCATTTTCCTTCGGCTTAGTCTCTATTTCAGAGGTCGCCACAGCGGAATGAACCACCAACTATTCCAGCATATGTTTACCGCAGCAGATACCCTTCCAGCTGCAACCCAGTATTGGGAAACACTCACACACACTCATTCACACACTACGGACAATTTTAATTTATTCAATTCACCTGCATGTGTTTGGACTGTGGGGGAAACCGGAGCACCCGGAGGACACCCACGCCAACACAGGGAGAACATGCATAGCAAGATTGTATCATTTGAAATATTTCAGTATCAATATTTATCGCTATATTGATATTTTTGACAACACTACTTAGTGCCCTAGTTCTCTCACAGACTTGACATCTTTTTGTTACTGTGGCACAAAGTCAAGGCTTGTCAACTGCATCAAACTAATAAACACTTGGTTTCTCTGCCAGTCACACGTACGGAAGAAGCTTCACAGGATATGCCTAAAATATGCTAAATGCTAATATAGAAGCATATATATTTTTTCGGCATGACCTCATGAACTGACACCTTTTGGTGACGATTTGAAGGCAGAATGGGAGCACGTCGACTCCAGTTGTCAGATAATAATTTTTCTGTCTTCTGTTTGTTTATCTTCTTGCCTTGGAACTTTACAGGGTTTTGTTTAGTGGTGAATTGGATGTGTTTTAGCTCAGCAGAAAGAGGCTTTTTATTTGGGCTGCACAATATGGCAATATGCAGTATCCGTGTATGCAGTATCTGTGTTGCAGAGATGTACACTAAATTCAAATTGATTACATTTTTTCTTTAAGCGACAATGTGTGATTTTATTTATTAATTCATTCGTTATTTATTAATTTTGTTATTGAGTTAACCTCTGTTTATTTTATTTATTTTTTAATTATATTTTTTTATGACTCCATCTGTTTTATTTTATTTTTTATTATTATATTCTTTTTTATATTATTATATTATTATTTTTTTTTTATTAGTCTTTAGACTCTATTATTAGATATTTAATTTATTAGACTTTATTTATTCTTTATATTTTATTATTTTTTCTTTTATTTCTTTTGATTTAATTTATTTAAAATTCATTCATTTTCTTTTCGGCTTAGTCCCTTTATTAATCTGGGGTCGCCACAGCGGAATGAACCACCAACTTATCCAGCATATGTTTTACACAGTGGATGCCCTTTCAGCTGCAACCCATCACTGGGAAACATCCATACACACTCATTCACACACATACACTACGAACAATTTAGCTTACCCTATTCACCTATATTTTTATTCTGTATTTGGACTTGTGGGGGAAACCGGAGCACCCGGAGGAAACCCACACGAACACGGGGAGAACATGCAAACTCCACACAGAAATGCCAACTGACCCAGCCGGGGCTCGAACCAGCGACCTTCTTGCTGTGAGGCGATTGTGCTACCCACTGCGCCCTTATTTAAAATTTATATTTGTAATTTTATATGAAGTTTTGTCAATGTTAATTATTTTGTGTTATAATCAGCAAATCATTGTCTCAGGCACTATGTGTATGTTTTTTTTAATGATTTTTCTCTATTTATTATTTTTATTTTATTCATATTTTTATGACTTTCCCTCTGTTTAAAAGGGTTGAGATTAGGGATATCCATATTGCAATAAAATTAAAAAAAATCTTTTTCATTTTTATATGACTTTTTTGCTTTTGTTTTATGTTATTTCATTTTTGTTTTATTTTATTTTTGACAAATCCTCATCTCAGACACTGTGTGATATTTATTTATTTATTTATTTATTTATTTATATTTATTAATGACTTTTCCTCTTAGGGCGATAGAAAGTGTGTTTGTTTGTTTGTTTGTGTGTGTATGTGTATGAGTATGTGTGAGTGTGTGATAAACACAGCTCTTATCAGCTCATTAACACATACAGGAAGTGCAGCTGCTGTGAACAATGAAGCGTCCAGTGCTGAGTCCCCCCAATGACAAACACAAACTCATGAGTCTGATAAGAGCTCTGCTTACTGGAGCATTTATTATCTTTATCTTACCTGACAGGGAACAAAATATGCTGAAAGTTTTTTTTGGTCAATGTTATGATCAGTGAGAATACTGGAGGTGCTTAATGAGCTGCATCATGCAAGCGAGCATGTTTCACTCTTATTGTCATTGTAATGGTTATGATAAATGTATATTTCATAAAAATGTAAAATGTCAACTTATTGTTTGCCAAAACTTTAAAAAATATTTTCATTATACTTAAAAAAAAATACTCATTTTCAAACTCATTTTTACTGTTAAAGTATATCGTGATAAATGGTTCTGCAATTAATCGCAACAAGAACACTTGATATTGTCATTAGCGATCTTAATTTCTCAGTTAAAGACTAATTATGCATTAAAATCATAGTCATAATAATATCTCGATATAATAATCAATATCATAATTCCGTATATCACGATTAAAGCTTCCGCAATTAATCGCAACAAGAACATAGGCGATGTTAATGTCTAATTATCCATTTAAAATCATAGTCATAATAATATCGCAATATCATAGTCAATATCATGATGATACCGTATATCACAATAAAAGCTTCCGCAATTAATCGCAACAGTACACTTAGATATCGTCATAGGCAATGTTAATTTCTTAGTTAATGACTAATTATGCATTAAAATCAGTCATAATAATATTGCAATATGATAACCAATATAATGAAAATACTGTACAATGCTATAAAAGCTTACGCAATTAATCGCAACAAAATTTTATGTCCTTATTGGCGATGTTAATGAATAATTATCCATTAAAATCATAGTCATAATAATATCGCAATATATTAGTCAATATTGTGATGATACCACGATAAAAGCTTTCGCAATTAATCACAACAAGAACATTTGATGTTGTCATAGCAATGTTAATGTCTTAATGACTAATTATGTATTAAAATCATAGTCATAATAATATCGCAATATAATAGTGAAAATCGTGATAATACCACATATCGCGATAAATGCTTCCGCAATTAATCTCAACAAGAAACTTTGATATTGTCATAGGCGATTGTTAATTTCTTAGTTAATGACTAATTATGGATTAAAATCATAGTCATAACAATAATGTAATATCAGTCAATATCGGGATAATACCATATATCGCGAAAAATGCTTCCGCAATTAATTGCAACGAGTATTTGATATCTCCATTAGTGATGTTAATTTCCTAGTTAATGACTGATTATGGATTAAAATCATACTCATAATAATATTGCAATATCATAGTCAATATCATGATAATACCGTATATCGCGATTTAAAAACTTTCGCAATTAATCGCAACAAGAACATTTGTTATTGTCATAGGTCATGTTAATTTCTTAGTTAATGACTAATTATGTATTAAACTCATTGTCATAATAATACTGTATATTGCAATTAAAAGGTTCCGCAATTAATCACACCAAGAAAATTTGAAATTGTCATAGACAATGTTAATGACTAATTATGCATTAAAATCAAAGTCATAATAATACTGTTCATTGCAATTAAAGCTTTCGCATTTAATTGCGACAAAATTTGATGTCCTTATCGCGATTTTAATGACTAATTATTCATTAAAATCAGAGTCGTAATAATACCGTATATCGCAATTAGAAACTTTCGCAATTAATCACAAGAAAATTGTGTATCCTTATCGGCGATGTTATTGACTAATTATGCATTAAAATCATAGTCATAATAATATTGCAATATAATAGTGAATATCGTGATAATACCGTATATCACGATAAAAGCTTTCGCAATTAATCGCGACAAGAACATTTGATATCGTCATAGGCGATGTTAATTATGCATTAAAATCATAGTCATTGTAATATGGCGGTATAATAGTCAATATTGTGATAATACCATATATCGCAATAACAGCTTCCGCAATTAATCGCAACAAGAACATTTCATATCGTCATAAACCTAATAGTGATGCAGGATTTTATTTGTATCCAAAGCTGTTTTTTTATGTTGTCTTTGTGGTTTGCTGTAGATTAACTTTCACAGTGACGCCCTCTAACAGGAAGTACTGCTGTCTACTTCCTCCTGCAGTTACTCTGAATGTGTCAATTCTGTCTATTCTGATGTACATGGAGGAACTGTTGAGCAGCATTTATTGTTCAATAGCGATTGCTAACTCGTTTGGTTGAGGTTTAACCACTTCTGTTTTACGCCCTTGTTTGATGACCAATAGGAAATATTCTGCCACATGCAGTAATAGTTAAAACATTCAGAAAATGTGGTCATGCTGCATATCGGAATTGGTGAAAATATTATTAGTTTTACTTTATTTATATGAAAATGTATTTTAAGCACCATATGTCACTTTTATAAGACTTCTTCTATTTATTTTATTTTATTTATACATATATTATTCTATATTATTTATATTATGTATTTATAGTTATATACTTATGTCAGGCACTTTGTGTCCCTTTATTTGACTTTTCCTCTGCTTATTTTATTTCATTTTATTTTATTTTTTTATTGTTGACAAATGTGTCCCTTTTATGTAACTAGGTTTAAGTTTATTTTATGTTTATTTTATTTTATTTTTATTTATTTTTATATAAATTATTGATTTTGTCAAGCGCTATGTCCTTTTATATGACAAGAAAAGTTAATTTAGCATTTTATTTTATTTGAATTTACTTACATTTTATTTTATGTAAGTTTAATTTTATTAATTTTATTTTGTTAGTTTATTTCATGTTTATTTTGTTTTATTTATTGTAATTATTTTTATATATTATTTATTTAAATTTATAAATCACACATAATGCCTGACATAAGGGATAAAAATGCAAAAAATTAGAATAAAATTTAATTAAATCACACATAAGATTTGACAGAGTGACATACGAACATAAATAAAATAAATAATTGCATAATATAATATAAAATGAGAAGTAATAGTGTTGTTTTCTTCAACATGTCTCATTAAACTCTTCATAAAGCGTGTGGCGTCTCAGCTGCTGTTCAGTGTTTGTAGCGTGAGTAATGCAGTGATTAATCTGACAGAGAAAATCACATGTTGAGCGTGTGTTTAATGAACTCTTAATGCTGGCGTACTGTGAGACTCTACTGCTAAATATAGCAGCTCAGCCGGGGATTATTAGTCAATGATCCTGCCACTCAATAACATTCATTATACTGCATTTTTACATCACACAGAGACTCTTATACATTGAAATAAAAATAATTCATTGGATTTACTCCATTTTGTTAAACAAACAATTAAATTGACTAACGTTCAACTTAATTTGTTTGTTTAAATTCAGCTTATATAAATTATAAAAATATAGTAAATCCAATGAATTATTTGTGTTTTCATTGTATCTGACTTAAAAGCACTTTATTCTTTCATATCGGGAAGAGCTTAATCAAAATATACAATACATAATATACACTCAATCCTTAGAGAGACTATTGTCCTCCTGTGCAGTAAATGTTTGTTTTAGTCTCCGCTGATGTCCTTGAGTTTAGATGAATTTTAAGCACATGCTGTTCTGCTTTGGCCTCTAAATAAGCATCTTTGTTTGTAAGATGCCGTTTGCTCAAGGCTAAAAGTGGTGTTTTGGCCATTTTAAATGGATTGTCCTTAATATATCCATACCCAAAAGCAAAGCTGAGCTGTTTAATTTTGCATTGTCCTCCTACGTGGCAGAATTTGTCTTGTTTAGGACCTTGAAAACTTTGTTTTCCAGCAGAGTCCTTGAGTTTTGACTATGTGTTGGTCATTGAACTGTGATGTGCCGTTCTGCTTTACAGCCGCTAAGGAATGTCAACAATCACGTGAAACTATTTACTTGGACTTTGTGCTTCTGTGAACTCTTTTGAGGGCACAAAAATTTCATTCTCTAGCAAACAGCAAGAAAACTAACTCAGAAGTGGCTATAACTCAAATGGACTGTGTAAACTAATCTTTGGATGTAGTCAACTGTTGGATGTAGTCAACTACAGTCAACTGTTCATTGTGTTTTGTTTTTTGTTGTGTTTTGTGTTTTGTTTAAAACCTTAAATGTAATGGAGCAAACAATGAATAAACAAGGGGCAGGTGAGCATAATAGGTGACCATGGTAACGCATAAGTAGCAAACCACAGGACAAGCAAGACACAATTAGTATCACTATTAATTACAGTAACAAACAACCTGTATGCTTCTAATATACTGTGCAGGTTTGTTTCTACTAAATGTGAGTAGTTTAAAGGTCCCATGAAATAAAAATTAATTTGTTGTTTTTTTTAGATGTTAGTGTCAGTATTGTCAGTACAGTTTTTAGGATATCTATAAGCTAGTGTGCTCCAAAACAGTGACAGTTTGCATTTAGAAGATATCAAATTTATTATTTTATATCTTTTGTAGTATTATTTTTTTGTAGAATTACTATTGGCTGTTTTTTTTTAAGGGGCGGGGCTACACTGTCCCACCCTCTCTTCATGTTTCACATTGCAAAGCACTTCACGGGACCTTTAATGTTAAAATCATACTTTCCCTCTTTTTTTGTTGTTGTGTTTTGTGTAAAACCTTAAAGGGCACCTATGATGAAAATATCATCATAGAAAATATCTATGAAATATCAAAGAAAATATCTTTTGTAAGCTGTTTGGACAGAACTGTGTGTATGTATAGTGTGTCCACAGTTATATTGGGTGATATAAAGACAAAAAGTCTCTTTTTTTTTTTTATTTCCTGACATTAAAATATGATCCAAATCCCTCCCATTTTGAGGCCGACGTAGGGGTGCGACGTAGGGGTGCGGTTTCCCCGCCCACCGAATTGATTGACAGCCGCGTATTAACATGTCTCCGTAGTAACGCGTATAATCATATCAACAAGACAGGACGTGCGCAAAGCAACCGGGAATAAAAAGATCTGTTCAGTTTGCTAGGATCATCAATCATCATCAAATGTGATCAAGAGTGAGCTTTACAAGTTTAACACGTTTTTAAAACAGTGCATGTTTGTAATGAATTACAGCGATTTACTTCAGCTTTACTTCATCACCACAGCCGCATGTCAGTACATTTATAAAAGAAGACGCTTCAATCCCGGGTTGTGGACGTTAAATCAGGTTTTTATTTTTATTTTGTACATTAACATAACAGATATCCATACAGCAGTGGATATTAATGTGTATCCTGTCATATTTGCCATGTAAAAACAGTGCAAAGCTAAACGCGCGCTGTGTGTGTGTGTGTGTACGTGTGAACTTTGTAACGACATTGTGTGTGACTCATCGTTGCAACTCCACAACAAATACATCAAATAATCATTGGGAAAGTTCTTACTGTAGTATTTCTCACAAACGTTACGTGAGATCTGCTTCCTTCATGTCTGTCTGTTATCTGAGGCAGCCGAGGGCGGAGATTGAGGCACACTGACAGGCACGTGGGAACGGTGGGCGGGGAGGACTAGCATTAAAGGCACAGTCCACCAAAACAGCTACAAGATGCTCAGAGCTAAAAATTGCAAACTTCTGAAAGGTATAATAAATAATCTGATGAGTGCTTTGAGCTGAAACTTTGCAGACACATTCTGGAGACACAAAAGACTTCTATTAAATCTGGAAAAAGGGGTAAACTAGGTGCCCTTTAAATTTAATGGAGCAAACAATAAATAAACAAGGGGCAGGTGAACATAATAGGTAACCATGGTAACAAACAAGTAGCAAATCACAGGATAAGCAAGACACACAGTCAGTATCACGATTAATTACAATACCAAACCATTGCTATATTTCTAATATACTGTGCATGTTTGTTTAGTTTAAAGGTCCCATGAAATTAAAGTTGTTTTTTCTTAGATGTTAGTGTCAGTATTGCTAATTGTTAGGATATCTATAAGCTAGTGTGCCTCAAAAACAGTGACAAAATTTGCATTTAGAAGATATCAGTTTTATTATTTTATATTTTTTGTAGAATTTAATTTTTTTTTTTTCTACAAGTTTATGTTTATTATTTATAAGTTTATTACCTTAATGTACAAGTAGGCATGGGCCGGTATAAGATTCTGACGATATGATAACCTTGGATAAAAATATCACGGTTTGACGGTATTGTGATTATTGCTCTAAAATATTTTCTTTTTAAATGTCTGGGTAAAAAACAAAAACTTTTTTCCCCTTTTGAACACAATATATTTTATTTTAAGAGACATTTAAAATATTTTGGAGCAGTAAACATGTCAGGCTAAATCATTCAAATGAATCATTGACTTCTGCGGTCTTCATTAGTTTCAAAAACACAGATTTCTTTACAATTTAGAACAGCATCTTTGAATATTTTTCTGCTGGAGATACTGTTGTCCTAAACAAAGAAACAAAAAAAAAAACTAAATAAAAAATCTTACATATACTTTAGGAATGGTATAGCACAAAATTTTGGCAGTTTTAAAACCTTGACTTTTCCAAACCACGGTATACCTTGAAAACGGCATCCCATGCCTATGTACAAGTAGCTTATACTCACTCATTTAGAGGTGGGAACCAGCAGACGTGCAACAACTTTAACAAAAGTTTCCATCTGGAGCTCCTTTACGGGACTCGACACTTGTGAACACTCGCTCCATTGGGCTCGCGGCTCTCAGCACCGCCCACATCACAGAGCTTGCGATATGCGTCGTTGCGACGTTAAATTTTTTGAGAGGTGCGCGTCATTAGCTACGTTTCCATCCACCTATTTTTATGCGCATTTTGGATATATACCATTTCAGTATTCGTGTTATTATATTATTAATGACCTCCAGAATTGTTAAGAGCGTCTGTGCTCCGCGTCTCACGCCTTCAAACGCCACCACGCGTTCACTGCGTGTCAGCATTGCCTTCTGAGGGGCAAGTCATTTATTAAATGAAGAAAAGATTCACGCAGCTTCTCCTACCTCAGCAAATTCCGTTTTTACTGTTGATATTTGGCGCCATTTAATCAGGAAGTGACGATTTTGTTGTCTTTGACTCGTTGGATGGAAACGCTGCTTTATTTGCACATCTTTTATGCGATATTACAGTTTTGCACATGAAGTTTATTCGCATTTTTGGATGGAAACATAGCTAGTGTCGGCATCAGCCACAGCAAGGGGTATGCGACCGCACGAAGGCTGTGCTGGACCATACGCGTGCGCTTGACGCGGAAGTATAAATCAGCCTTTAGAGTTTATAAACACATTTGGATATCGGTGACTGTAACACTCTCAAAAAGGCTTGTTTAACCCGGAATCTTTTTATAATATTATATAAATGGTAGTTCTTGGTGATTTTGCAAATATTATTTTTTGATGGCTCTCTCATTATGCACAAAATGAGAGATGATCCAATTTTTCTTGGAAAAGATGCTCATTTTAAACCCAGTCCTGAAACACTCACATATTACCTATTAAAATATTGCTTAAGGGGGCTAATAATATTGACCTTAAAATGTTTTTAAAAATTTTTTAAAACTGCTTTTATTCTAGTCGAAATAAAACAAATAAGACTTTCTCCAGAAGAAAAAATATTATAGGAAATACTGTGAAAAAGTCCTTGCTCTGTTAAACATCATTTGGGAAATATTTGAAAAAGAGTAAATCTTGCACATGATGGCTAATTATTTTTCCCCATAACTGTGTATATATTTTTTTACATTTATTTATTTATTTATAAAAAAAATTGTATTTTATGTAATGGATACATTTTGGAATTTGGTTTCTGATGTTGCCCCAGTGTGACTACAAAGCACAGTCCCATTCCATAATCTCATATCTTCCATCTCAGTCTTTTATCTTTGTCCTTTGATGACAGCGGCACTCCAGGAAATGAAGAATGCCTGAAACCAAACATCCTGTTCTGTTTGTTTCCAACAGATGGTTCAAATTGTTGGGCAAGACAGGGAAGGCTGACAAAGACCGAGGAGAAGTCCTTCTAGACATCCAGTTCATGAAGAACAACATGACGGCCAGCATGTACGATCTCTCCAGCCAGGACAAGTCCCGTTCGCGCCTCGGCAAACTCAAGGACAAACTGAAGGGGAAGAAGAAAGACGGGATGTCGGACTCCGCTTCCGCCATTGTGCCCTCAGTCGGACAGGTACTGACTGACAGCGAGGCCGAAGAGGAGCAAAATAACACCTCTGGAGCCAAAAAGAAGAACAAGCTCAAGTCTCTATTTGTACCCAAGTCTGGTTTGCAACGTAACATGTCGCAGTCCATGTCCACCCTCGCCACGCTGCCTGAAAAAGACTCAGCCATCAGTCTGAGCAGATCGTCTGGCCTCAACGTAGAGTCTCCTGAAGGTAATATTTACAGTTTTATGGATGCGTAATATATTTGATTGCATATTTTTCTTGTGGCTCAAGCAGAAGAGCTTCTGCTAGAAATGCCAGTCAATTCCAGTCAATTGAGTTCCAGGCAATGCATTAATTATAAAATTTTTGCGTAATGTATTGGTCTCAATATTGTTACACCTGGCTCAAAAATGTAACATTAAGGGAGACGACATGGCGAAATAAAGTCAAACATAATATATATTCTAATACAATTGAAAATAACATAATAATAACATAATTAAAACATCAGTATCAGTAGGTTCAATCAGTGTGAAAGGCAAATGAATGGATGGATGCAGTAAGTGTTGTCAGTGCAGGTGCATGGATGCAAAACAAAACATAATGCCACAAATTGGAGCGCAGCTGCCCAAACAATAAAGGAACAACGGCTCAGACGAACTCTCGCACTGTGTTTAAATAAGAGCAATGGCGATCATCAGGTGCGCTGAAGTCACACCCCAACCTACAACAGACGAAAAGATACAAAAACACACAAAACAAAACAACGCAGTCCTAACAATATTATTGAGACTGGCTAGATAAATGATAGAAATGTCCACTATCATATATACCTGTTGTGGTTGAGTAAGGCAAGCTGAGGATATGAGGATCTAACTGGCAAACACAACAGCTTAAACAAATGTATAGGTAATACTGGATAATGCTTTTTTTGCTTCAAAACCTTATACATGGCACTGTTTTGGTTTGGTTTGGTTTGTTTTATATAAAGGCTAGATTTGGGTATCATTTGGGGTTATTTCGATACCGGTGCTAAATCAATACTTTTAAAACGGTAACAGTGCTAAAACGGTGCTTGAACCAATACTTTTGAGCCACAAAATTATGGTGGATGACTCTTTTATTTGACAAAAAATATATTTTAATCATTTTTATTGAACAATATAATAAGTTTTAAGTCATATATTTGAATTGAATTGCATTAATATATTTCTTTTGATCATTTGTTTGTTAGCATGAATTTAAGATTTGCATTATGCAATTAACATTACATTAGCTTACTACTAACCTGTGAAAAAGCTGTCATCAAAATCAGGGAACACCTTTTCTAGGGTTGGGGCTTGTGACTACGTTTACTTGGACATCAGTAATCTAATTATTTGCCTTAATCTGAATAAGACAATAATATGATTAAGGTGTTTATATGAGTTCCGTTGTTGCGTCACCAGGCTCTCCACTTTTCCTCCGGAGTTTCATGTAATTTCGGGTGTTTCATTTTTAATTTTTCGACTTCAACTGCAGTTTGGCAGTTTCACTTTCATTCAGCAACATATTGTTCATGCCCCGTGACAAACTGAGGTAGTTGATGCGAGTATTAAGTAAGGACTGGTGGAAGAGTGTTATTTTAATGGAATTTGATACCACACGTCAAATGGAAAGAAAAAACCTCAGCATTTCGCGTGTGTCTGTGGTCCTTTAAGGTAAACAAAAATCGCTGTTTACATAGTGAACTCTTAATCAGAGTATTGTCTTAATCATATTAAAATCTGAGTATTGGTGTCAGATGATGTCGCAAGCTGTCAGACAGTGCATTCTTCTGCCTTTAATTTGATTCCAAGTTGATTAAGTTTGATGTGTTTCCCCCCCTTACACGCAACTTTTTTACAGCATCTCTTGCATGTTGCTCTGTCAGAATCCTTGCTTGTAAAATATAGCCATACTTTAGAACGCTTGGTTTAAGCAAATTAGATGAATGCTGATTCGGCCCGGTGCATACCGGTTACATAGGTATGGCACCGGGTTTCGGTACCCAACCCTGATAAAGGCTTAATTGTAATGGAACAAACAAGAAATTAAGAAAGGGCAGGTGAACATAATATGTTACCATGGTAACAAACAAGTAGCAAACAACACAGTCAGTATCACTATTAATTACAATACCAAACCATTGCTATGTGTATAATATGCTGTGCAAGTTTGTTTCTACTAAACTTCAGTAGTTTAAAATCCTATGATATTAAAATAGTTTTTTTTAGATGTTAGTGTCAGTATTGTTAGTTTTTAGGATATCTGTAAGCGAGTGTGCTCCAAAACAGTGACAAAATTCGCGTTTAGAAGATATCAGTTTTTGTTATTTTATATTTTTTTGTAGAATTTTTTTATTTAATTGTTTTTTTTTCTCTGCGTAAAACATGTGCTCGAATAGTTGGCAGTTCATTCCGCTGTGGCGACCTATGATAAATAAGGGACTAAGCCAAAGGAAAATTTATGAATTTGTAGAATTACTATTGGCTGTTTTTAAAAAAGGGGATGAGCTACACTGTCCCACCCTCTTTTCATGTTTTGGTTGTGATGACGTGAAACATCAAATAAAAAAATGCACATTTTAAAGCACTTCAATAGGGCTGGGCCGATAAACGGTATTATATTGAATTGCGATGAAATTTCTGTCAAAACCAGTGATAAGCTCTGGACTTTTTCACTCTATATTGATCTAAGAGCCAATCACACAGCAGAAATGTGCAATAATGGGAATCTAAAAGTGTGTTGATATTAGAAATGTACCGAATTTTTGGCCACGGAAAATTTTTCAGCCGAAAATATTCAATTCAATTCAATTCATCTTTATTTCTATAGCGCTTTT
>CAIGQV010018202.1:2208105-2221317 GCA_903798115.1 Danio jaintianensis
TATGTATGTATGTGTATATATATATATGCATGTATGTATGTGTATATATATATATAACTCTGGCCCTGAGTGTCTCCATCTATTACATATTTTTAGACATGGCGGATTTACATTTTGCAGGACTTTATTAAGTTTATTTCCAGAGCCCTTGGCGTGTTCACAGTACAACACTGGCCGTGGCACAGTGGTTGGCAGGTATTCCGATGCGCCGGTGGCAGGTGAACATCTTTCGCAGCTCTGCACGAAAGCGATCATGAAGCCATGCGTACAGAAACGGGTTACAGCAGGACGAGCTCATGGCGCACAGATGACACAACAGCTGGATCAGCAGAAAGTGCCGCTTGTTGATCAGGCGGATATCGATGTCACGCAAAACATTAAAAACATGAATGGGCAGCCAGCAAACACCGAACGCCGCCACCACCAGAGACACCAGCCTGAAGATCTTCCTCTTCCGCATCCGCTGTGCTTCGGCCTGGTCCCGTGTGCGATGTCCCGGAGCCACACAGTTGCGTAATTTAACGGAGATGCACAAATATGAGACGCAGACAGCAGATAAAGGGAGGATGTAGGTCAGCAGTAGTGTGCTGTAAGCGTAGACCAGCCGCTGGGTCTCCTGACCTAGCCAGAACTCCTCGCAGATGGTCAAACCCTCGTCTCTGAACTCCACATGATAGGTGTGGGCCACCGCCGGAGCCACCAGCACACAGGACAGCAGCCAGATCCCGGACAGCACATAAGCACAGGCCGCCATCGAGATGCGCTTCTTCAGAGGGTGCACTGTGGCATAGTACCTGCACGATGAGATTATCACATAAGATTATTATTAATAGTGCTGTCAAAAGATTACTACACGCATCCAAAATTAAAACTTGTATTTTCATAAATTACATACAGCTGAAGTCAATTTGTGAATTTTTATTAATTTTTTTATTTTTTCAAATATTTGTTTAACAGAGCAAGGAATTTTTCACAGTATTTCCTATAATATTTTTTCTTCTGGAGATTATTTGTTTTATTTGGGCTAGAATAAAAGCAGTTCATTAATTTTCCTTCGGCTTACTCCCTTTATTCATCTGGGGTTGCCACAGCAGAATGAACCGCCAACTATTTCAGCATATGTTTTACACAGCGGATGCCCTTCCAGCTGCAACCCAGTACTGGGAAACACCCATACACACTCATCTCTCACACACACTACAGCTAATTTAGTTTATTCAATTCACCTATAACGCATGTGTTTGGACTGTGGGGGAAACCGGAGCACCCAGAGGAAACCCACGCCAACACGTGGAGAACATGCAAACTCCGCACAGAAATGCCAACTGGCCCAGCCGGGACTTGAACCAGCGACCTTCTTACTGTGAGGCGACAGTGCTAACCACTGAGCCACTGTGTCGCCATATAAAAGCAGTTTTTAACTAAAAACATTTTAAGGTCAATATTATTTGCCCCCTTAAGCAATTTATATATTTTTTGTTTGTCTACAGAACAAAATCTTATTTCCGTTAAACAGAAATTGGGGGAAAAAATATATACTAATAACTCAGGAGCTAATAATTCTGACATCAAATGTATGTGTACTGTTCATATTTATTTTGCAACCCAAGCTCATTAAGAAAATGTTCCCATTTTTGTATGCACGCTAAATATGTGCATATGCATGTAACAGTGTTGAGGAAAATTACTTTTGAAAGTAATGCATTACAATATTAAGTTACTTCTCAAAAAAGTAACTAGTTGTGTTACTTAGTTACTTTTTATTTAAAGTAATGTGTTGCGTTACTTTTGAGTTACTTTTTCATACCTGCCTGAGGCCTGATCTCTTTCAGAACTTGCAGGGTATTTTTCTTTCTTTTAAAATAGAGGAGCTTCCTGACGCTATACATGCTATGTATACAGATTAATGAAAGTTGAGAGCAATGTGTTTGCTACTTTTGTATTTTTGTCTTAGTAGTTCAGAAAATTACTGTCCATTGAGACTATAATCCCCTTTTCTTCCAATAATGAGAATCCTTCCATCACAGAAATGTAAGGCTCTGCCATCTTGGTTTCTGTCTGTTCCCGTGGGGAGCTCATTCTCTCATTGAGTGATTCAATGTGATTACACTAATTTTAATTCAGCAAATTATTTTTTAAAAGTGAATTATTTAATCTAAAAAGTAACTCATTACATTTTTTTAAATAACTGAAATGTTATTACTTTTTTTTAAAGTAATGCGTTACTTTATGTAATGTAATGTAATGTGTATTTATGTAGCGCATTTATTGTGTATGGCCATACACCCAAAGCTCTTCACAATCATGAGGGGGGTCTCTCAACACCACCACCAGTGTGTAGCATCCACTTGGATGATGCGACGGCAGCCACAGGACAACAGCACCAGTGCGCTCACCACACAGCTATTGGTGGAGTGCAGAGATGGTGATAGAGCCTATTCGGTGGATGGGGATGATTGGGAGGCCATGATGGGTAAGGGTCGATGGATGAAAATTTGGCCAGGACACCAGGGTTACACCCCTACTCTTTACCAGAAGTGCCATGGGATTTTTAATGACCACAGAGAGTCAGGACCTCAGTTTAACATCTCACCCTTCACTTTTCTGAGGCATTAGGACTCACAGACCGCAGGTTGAGCGCTCCCTGCTGGCCTCACTAACACCACTTCCAACAGCAACCTAGTTTTCCCACGTGGTCTCCCATCCAGGTACTGACCAGGCTCATCCCTGCTTAGCTTCAGTGAGTAACCGGGCTGCATGGTGATATGGCCTCATACGTGCCATTTCTTGTAAATCCACCAGGACGTTGTGTACATCATTAAGAGATGCCAGTCGGCTTGTCGTCGTGCATAATATATCAGCTTGATATGGACTGACCCACACACTCCCTTCAATAGTGTTGGGGTTGTTTCATCTGGTTTCTACACTCTCAGAAATAAAGGTACGCGAGCTGTCACTGGGGTGGTACCTTTTCAAAAGGTACAAATTTGTACCTAAAAGGTCCATATTAATATCTCAAGGGTACATACTAGTACCTAAAAAGTACAAAAGTGCTCCTCTTAAAAAAAATTGGTACTAATATATGCTTTTGAGGTACCAATATGGACCCTTTAAGTACAAATGTGTACCTTTTGAAAAGGTACCACCCCAGTGACAGCTCGCGTACCTTTATTTCTGAGAGTGTAGAACCGGACTCAGACCCCTAGAACTTTTTTTTTTATGTTAGATTTTCATCAAGTATTAAATATACATCATGTATGAGCAGTTATACCATTGAAATGTTTATGCACAATTTCACGTTGATTTCTCAATGTTTACATAATTTAAATTAATTTTATTATATTTTAGTATTTTTAAGCTTTTAGTGAGCATAAAAATGTATGTTTTGTTTTTTTGTTTTTTTTTTAAACCAAAAATACAGTAATACAGTCAAAACAATAAATTTAGAATGAAATAACATAATTAATTAAAAAGTTGGCTCTGTAATTTATTAATTAATAAAATAATTAAAAATAATTATCATTAGTAGAGTTAAATAATATAGTAATTGTAATAATATTTAAAAAATAACATTAACAGTCATCATTCATTCATTTTCCTTCGGCTTAGTCCCTTTATTCATCTGGGGTCGCCACAGCGGAATGAACCACCAACTATTCCAGCATATGTTTTACATATCGGAGGCCATACCAGCTGCAACCCAGTACTGGGAAACACCCATACACTCACATTCACACACATACACTACGGCCAATTTAGTTTATTTAATTCCCCTATAGTGCATGTGTTTGGACTGTGGGGGAAACCGGAGCACCTGGAGGAAACCCACGGCAACACGGGAAGAACATGCAAACTCCACACAGAAATGCCAACTGACCCAGCCGGGACTCGAACCAGTGACCTTCTTGCTGTGAGGCGACAGTGCTTACCACTGAGCCACCATGTCGCTCTAACAGTCATAATAATAGTCTTATTTTTTCTGTCACATATTAAACCAAAATCAAATCAAATTAGGAAAAAACAATATTAAACGTATTGTATGTTTACTATATAATTTTATTATGTCAATCTAGTTATATTTACTACAGTTTTACTATGTTGAAAATGGAATTTTCTTTTAATAAATTAATTCACTGACATTTATCAATAAGTGATTTACAAAAAGTCAGTCTTCTTTTATTTGTTTGTGTCTTTAATTTGTTTTATGTGCTGCAAGGTTTCGACAGATGTTCTTGAATGATTTTCTGTCAGGAAAGCAAGAAAACAGTTCAATTTTGTCAACAAACATCAAAGCAGTAGTTGGAAACATCACAAACCCTTAAACTGCCTTTACTTTCCACACCTCTAACGATCTCCAAAAGCCTCCAGCGTAAAACACACACACACACAAAATCCTTTCAAAAGAGCCATCATGTAGTAGACGATGCGCTTTGGACGTGCTTTCATCTTAAGTGATCAGACCCAGTCCTCTTTGATATCGCGTCAGTAACGGTGTGAGCCATTAGCAGGATCATTACTGGGTCAGGCTGTACGTTTACACTCATGTGTGTCTTTGTTTTAATGCAGTGTTTTAAAATAAAAACCTCCCACTTCAACACTGGTGTTTACTCTATGATTGAGAAAAGGTCTCTGTTCACACTACAAGATCGAAAATGTGTGTTAGAGGCTAAAAGTAGCTATAAATTATGGTAAAAGATTGTAGCATGAATACAAATATTTAGTAAAATTGTATGATTGTATAAGCGAATTCTGTAAATATTACCAGAAGAGAGGTCATTAGGATGTTTCATTTTCAAAAGTCTGTATTCCCTGATTATCACAGAGATGTATATTTGATGTTTATGTTTTTTAGAGCGTTTTTCCACATCTTTAATACGTTTAGATGCCTCCTGTCAGACATTACATTGCATGTTTTTTTTTTTTGCATGTCTCAGAAAGGGGCAGTTCACCCAAGAATGAACATTTCCTCACCATTTCCTCACACTCAAGTGGTTTTAAATATTTTTTATTCTGTTGAACACAACAAGATATTCTGAAGTATGTTGGAAAAACGTACCCATAGACACAGCCATATCACCCTGCAGCCCAAGACCGGTTACTCACTGAAGCTAAGCAGGGCTGAGCCTGGTCAGTACCTGGATGGAAGACCACATGGGAAAACTAGGTTGCTGTTGGAAGTGGTGTTAGTGAGGCCAGCAGGGGGCGCTCAACCTAGGGTCTGTGTGAGTCCTAATGCCCCAGTAAAGTGAAGGGGACACTATACTGTCAGTGAGCGCCGTCTTTCGGATGAGACGTTAAACCGAGGTCCTGACTCTCTGTGGTAATTTAAAAATCCCATGTAGTCCCAATGTCCCATGAGTAGGGGTGTAACCTCGGTGTCCTGGTGAAATACCCTCCATCGGCCCTTACCCATCATGGCCTCCCAATCATCCCCATCCATTGATTGGCTCTATCACTGTCTCTCCACTCCACCAATATAGCTGGTGTGTGGTGAGCGCACTGGTGCTGTTGTCCTGTGGCTGCTGTCGCATCATCCAAGTGGATGCTGCACACTGGTGGTGGAGTGGGGAGAACCCCCCTCATAACTGTGAAGCGCTTTGGGTGTATGGCCATACACAATAAATGTGCTATATAAATACACATTACATTACATAGTAGGAACAAAAAATACTGTGGAAGTCAATGGCTGTTTTTTAGCATTCTTCAGAATATCTTTCTTTTGCCTTCAAAAGTGGAAGATGTGTTTTTGAAATCTCTCAATTGAAAAAGTAATTTAAATACATTTTAATAATGTAACTAGTAATTAATTACCTTTTTGAGTAATTAAGGTCCAATCCCAATTAAAAAAATTTTTTTACCTCTTCCCCTTGGCCCTTTAAACAGAGTGTAAAGGGGAAGGGCTTCAAATTTTACCCCTTATAAATGGGACAGCACTACAACATCTGCACACGTCATCATATGTCATCGCGAGCTTATACTTCACATGAGATCGACGATGGTGACTGCTGTAGTTATTCCAGTTGCATTATTTATTGGTATTTATCTTCAGGAAGTCACCGAAGGCAACGATATCATGTTATCGTAATGATTTAATGTGGCAATAAGCTCGTAATTGTACTGTGCATTTACACCGTGGCCATATTCATGTATGTAAACACACGAAAACAGCATTAACGTTATAGCAAACACTGTAAAAAGCTGATTCCCAGATACTAGACTTTTCTGACGGGATTTGAGTGTCATCGAGTGAAAGTATGTTGTGGGACTGCTATACAGAAGTTATTATTATAGATTATAGATAGCCAAATTTAGCAGGGTTTTTTAAACATGAACGCCATTGTGAATGTATTAAAACATCTGCTTGTTTGTTGTAAAAATTAGTAATAATGACAAAAAATTCTAATTTGTGCATCTCCTGACTCGCGTGTTGTAGCTGGTGTATTCTGGGAAATTTTCGTACCCCTTGGTTTCGAGTGTGGTCCTGAAAAATCTCAGTTTCTAGGGCTATCTAGCGATTCCACTACCCCTACTTTGCCCTACACCTTCAAGCTAAAGAGAATTGGGAAGGGGAAGGGCTAAGAGGTAGAATTGGGATTGGGCCTAATTAAATAACATTTCAGACATAGCAATTAGAAAAGTAATCTAAATGCAATTTTAATTATGTAATTAATAATTAATTACTCTTTCGAAGTACCTTACTAAGTAATTAAATAACATTTTAGACATAGCAATTAGAAAAGTAATTTGAATACATTTTTTAATTATGTAATTAGTAATTAAATGCCTTTTTTAAAGTAACTTATTAATTCAATATTTTTTTCAGTTACTTACATAGCAATTAGAAAAGTAATTTAAATACTTTAATTAATTATGTAACTAGTTAATTACTTTTTTGAAGTAGCTTGCCCAAAACTAATAAACTACACATGAATAAATAATAATAATAAATGTACACATGAAATGAAAAAGCACTAGTGTAAATTCAGCCTGACCTGTCAACAGCGATGGCGGTGAGCGTGAAAACAGACACGTATACAGTGACGGGCTGGATCAGGAACACCAGATAACACATGAAGCGGCCGAACTTCCATCCGTGGGCACTGAAGGCATAGGCCAGTGTGAACGGGACGCAGGTCACACACATCAGCATGTCGGAGAAGGCCAGATTCCCGATGAAGAAGTTGGTGACGTTGTGCATCTTCCTGGTGCGGCAGATGACGTAGATCAGCAGGTAGTTGCCGAAAACGCCCACCAGGACCACCAGCACGTAACAGGGGATGATGAGGGGCTTGAAGCTCTGCAGCAAGGCCACATCTGCGAACGGGTGGCTGTGAGGAGCCGTGGAGTTCTGGACCACAGTCACCTCGTATACACGACCGTCAGGAGGATCTTCTCCACCTGGCCAACCAGAGGCCTCCATCCTGAGTGTTTCTGTCACCCCCTGCTGGACACACAACAAATGAAGACCATCAGGGGACAAGCTTAAAGGGATAGTTCACCCAAATATGAACATTTCCGTTACTTTAATAAGCCACAGGTCATCCGAGATGTAGATGAGGTTTTTTTTTTTTTTTTTTTTTTTTTTCTTCAGTAGATCATTAAAGGTGCAGTATGTAAATTTGACACCCAGTGGTTGAACTAGGTATTGCATTCCTGGATCAAAACACACGCAAGCGCAGGTTGCCAGATTGAGGACCAACAGGAGTGTGCCTATTGACTATTTACCCTAAATGCTGATTTAAGGCTGATTTAAATCGTGTTCTAAATTAAAGCAACAGCACACGATTGAAGGAACATTTTCATATTAAAAGGAGTTTTTTTTATATATAACACCTGAAATTGATATTTTTAGAAACTGTTTCTATTTTTTTGCAGCTGAACAACAGAAAATGATCACCTCTGGTACACCTCATGTGCTTTATTCGGTGTTAAATGCTAATAATGTGAGTTTGAATGCCATTTTACATGACATTTATTGCCATACTACTGAAAGCAGCAGCAGATAGTTCACCTCAGATCTTGAAAATAAAATATGAAATTAAAAGTTTGAAATTGAACTTTAGAACTATGAAAGCCAACACACATCAGTGATTCAGCATGTACATTTAATAATGTTAAAGAGGTTTAATATGCATTAATTAGATTATAAACCTTACCATTTCGTTGGAGTGCAGTGAGTGCACTATTCTGTGCTTCTGAATGGCTGTATTTAAATTTCTGTCGTGTTTCGTCTGGTGCAAACAGCCAAATTTCTTATCACTGCAAATCTTGTCACGTAGCGTGTTGTTAGGACACGGGGTTTCAAGGTAACCTGCTCACCTAATGTTTACGTTCGTAATATTTATATTATTTGCTAATTAATAACTACCTCATGTGGAACTCTGAATCTGTGTCTCATTTCAGAGTCTGCTACTGTCCACCGGAGGTCACATTTCGGTCACAGACACATACTTTGAGAGCCTTCATGACTGAATGAATGAAATGTGCTGTTTTCCACCAAGGCAACCCGGGGTGCTGAAATATAATTGGCTAAACTGGCATTGGGCGGGTTAAAAGAACCAAAGCAAAGACAGATGTTCCGGCACGTAACTCACATTTTCAAAGCAGAATATCTGACTTCAGCATTGTTTTTCAGATAAACAAGAATGTTCACTTGGCATGTTTCTGAAATATCTGCAAACATATTATGGTATTTTCATGCTTTAGAAGAGTCAGAAACTTACATACAGCACCTTTTAAAGAAGATTTTGAGCTAAATCTATGGATCTTGGCGATTCATATATTGGCAGTAAATGGTGACAGGTTTTTTACATTTTAGACATGAGCAATTCCATGCAAATGTCAACCTTGCCATGAAAAAATAAAGCTTTCACCAAAATAGCAAAACCCTTTCTAGGTATTTCCTGTGTAGGATTGTATTTTACAGTACTGCAAAAATGTCTCAATGTTTTCAAGCAATTGTATTTGATTTGCCAAAGTCACACAAGTGCCAATTTCACATCTGTCACATCCATAAGCAAGCTTTTCCCTCATAAATGCACAAATGTAAAATAAAATAAAATCAATCTTGTTTGTTCCATAGAGAACCAACTCGTATCCTTTTGATTAGCATTATTTCTTTTGGGTTGTGCAGTTTAATTCACAGGATTTCTATAAAGTGTGTTGTGTACTGTAAACTGTTTTGGTCACATTCATGTTTATTTTCCTCATTTAAAGTATAAAACATGTTTACAGATTGATGTTTTTCTGATTCAATAACTCTGTGCTCAGTAGTTTTGTAAAATATAAACCAATGTTTCAATATAATGTTAACATATTATATGTGTATTTATGTTTTGAGTTCTTCACATCCGTAACACTGGAATCGCTCACATGAGAAGTAATCCCTTATTACTAAAGTATTTGAACTAGAAGAACACACAACACTAAATACTGCAGATGCGTTCTTTGAAAGTTCTGAAACAACCAGTAGTTGGAGAGAATGTAAATATCCCTCAAACTGTATTTAATTCCTGTTTACTAATTCTGACGTTGGAGTCTATATGACCTTTTTTGGGGTTAATATGACATTTTTATGAAAAAGTCACTTCAAAAAAGCATCTAAATTTAATTTAAGTTGTTTCTTGATCTTGATCTAGGTGTTAGGTGGAGAATTCGGCCATCTGTTGGTTAGTGATGAACCTGAAAGGATTACAGTTTACAAAAGAAAATGTCATTCATTTTTTCTGTATGTGGCCAACTGCTCATTTGTGATACATTTTGTCAATTTATTCAATTCAATTCAATTCATCTTTATTTCTCTAGCGCTTTTACAATGTAGATTGTGTCAAAGCAGCTTCACATAGAAGATTATAGTGAATTGGAATGGTGTCCGTTCAATTTATGTATATATAAACCTTAGAAAAGACATTTACAATAAATATTCTGTCGAATAGTAGATTTTTTTTGTTAGTTTTTGATGAGTAATATATATTCATATTTCTATGAATATGCGAGATCCGATTCAGTTCAGTGGTTGATCAATGTTTCGGAAATCTTGTTCAGTGAATGTTCTGCTTTTTTGTGAATGAAGAGCTTTAATGTTCCTGTATAAGAGCAAATACTGCAATACTTCAGGAAATGACATAGAAGGTCTGACATAGAAATAATTTTTTTCCATAACTGCTTATTTGTGAACTGAAGTGCTTTAATGTACTCATATGAAAGCAATGCATGCTTCAAAAAATTTGTTCTTGTTCATTTTGTTTCAGGATCTCCACATTGTAAAACCCGGTAGTCTGATGCATTTTCATTTCTTATTTTAAATATGAATTATGCCAATGAGAAAATGTGCTTAACTACTGAAATGAAGGCAACCGTGGAAAATTCTTAATGCAACAAATAAAATACATTTTATTTATGCTGTAAACTATAACGTAGATGAGTTTTTAAAAAGCTAAAATATTTAATTTATTTATATATATATATATATATTTTTTTTATTTATTTTGTTTATTTATTTTTATTGATTTATTTTATTTTATTTATTTTACCAAAACTGTAAAAACCTGATGATTGTTTTCATTTCTTAGTATTTTTGAGATTACAGTAAAAAGTTTTAATTGTCATGCAAATAAATTAAACAGATTTTTTTTAAGCTAATAAAGCAAGACCACTGACTTTTGTTTTCGTCAACATGATTACTGACCTCGTCTCAGACTGGATGATGTTTAGTTTCAGATTAGTGGTTTATCAATAAGGCTTTTTCAAATGTCTTTTGCATGATCGCTTATTTGTGAACTGAAGTGCTTTTAATGTACTCGTATGAAAGCGATGCATGCTTCAAAAAAATGAATTCTTTTTCACTTTGTTCCAGGATTTCCACATTGTAAAACCAGGTATTCTGTGCCTGCAGTGATGCATTTTTCATTTCTTATTCTAAATATGAATTATGCCAATGAGAAAATGTGCTTAACTGTACTGAAATGAAGGCAACCGTGGAAAATTCGTAATGCAATAAATAAAATTATTTTTGCATGGAATTTATGCTGTAAAATATAACATAGATAATGAGTTTTTAAAAAGCTAAAATATTTTATTTATTTATATTTTTTAGTTTTTTATTTATTTTGTTTATTTATTTATTTTAGTTTTTCTTTCTTTATTGATTTATTTTGGTTTATATTTAATAAACAATTTTAATTATTTATATTTATTTAATTTATTTATTTAATTTTATTTTTGTTTATTTTATTTATTTATTTTATTTATTTTTATTTATTTAATTTATTTATTTTGTTTTATTTATTTTATTTTATTTTACCAAAACTGTAAAAACCTGATGATTGTTTTCATTTGTTAGTATTTTTGAGATTATAGTAAAAAGTTTTAATTGTCATGCAAATACTTTAAACAGATTCTTTAAGCTAATAAAGCAAGACCACTGACTTTTCTATTCGTCAACACGATTATTGACCTCGTCTCATGATGTTTAGTATCAGATTCAGATTAGTGGTTTATCAATATGGCTTTTTCAAATGTCTTTTGTTGCATGATCATTTATTTGTGAACCGAAATGCTTTAATGCACCTGCACGAAAGCAACATATCCTTCAGAAAACAGTCTTAAAATAGCCCTTTTTCAGCTTTACGCCAGCAATTTTGAAAACCCAGCAGTTTGTGCCTGCAGTGATTGTATTTTTGAGCAGCGCTTGTGTGATATTTCTTCCCTTTTACATGAATGCACCTTCACTGTCAGATAAACATGAATGATGAATGTCAGAGCTCTGCATTTAAACACTCGCAAATGCAAAAAAGACATTCAAATGCCACCCACTTAAATGGATTAACATCATTTTCCTTGCTCATTTTAGCAAAACTGAAACTTTGCATTTTCATGAATTCCCCCTGGTGCATATAATGGTAAGAAATGTCTATGAAGTTACATTTAATGATTCAATTTAAGCTTCTGAGTTTAATCTTTTTGGGTGCTAAAATGTATAAATTGAAGTATTTTTTCAGTGCAAAACACAAATGGATTTAAAATGTATTGCCTCATTCTTTTAATGAGAATGCTAATTAATTTTCTAATTAATTTGCATGCAAGTTTTATGACCATTTTAAGTAATAAAAACTGCATGGAATATTTGTACATTTAAAAAAATAAGCATTGAGAGCTCCTTAACATCTCTAAAGAGCTTTGGGATTTCATCATATTCATCAGGACATCATCTTAATGTATATAATGGGGACAGTGGATAAAAGGTTTTATGACTAAATATAGATTGATCACAAGAATAAAGGTCATTCCTTCTGAATGGGTATGATATGAAAAGAAATTTCCTCCAGACAGGGTAATTATGTCCTTTTTAAAAAAAAAAAAGTGAGTCTGCAATGCTATAAATCCATTTATTTTGTAATACTGTCAGTTAAAGGGATAGTTCACGCAAAAATCATAATTTACTTACTATTTAATCATCTTTAAGGTTTTTACTTTCAGTTAAACATAAAAAGAAGATACTTTGAAGAATGGGGTGGTTCGGTGGGTAGCGCTGTCGCCTCACAGCAAGAAGGTCGCTGGTTGGAGTCCCGGCTGAACCAGTTGGCATTTCTGTGTGGAGTCTGCATGTTCTCCCCGTGTTGGCGTGGGTTTCCTCCGGGTGCTTCGGTTTCCCCTATTCACATGCGCTATAGGTTAATTGTATTAACTAAATTGGCTGTAGTGTATGAGTGTGTGTGTAAATGAGAGTGTGTGGGTGTTTCCCAGTACTGGGTTGTGGCTGTGAAGGGCATCCGCTATGTAAAACATATGCCAGAATAGTTGGCAGTTGGCAGTTTGACTCCTGATAAATAAGGGACTACGCCAAAGGAAAATGAATGAATTTTGAAGAATGCTGAAACTTGTAACCATGGACTTGCATAGTAGGAAAAACAAATATGGAAGTCTGGTTTTGCAACATTCTTCAAAATATCTTCTTTTTGTGTTCAACAGAAGAAAGCAATTCAAACAGGTGAAGGGTGACGAATTAATGACAGGATTTTATTTTTTGGGGGTGAATAATTTTCCCTTAAACCTCTCAAACAGCTGAATTATTCTTATAATAGGATTCAGAAAAACGCTTCTTGTCCTCAGTCAACTTTTCAAATGAATGAATATTTTAATATAATCATTCTGAAGCTCATTAACAACACACACACACACACACACACACACACACACACACACACACACACA
>CAIGQV010018202.1:2246205-2261406 GCA_903798115.1 Danio jaintianensis
CACACACACACACACACACACACACACACACACACACACACACACACTCATCTGCCACTTTATTAGGTACATCTTACTAGTACCGGGTTGGACCCCCTTTTGCCTTCAGAACTGCCTTAATCCTTTGTGGCATAGATTGAACAAGGTACTGGAAATATTCCTCAGAGATTTTGGTCCATATTGACATGATAGCATCACACAGTTGCTGCAGATTTGTCGGCTGCACATCCATGATGCGAATCTCCCGTTCCACCACATCCCAAAGGTGCTCTATTGGATTGAGATCTGGTGACTGTGGAGGCCATTTGAGTACAGTGAACTCATTGTCATGTTCAAGAAACCAGTCTGAGATGATTCGCGCTTTATGACATGGCGTGTTATCCTGCTGGAAGTAGCCATCAGAAGATGGGTACACTGTGGTTTATAAAGGGATGGACATGGTCAGCAACAATACTCAGGTAGGCTGTGGCGTTGACACGATGCTCAATTGGTACTAATGGGCCCAAAGTGTGCCAAAGAAAATATCCTCCACACCATTACACCACCACCACCAGCCTGAACCGTTGATACAAGGCAGGATGGATCCATGCTTCTTATGTTGTTGACGCCTAATTCTGACCCTACCATCCGAATGTCGCAGCAGAAATCGAGACTCATCAGACCAGGCAACGTTTTTCCAATCTTCTATTGTCCAATTTTGGTGAGCCTGTGTGAATTGTAGCGTCAGTTTCCTGTTCTTAGCTGACAGGAGTGGCACCCGGTGTGGTCTTCTGCTGCTGTAGCCAATCCGCCCCAAGGTTGGACGTGTTGTGTGTTCAGAGATGCTCTTCTGCAGACCTCGGTTGTAACGAGTGGTTATTTGAGTTACTGTTGCCTTTCTATCAGCTGGAACCAGTCTGGCCATTCTCCTCTGACCTCTGGCATCAACAAGGCATTTGCGCCCACAGAACTGCCGCTCACTGGATATTTTCTCTTTTTCGGACCATTCTCTGTAAACCCTAGAGATGGTTGTGTGTGAAAATCCCAGTAGATCAGCAGTTTCTGAAATACTCAGACTAGCCCGTCTGGCACCAACAACCATGCCACGTTCAAAGTCACTTTCTTCCCCATTCTGATGCTCGGTTTGAACTGCAGCAGATCGTCTTGACCATGTCTACATGCCTAAATGCATTGAGTTGCTGCCATGTGATTGGCTGATTTAGCAGTTGGACAGGTGTACCTTTCAAGATTCATTTTCTTTTCGGCTTAGTCCCTTCATTAATATAGGGTCGCCACAGCGGAATGAACCGCCAACTTATCCAGCATATGTTTTATGCAGCGGATGCCCTTCCAGCTATAACCCATCACTGGGAAACACCCATACACTCTCATTCACACACATACACTATGGACAATTTAGCTTACCCAATTCCCCTATAGCGCATGTCTTTGGACTTGTGGGGGAAACCGGAGCACCCGGAGGAAACCCACGCGAACACGGAGAGAACATGCTAACTCCACACAGAAATGCCAACTGACCAAGCCGAGGCTCGAACCAGCGACCTTCTTGCTGTGAGGCGACAGTGCTAACCACTGAGCCACCGTGCCGCACCTATATATATGTGTGTGTGTGTGTGTGTTAAAACTACTTATTTAAAATAATGGAAAACAACACAATTCTTGAGTTTTTTGGGACAACTTAATTGTTTTATGTTCTATCCACTTAAATTTGTAAGAACTAGTTAACTTAATTCCTTGTGTTGTCCCAACATAAATTGAATGTGTGGAATCCAGGATGTTTTACAGTGTGTGTGGAATTATTTGTGTTTGTCACCAGCCAAGTTGAGGCTATACGTGTATGCGTGTGTGTGTTTGCATGCGTGTGTGCGTGCATGTGTGTGTGTGTGTGTGATTATTCAGATGTTTGTGTCCAGCCAAGTTGACGTCATGCATATATGAGTGTGTATGTGCGTGTGCATGTGTGGAATTATTTGTTTCTGACCAGCCAAGTTGATACCCTGTTTTATGTTTGAACCCCGCCTTCTTCAATTCCAGAGCGCTCTGATTGGTCAGTTGAACTATATTGTGTTCTGAAAGAGCATGAGTCAGGTAAACCTGCCAACTTCTTCATAGAAAGAAACAACTTATTAACAACAACCTTTGAGACAGACCTGTTGCTGGTCCAGTAGTTGCTCATCAATTGTATAATGCTTCTGTTGAACCCAGCTGTTCGCATTAATTCAAAAAGAATGCAAAATTTGCTTTTAAGACGGTTGTGTTTAATAAACTGCATTACCCATGAATCTATGCAGAAAATCCCACCAATCAGAGTGTTGCAGCAAGAAAAATGCGGCAAAGCAGATTTTTAGCTCCGTATAGACTCATAAAATACCACAAATGACACAAGTCGGTCTTCCTATATGCTTGAAATACTTAATAAATATATATATATATATATTTCCACCATAGTTAATGAAATGTAGTCATTCAAGTGCTTAATGGGATAGTTATTTCCCTCATTAAAATGTTTTACAGATTTTTTATTTACTTCTTGTAGCTGGTTGGTTTGGTTCAAGGCTTATAATGGTTTAACAAAGACTTATTTAAAATATGGGGCGGCACGGTGGCTCAGTGGTTAGCACTGTCGCCTCACAGCAAGATGGTCGCTGGTTCGAGTCCCAGCTGGGCCAGTTGGCTTTTCTGTATGGAGTTTGCATGTTCTTACCATGTTGGCATGGGTTTCCCCCACAGTCCAAAGACGTGCGCTATAGGTGTATTGGGTGAGCTAAATTGTCCGTAGTGTATGTGTGTGAATGGGAGTGTGTGGTGTTTCCCAGTGATGGGTTACAGCTGGAAGGGCATCCGCTGTGTAAAACATATGCTGGATAAGTTGGTGGTTCATTCCGCTGTGGCAACCCCGGATGAATAAAGGGACTAAGCCGAAGTAAAATGAATGAATGAATAATTGGTTTATGTTCTCTTACTCTTATCTACTTTTGTAAAAAACGATTATGTCAACTTAATCGGTTTGTGTTGGGACAACATGAAGGAATTGTGTGTAAGCAGGGTGCGAAGTACGGGGGAGCTAAGTGGAGCTCGGCTCCCCTAAATAAGGCATGGGCTCCCCTGAATTGATTTGTGAAATTCTCAAAAAATATTGACAATGTGTTATTTTAGCCTGCGGTTTCAGTATTGTGTAATGTGATCATGGATTATTATGTGTAAAAGTGCAAAAATATCATTCATTCATGCATGACTGCGATTTACACCTCACTTAAAAAAAAGATAACTACACATGCTATTCTTGTCATGAGCATCAAGGTGTGGGGGCGCTGAGAAGCAAAGTCCAGTCATGTCAAAGACTGACAGCCAGATGCTTTCATATGGACGCTGAGACACTGCTTATTCATTTTCCGAAACAAATGATGTGACGTTTCATTTTATTTGCTTCATACAGTAGGCCAATACAATGTTATTTTTTTAAACACCATGACATTGCTGTAAACATGTTGAACAATTAAGCTGAAAGCAGGTAAACTTGACAAAGTGGAACCCCTTTCAATGGTGTTTCTTTCATTTTTGAATTCATGATTATGTTTTACCGGAGTGATCCTGTGTGTGTTATAGCCTACATCATTGTGGCAAGGGACTCTCTAGATCAAAGCGACCCCCGCGACCCCCACTTAGAAAAATAAGTGGGCTCCCCCAAAGGCCACAGTATAGTTCGAACACTGTGTGGAACCCAGCATTTTTTACAGTAAAACACAGTTAATAACGGTGTTGGATTTATCAAGCTCTAGTCAGATTTTCATTTTGCTAGCACAACAAAATTGTAACCCTCTAGTCTAGAAATTTACGGTGTCTCACAACATGACAAAAACACCATAGCTTCTTTTTGTTTGCCTCATGCTATTACCTTAAATTGTGGCATGGATGTTTGTGCAAGTTGTATCTTGATGGGAAGGATCTGTTTTAGGCACGTCTCTGGAGTCTGTTGTTCGTTAGATTGAATAAATCTCTTTGTGGGAGACGAGCTTTGAAACGTTGCAGATATAATACATGCACAAACAGATACAACAACAAAAAAAAGGGAAACAATACAAAGCGTCATATGGCCTCTTAATACTTTATGGTAATGTTTTTCCATTGAGGTTGGAAATGTTATTTCAGTACACAGTATAAATCCTTTCACTTTTAATTTGCATTGATGAAGAAAAATATCCAAAATATCCCCATGGCTCAAGGGTAGCTGTACAAACACCACTGTTATGAATGTGCATAAATATATTCCCAATAATGTCTCCAGCAAATGGGTTTCGTAACAGGCAGTTTTTACTCACGTTTTGCACTATATGCTTTTAAATTCATCTCTGGAAAAGGGGAAAAACTTTCTCCGCACAACAAATGTATTTTTTTGATGGTTTGTGAGGTAAAAAGATGCAATTTTTAAGTCTTCAATTTTCATCCAAGTTCAAGAATCAGTCAGTGCATGATAATTTTCGTCACGGTTTGTTCTCGATATCACTTTCCCACTTTGCTGCTCTTTACTTTAAAAGCTGTCCATTTTGCCTTTGCACGTGGTTTGCATGAAATACAGTCGGGGTCCGCTTGAAAAGCATGACATTATGTTTAATTCTCTTGAGCATTGGATTTGTTTCCCATCTTCAGTGGCCCTGTGGGATAAAAAAATCATTATGAAATCATTAGACATGAGCTGGAAGAGAGCAGACTGCTAGTGTGTGTGTTTCTGTGTGCTCTGGGCTTTGTTTATACACATTATGTATTTTTCTGTCTTTAGTGACATCAGAAGGATTATGCTGAAATGTTTCTCAGATGTGCTTGTGTCTGCACTGTCTCAAAGTGTTCCTTTCACTCATCATGATTACATGTGATTCACGTACACTACAGTTTCTAAACCCCTGCAGTGTAACATACATCATGTTGTTGATTAAAACGACTACAAAACCAATATTACAATGTGTGTGTCTGATTCTGTCAGTGCTCATTTTCATTTATTCATTCATTTTCCTTCAGCTTAGTCCCTTTATTCATCAGCGGTCGCCACAGCGGAATGAACCGCCAACTATTCCAGCATATGTTTTACACAGCGGATGCCCTTCCAGCTGCAACCCAGTACTGGGAAACACCCATACACACTCATTCACACACACTCATACACTACGGCCAATTTAGTTAATCCAATTCACCTATAGCGCATGTCTTCGGACTGTGGTGCACCCGGAGGAAACCCACACCAACACGGGGAGAACATGCAAACTCCACACAGAAATGCCAACTGACCCAGCTGGGATTCGAACGTGCAACCTTATTGCTGTGAGGTGACAGTGCTAACTACTGAGCCACCGTGATGCCCTTATTTTCATTTAGTTGAATGTTTTTTTTATATATAGTGCTTGCTAAGGCAATTTCACGTTCCCGATGTTAAGGCTTTAAACAAGCCCCAAATTAATACATTTTGGTGCATAATTCATCAATCATGCAGGCAATCATGCAGATTGTTGGAAATATGATATTCTTTTTCGAGTGATTTGTTTTTTTTTTCTTTGTGTATGACAAAAGTGCTACAAATATCCATAGTTTAAAAGACATTTACATTGTGACTCTCCTCTTGGTTTGGTTCATGGCTTATAATGTTTACAACTTTTTGATATAATCGATATAATGCCTACAGAATTTTTGAAAATCTCTATAGCATATATTTATACTTTTGGTCGATTTTTGTGCTGAGTGAAAGTATGCTATTATTTTTTTGGATTAAATGAACTATGGAGCCAGATCAGTCTCAAAAATAATACATTTACAAAATAAAATTCCTACATCCACAACACAATTCACGTTTATTAAATCTAATTTGTAAGCTCAAAACATGATTCATAAATACGCAAATCCATTTCGTACATTTAAAACAAAAAAATACGGAAATCCAATTTGTAAAATCAAAAAGTGATTCAAAAATATGCAAATCCAATTCGTCATTTTAAAACACATTCAAAAATACACAAATCCAAATCATAAATTCAAAACATGATTCAAAAATAATCAAATCCAATTCATAAATTCAAAACGTGATTCAAAAATAATCAAATCCAATTCATAAATTCAAAACGTGATTCAAAAATACACAAATTCAATTTGTAAATTCATAACACAATACAAAAATACGCAAATCCAATTCGTAAATTCAAAACACGATTCAAAAATACACAAATCCAATTCGTAAATTCAAAACACGATTCACAAATACACAAATCCAATTCGTAAAATCAAAAAACTATTTAAAAATATGCAAATCTAATTTGTGAATTCAAAATACGACTCATAAACACGCAAATCCAATTGATAAACTTAAAACACAATAAAAAAATATCCAAATCCAATTCGTAAAATCAAAACGTGATTCAAAAATACGCAAATCCAATTCGTAAATTCAAAACACGATTCACAAATACACAAATCCAATTCGTAAATTCAAAACACAGTTCATAAATACACAAACCCAATTCATAAATAAAAAAAAATGATTAAAAAAATACGCAAATCCAATTAATTTGATAAAAATATTTATGATTTTCACTTGTGAATTCATGAATTGTGTTTACAGATGTATAAATTGTATTTTGTAAATGTATTATTTTTGAGACTGATCTGGCTCTATAATCAACGAACTATCGATTCGGACTTCATAGAAAAATGACTCGTGGTTCATTTATCATGAATGCTGTAAATTTCCCAGTCATCTCAATATTAATAAGATCGCGAGGCATTTTGGCGGATTTAAGATCTGAGTGATGCAGATATTGTTATTTTACAAGCCCGATTGTTTCATGAACTTTGACTGAGTCATTTAAAGCAGCGGTTCATAAGAGTCATTTGTTTATGAATCGAATCACAATCTGCGCTCGGTTATCAAACGGGCGCACACGCTCGAGAAGTTTACCTTAGCAAACATTCATTCATTCATTTTCTTTTCGGCTTAGTCCCTTTATTAATCTGGGGTCGCCACAGCGGAATGAACCGCCAACTTATCCAGCATATGTTTTACGCAGCGGATGCGCTACCAGCTGCAACCCATCACTGGGAAACATCCATACACACTCATTCGCACACATACACTACGGACAATTTAGCCTACCCAATTCACCTATACCGCATGTCTTTGGACTTGTGGGGGAAACCGGAGGACCTGGAGGAAACCCACACAAACACGGGGAGAACATGCAAACTAAACACAGAAACGCCAACTGACCCAGCCGAGGCTCGAACCAGCGACCTTCTTGCTGTGAGGCGAACATGCTACCCACTGCGCCACCGTGCAGCCCCTCAGCAAACACGAAGTATTTAAATAAGCGTTTATAGTCATTTAACGTTGGATATTTGGTCGCAGTAATAAGTTTCTTTAAATAACCGTAAGCTGGGCACAAGATTAAAACGCAAGCTCATTGGCATAAGCTTGAACTCGTGGCCTATTTAGTGTTATAAGAGATGGTTACGGCGCACCTTTGGCTCTAGTCTCCTAATATTATCTTCACATTAATGAGATATTAAACTAATAAGACCCCTGGGTTTCCCCACTACTATTGGGGTAAGTATTCACTCACACTTCAGAAAATCTCCACTAATTTCAGCCACTTGAGAAACATGTTGAACTGATTGGTTGTGCTGTGCCAATCAGTTGTTGAGGGTCTGATCATAACCCCAGAGTATTTTAAAATGTTATGAGGTAAATGATAAGAGTTTTTTAGGTCGATTAACATAGAAATATAATGCAAATTGGGACAAAACTGCATGTGGTTAGGTGGCAAAGTTGTACCTCTTGTTCTCTGTTTGAGGGGAAGTGGTAAATTTATGTCCTGTTTTGTGCAATCATCACCTCCTGTCCTCATCCAGGATATTAAAACAGTAAAAAATAGATTCGACATGCTGTGACCGACTAGTTTCTTAGAAGCATTTCCAGTGAAGATAAAACCTTTTTGTTTGGTTGCTTGTTTTTTAATTTTTACTTTGTTATTTTATACAAAACAATGTTAATCAATCAATCCAATTTGCAATGAGCAATTAATAAAATAAAATGGTTATATTTTTATTTATTTCTTTAAAATTGGATTGATTGTGAAAGCAGAATTGACTTTTGACTATACCCTTCTCTTATTTGCGTGCGTCAGCAGCACTGGTTCTCATTGGGTTCAAGCCATTCATCAAGAGGAAGTGTGAGAAGCAGAAATGCTGTGTTATGAATGTGAACGTTATAAGCTGACAAACCACATTCAGCACCCACATGGAAATGGTGGGCGTGGGAGTGTTTCATTTGTGGCTTTCTCAAAGATATGCCTGATTACGTCTTCAGTATTATTTAATACATGAACTTAATGGTCTTGTGAAATTAAATGTAAAGTTTTTTAAATGTTAGTATGTTTGTTTTAGGGATATATCTAAGCAAGTGTGCTCCAAAACAGTTACAAAATTTGCGTTTAGAAAATATAAACCTGATATAAACATCCAAAGCTTGCAGTTTGTTACTTCCGTCTAAACGGATCGACGATTTTTTTTCAGGTCACTTCATACTTCAGTTTCTCATCAAATCTCCTGACCAATCAAATGCTCTCTAGTATCTGGCATGCCCCGCCCCCTTCTTCTCATTTGCTTTTCATTTGATGCGCTTGAGCTCAACCACTCTCACTGGCAGAGCTGTGATAAAACAAAACACTATTGGCTGTTTTTTTTAAAGGGGAGGAGCTACTCTATGTCCCGCCCTCTCTTCATGTTTTAGTTGAGATTAAGTTAAACATCAAATAAAAAATGCACTTCACAAGACCTTTAAAGCCCAAACAAAATGAATGCACTACCTCTAATGACTATTTTATTGTGCACTTGATTTCTGCTATAGTCATCATGACGTTGTGTTGGCACTGAGTATTTGGCATTGTGTACTGCATATATTGGCTCAGGCTCTTATGATAAATTGTTTGCAGTGTCCTTCATTTGTAAGTTGCTTGGATAAGTGTATATTAAATCAGTATCATTGAGTAAATATATTAGTTTTTATTACTAGTTTGATTGTTGTTAGTTTTAGATTTTCTGCTCTACTTTTATTCTTGGCTAAAGGTTGAGAAGTTGTATGGCTCAAGGTTTATTTGTTTTATTTTGTCACATAATTTGGTTTGGTTTTAAAGTTACTTTGTGAGTTTTAGTTTTTATATTGGTTATTTTAGTTTTAATAAACATTGCATTGTAATTTTACGTTATATTTCTTCTGGTAAAGTTGTATTTCTTGTAACACAACTTATTTTGGGACTTGTGGAGCTGCGCATCGGTGGATTTGCTCTTCAGTGTTTGGACTTTCAGCAGTGAAAATTAAACACCACTGAACTGAACTAAACTGAACATCAACTCTGAAAACTGGACTGACACAGTTTTAATTGACTAGAACTTCTATGTTAAGCTGCTTTGACACAATCTACATTGTAAAAGTGCTATGGAAATAAACATGAATTGAATTGAACATTTTAGTCAACTATTATTACCCTGAGTCAAGGTCAAACTGTGGTCCTGGGAAAATTTCAGATGTCAACAAGTAACTGTTGTGAAATATTTATAATTATTACTCATTATTATTGATAATATTTCAGTTTGGCTTTAGTACAGTGATATACCAAGATTATTAGTTTCATTAAATTTTATATAAGGTGTTTATATTCATTTAGTATAAGCAGCAGCTAAATATATGTACAGTATAACATAACATTATACATATATTATACATTAACATTATACATATACATATATTTAGCTGCTGTTTATGTTGTAGGAAGTATGGAATCATTTAATTGAGAATCTTTGACATAAGAAATATTCCTTAAATAAGTAATTATGCATTAAAGATGTTTGAAGACAATTTGAGAGCTACTTCAAAACTCATAAGGTTGTGAACGGTTGCCAGATATGGGGTTTTTAAAGAATTCTGAATGGTGCTTCTTGTTTGTTTCAATGTTAATGTTTTTTTCCACCCACAAATATACGACACTCCAAACACTTAGATGAGCAATATCCCATCATACCTCACTATCTTAAACGGTTTTATTAGCATTCAACACTTGTGATTTGTTCCCTCTTACCTTCACCATCTCTGCTACATTGATCCTTGTCAAGTTTGAGTCATTGTAAGGCTGTATTTCTACCTCTTCTCCTTTTAAAACTGAACTCGTGTCAGAGCAAGGGTTCCCGCCCCGTGCAATTGGATCTTTGTGACCCATGCAATCCATTCTTAGAGAACTGTTGGTCTGGATGCATGACGTGAGGGTTTGTAGATGTTTGTTCACGGTGGTTTGGTTAAAATGCTTGGGTTTTTTGCACCCTAAGAGATTAAAGAAAGCGTTGCGGTACTCAGGACTGTGGCAGTAGATGATTGGGTTCAGGCCTGAGTTGGCGTAGCCCAGCCAGTTCAACAGGAGAAACACAAGCTGTGTTGGCACTTCAGGATTAAAACTTTTGATGATATTGAAGATGAAGAAAGGAAGCCAACAGAGACTGAAGATGCCCATAATGATCCCTAGAGTCTTGAGCGCCTTGTGTTCTTTCACAACATGCCTTGTTGTTCTCCGACTGTAACTTCGAACTGAACTTTCAGGAATTTCACAAGAGTCTTCATTGCAAGAGCTCAGAAAACGAAGTCTGTCCTTACCGATGACTTTCAACTGTTTGTTCGCAATAACAAACACCTTCCCGTACAGAAACACCATAACGACAAGCGGCATGTAGAAGGAAACCACAGAGGAGAAGATGGCGTAGTGCTGGTTAGTATGGAAATCGCAGCACTCCGAGTTGTTGTAGCAGTCATTTGCTGCTAAATAATTTGCACGAGAATTATGGTTCATTATTGGCATGAAGGAAACTAATGATGACACGATCCACACCATGCATACGATGTAGCCGGCTCTGCGTTTTCCCAACAGTACCTGATGCTCCAGAGGTCTGGTAATCGCAATGTAGCGCTCAACAGCAATGGCGCACAGTGTCTCAATGCTGGCTGTGACGCAGAACACGTCTAAAGAAGTCCACAGGTCACACATAGGGTTCCCCAAAACCCATTTCCCAGCCACCACCATACTGAGTCCTAAAGGCTGGACCACACAGCCCATGATGAGATCAGCGAATGCCATAAAGATGATGAAGATATTGGTGGTTGTGTGGAGGAGAGGGGTACGGGCGATCGCCAGGATGACCAGCAGGTTTCCGATCACCGTCAAGAAGATGACCAGCGCCAGAGAAAGAACCAGCAGGGGCTTTACATCTTCAGGAATCAGGGTGGTGGTGTTGGCGCTCATCCTGAGAGGAAGCTTTTAGTGAACAAGAGAAATGGACACTGGATTGGTCAGTCCCAAAATGCTACTAAAGACTTCTGTAGTCCATTGCATGCTTGTCCTGCAAGAAACAGATTCCATGTGAGTTCATGTTGAAGATCAAAGATTTATCAGCAGCTCATTCATTCTGTTAGTTCATCGGCTTTACAAACATGAGGGATTATTGCATGGAAACTCACAGACTGTTGGTTAACTAGCTGGCCAAGACTTTATTCGTCTTCGTGCGCTAGAAGGAGGAGCGTTCAGTAGTTGTTGACTTCATGCCATTTGAGATTACGCATAATGCATTATTTGTACCACACTTTATTTCATTCTTTTCTTGGCTATTTTCATTTTATTCTGTACAAATATAAAGCTGCTTTTTTGCAGGCTAAAATAAAATACGCATTTTTGTCTTGAAATAACACAGACCAACATGGAAAGTTTGATGCTTTCACAAAGTAACAAATCAGTTTTACCCAAGCTTACCCAGACTTTGAGGTCATTACATGACCTATAAAGCATTATTTGTAGTTATAGTACCATATTGTAATTTTTTAATTATTGTATCATATTGTTTTCTTGATATATCAAGCTATTTATATTTTGTCAAGCAATATATTGTCTACAAAAACAAAGTGGCTGGCTGCATATTGAAACAGATCAACGTGTAAAGTTTGATGCTTCATGTAGTAAAAATAAATAAATAAAAATTCTGCCAAATTACAAAGACTAATCATTTGAGCTTAAGACATTAAGCCAAATCCATTCTTTTTTAACAAACATTTTATTGATTTTATAGTATTATCTTGAAATTTCCAGCAATTTTCATTAATAGTTGATGTGCTACTCTACATTTTATGCAGTGTAGCTTCACTAAAACAAACCAATCTGCTATGGATATTTTAAAATCTGTATTCTTGTGCTGAAATGAAAGAGACCGATGTGGAAAATTTGATCCCTTCATGAAGTAATTTGTAAATCTCAGCCAGCTTAGCCAGACCTCTTGTCATCGAGATATTTTAATGACTTATTTGTATTATTTTCATGATATTTGGAGCTGTGTGGTTGTTTATGTGCTAATCTACTCCTCTTGAAGTATAATGTAATGGAATTGAAAATATTTATTTACATGCTGAAAAGAAACAGACCGATCTGAAAAGTTTGATTTCTTTCATAAAGAAACAAAAGCAATTTTAGCCAGCTTACCCATATTCTTTTCATCTGAGATTAAAATGTTTGTGCATGGATGTCTTGATCCACAATGCACTATCCGTGCCATATCTTACATGTTCTTGATATTTCCTGTTATTTTCATTGTTGCTGATGCAATGCAGTGGTTAATGTGCCACTCCATGTTTAATGCAGTATAATGTTGCAAAAACAAAGCCGCTGGTGCATACATATTTTAAAATACATATCTACGTGCCAAGTTTGATACATTCATAAAGTAATAATGCAGTTTTAGCCAACTTTTTACCCAGATGGCTTATCATTTCAGACAATCACGTAGTTCTTTCTGATCTATAATGCATTATTTGTGCCATGTTTTATTGATTTGATTGTTTTTGCATATTGATTATGGACATTTATGTTGTTACAGATGTCATACTATGCTTTTTATGCAATTTAACATATCATGAAGATACCTGCTGCTGCATAGGTATATCAAAATATGCATTTATGTGCTGAAATAAAACCAATCATCATGGAACATATGATGCATTTATGAAGTAACAAATCAATTTCTGGTTAACCTGGACTTTGAGCTGATCACGAGCCTCACCTTGACTTGCAATGCATTCTTTTGTGCTATATTTAATAGTTTTTATACAATATTCTTTTTGATGTTTACAGATTTTTGCTGATACAATTGAATTAATGTATTCTATGCAATTTAAAAACAGAACAGTAGCTCATTTCTAAATGTGCATGCTTAGTTAAAAATGACTGGCATACACTGTAAAAATGCTGCACTCAATCAATTAGTGTTGGGATAACATGAAGGAATTAAGTTAACTTAGTTTTTTTTTACAAATTTAAGTGGATCAAACATAAAACAATAAGTATTTTAAATAAGTATTTTGAACAAACAGCTAATGTCATTAATGCCTTTATGAAGCAATTTCCTCCAGCTTACCAAGATTGGATCTTCCTCTCTCAAATCATCATCCTCAATAATTCAGGCTTGTTGAGAAGTTCTTCCAAACTCTTATCATCCATTATCGTGCGCTCTTGTTCTGTGTACCTTCCCACGCCTCAATCTCGATGTGAACACAGTGTTCAGAAGGATGCAGGACGTGTGGCTTGTGGCGGGCACCTTATTGTCAACTTCCTGTGGTAGCATTTATGGTCTTTACAGATGAATCGCTAGTGATCACACATCAAAAATGTACTTAAGAATTGTTCCCTTAATAATAAGGCCACTTTTGTCCAGTCCTATGTTTTTTAAAACTTTATATCAGCCAAGCACATTGACGTTACCCAATTGAGTCTTTGTTCTTGAAGGTTGCTTGCTTCCTGTCTTGCCGCATCTTTGTTTTGGTTTTGTTTACACTGAGTTCAAGGCGTATAGACGGTCATGCAAAGGTGCAGTTGTGTTTGTCAGACAGATTACCCATCATTCATTGGCTGCTGCCCTCTGGCACTTTTAAGCTGAGCTTGACAACGTTTCGCAGCATCTCGTGGCATGTTTCCTTTTACCTCTGAACATACTGTCAGAGTGGGTTTATGGCATCACAGAAAACCGACAGATGGTTTGTGGAGCTGTCTATGTTAATAAGGCGACTCAAGATACTTGCTCCAGTTGAATGAATCGTTCAGAATACTGGCAAGGATGCCTTTGTATTTCAAATCAGCCAAATTTCCGAAGTCAAGCTTCAAAAATATTTATTTTGAGCTGTTCTCCTTTTAAAGTCGCGATGAAATTCACAACTGAAAACTCTTCTTTTTTTCTTCTTTTTTTTACTCTTCTTATTTTTATATGTACAGTGGTGTGAAAAAGTGTTTGCCCCCTTACTGATTTCTTATGTTTTGTCAGATCATCAAACACATTTAAATACTAGTCAAAGATAACACAAGTAAACACATCATGCAGTTTTGAAAATAAAGGTTTTAGTATTAAGGGAAAACAAAACACTATACTACATAGCTGTGTGTGAAAAAGTGTTTGCCCCCTAAACCTAATAACTGGTTGGGTCACTCTTAGCAGCAGCAACTGCAACAAGCATTTCTCGATAACTTGCAATGATTCTGTTACAGTGCTATGGAGAAATGTTGGCCCACTCATCTTTGCATAATTATTGTAATTCAGCTCACTGGAGGGTTTTTAAGCATGAAACGCCTTTTTAAGGTCATGCCACAGCATCTCAATTGGATTCAGGTCAGGACTTTGACTAGGCCACGCCAAAGTCTTCATTTTGTTTTTCTTCAGCCATTCAGAAGTGGATTTGCTCATGTGCTTTGGATGATTGTCCTGTTGCAGAACCCATGTTCGCTTCAGCTTGAGGTCACTAACAGATGGCCGGACATTCTCCTTCAGGATATTTTGGTACAAAATTCATGGTTCCGTTGATCACAGCAAGTCTTTCAGTTCCTGAAGCAACAAAACAGTTGTTGCTGCACTCTTGGGTGTAATTTTGGTCGACCGGCCACTCATGGGAAGGTTCTCCACTGTTCCATGTTTTTGCTATTTATAGCAATGGCTTTCACTGTGGTTCATTGCAGTCCCAAAGCTTTTGAAATGGTAGATCTCATTTATTTGTTTTTGGTTCCTGGCATGATGTCTAGCTTTTGAGGATGTTTTGGTCTGCTATTAAGACACTTTTTGAGATAAAGACATGCATACTTTGGAAAGACAACTCAA
>CAIGQV010018202.1:2269501-2300230 GCA_903798115.1 Danio jaintianensis
CTGCTCAAACCACAGCTCAGCTTCAAATTATGATTTATTTATTTATCAATAATCGAGTTTGAGTTTCTTCTGTTGAACACAAAAGAAGATATTTTGAAGAATGCTGGAAACCCGTAACCATTGTCTTCCATAGCATTTGTTTTTCCTATGGAAGTCACTGGTTGCTTGAACATGACTTCAAACTTGAACTTTCTTCAAAATATCTTCTCTTGCGTCAAACAGAAGAATGAAACTAAATAATAGTATGTAAATTTTAATTTTTATGTGAACTATCCCTTTAACAATTACACATAATTAGGTTTGGCTAATCTGAGCGCATTTTCAACTGATATTGAAGACATATTGTTCATGTTTTTCTTCATTTTAGTAGGTATAGGCAATGCCCTCGCGGACTGTACCACATCTAGGTCACGGTCATGTATTTGTAAAGCATGTGGTCTGATTCTTTTGGCATGCAAAGCAAAATGACTCATTGTATTTTTAATGAAAGCCACATATCAGAGGATCATATTGAGCAGCACACAGTCACGTGACGGAATTTGGGCGTTCAGAGGTGTCGCAAAACATCAGGAGAAATTCATTTATATAAACCACAACGACAAGCTTCAGTCGGTGATTATTTTATATTAGCGTAAAGTGACTCTTATTAACTTGTCAAATGAGCAAGTAAATGTCTATAAACTTTAGTAGTTCCGAAAGTACGCGGATAACGTAAAAAGCGACGAAAGTTTTGTAGTTTTTGCGTCTTACCTGCAGAAGCGGCGGACTGACAGAGAGGCGACACCCGTTAGTCTGAGTGAAATGAGATTTTGAGGGGATGCTTCTCAGTTTAGTTGGTGAATTTAATGGGTGTTGGCTTTTTGTAGGCAGAATCGTGTTACAGTTCCTCATTTGCGGCCCCTCCTCTTTTATTTTGCGCTGACTCTCATTCTGACGGAGTGATTTTCATCCACATATGAATGATTTCGAAAACTGTGTCAGCTATAAAATATAGCTGATTTTAATTATTTTTGCTATGGACCATTTTGAGGGATGTAAACAATAACATTGGTCCTAATGTATTTCCTGTTTTACATTTTGAATTTCCATAGCTTTCAAGAATCCAAAAAGGCCCACATATTGATAAATAATGTTATGGCAGCCATTTTAACATTAACATATAATGAAATTGCCACTGGTTACAGTTATGAAATAGTTTGAGTCTAGTTCAATCTTTAACTGGCTGGCAGGAGCTGCCAGTGGCAGGTCACGTGACCTGGCAGTGGCTGGTGGCAGCCGCCAGTGGCTGACTGCCTGGTCACGTGACCTGCAATGGAAGGACATACGACCTGCCAGTTGCCAACTGCTATTAACTAGCCACTGGTAGGACACCTGACCCACCAGCCACTTGCGAACTGCCACCAACCAGCCACTGGTAGGACACCTGACCCACCAGTCAGTTGCTAACAGCCACCAACCAGTCACTGGTAGGACACCTGACCCACCAGCCACTTGCGAACTGCCACCAACCAGCCAGTGGTAGGTCACATGACCCACCAGCCAGTTGTCAACTGCTGGGTTAAATGCGGCTGCCACTGGCAGGTCATGCTACCCGGCAGTCAGCCACTGGCGGCTGCCACCAGCCACTGCCAGGTCACATGACCCGCCACTGGAGCTCCTGCCAGCCAGCTGAAGATTGAACCCCGACTCGAGTGTTTGGTAACAAGCAGGAAACGTTCATGGGCCAGTGACGTAACTACATTGAAATGGTCTATACATGTTGCAGTTTTAAGTAAAAGTGAAATACATCGCATTGAATTGGATGTAAATTAGCTGTCTTGAAACTCGAGTAGAAAGCTGGAGGCTATAAAGGGACTTTGGTTACATGTTGCAAAAATAAAGTAGTAACTTTTTCGTACAAAAATGCTGACAAGTGTTAACGCCAACTCAGTAAACACGAAAATCCTAAATCTATAAATAAGCATCTTGATAAGCAATTGGCACACATGACTTTAATTTTCTATAGTAATATATAGTTCATTTCTTTATAGTAGTGTGTGATATTTAGTTTTAAAACGAGTAAGTAGTTTTTTATGATGACCATTTAGATTGGTGGATACAAACAATTCGTGGATTGAAAATATATATTTAAATAATTGGAAAAAAAAGCCTTACAGCTACAATTAAATGCTTATTTTATTTTTAACAGAATGCTAAATCACACTATTTTACCAACAAGTCGGCAAATGTCCGTATTTTATAATCGATACAAAACACAAACGAACATAGGCTACTGCTCAAAAAGCTATTTATGCTAAATCTTAATTTGTTCTAGAGCTGTACTATATTATGTATAATATACGTTATATATGTACGTTCCGGGCGTCACGGTGGCGCAGTGGGTAGCTTGTTCGCCTCACAGCAAGAAGGTCGCTGGTTCGAGCCTCGGCTGGGTCAGTTGGCATTTCTGTGTGGAGTTTGCATGTTCTCCCCGTGTTCGCGTGGGTTTCCTCCAGGTGCTCCGGTTTCCCCCACAAGTCCAAAAACATGTGGTATAGGTGAATTGGGTAAGCTAATTTGTCCGTAGTGGATGTGTGTGAATGAGTGTGTGTGGATGTTTCCCAGTGATGGGTTGCAGCTGGAAGGGCATCCGCTGCGTAAAACATATGCTGGATAAGTTGGCGGTTCATTCCGCTGTGGCGATCCCGGATTAATAAAGGGACTAAGCCGAAAAGAAAATGAATGAATGAATGAATGAATATGTACGTTCCGCGTTTGACCTTTCGAGGTCAACATTTTTATGTTTGTATTTTTTGTTTTTTTATTTAAAGAACAGCATATTACATTTTACAATAAACATATAGCCTACATGCCGGGGGTAAGTATAAACAAAATGCAAATATACAAAATGTACATGTATGTAATAATTTAAATAAATATATTTATAGAGTTCACCATTTTTTAACGTGTGTAGGGCTTTCTTGTTTAAAGAGTCTCTGATACAGGTAATATACAAGCATATTTCAGTCACCAATGCCCTAAAATTAGGTTTCTTATTAATACATTTACATTTATGAATGTAAGATTTAGAGGTCAACATTTTAAATGTCTCCTTCAATGATGAATCTGATAAACGTCAATAATTATTAAGAGTTTCGGACTTTTATTATAGTTTTTGAAGCGGTGGCTTCACGCGTCCGGTGTAGTTTCCGGTTAGCTGGCGCATCTGCAGCATCCAAAGCCGCAGACGAGAATCGCCATGAACAACACGTTCATTTCAGTCTGAATTTGATTTTGTCCGATTAAAATCAAACCGCATCCGTTCACCGTTTACGGGCAGGACACCGACGGCGGCGCGCAGATGAGAGCTGTCACGCGTCCGGGCAGGTTTTGCAGGAATGCTAGCGTTAGCGCCTAGCCGACTGTGTGTTAAATCCAAATAGCAGTTTTTTCATCAGATAAGAGACTAATTAACACGAGTGTGGGCATTTAATTAGCCAAATTATCCGTTATTCTGATTAACATCCGCATGTCATCTGTATTTTCTGTGAAAAGAGGCTGGTTTTCTTGAGCTGCACAGCTGGCTGATGATGGAGAGTTTGACTTTCATCCATCAAAACAATGATTTCTGTGCACTTCACGTTTGAAGGTCCGTTTTTCAACTAGACTTGAATGTTTACATCGATTTCAGCTGGATTCAAGTATTTATATCGCGATATAGACACTAAACACATCAGTCATATCAGGCCATCTCTGGTAGATGCTGTATATTTGGATATACTCGACTGTGATGCTTTAATTTTGCACATATATTATTAGTTTTCGTTTACTTGTACGGTTCATTTAAGCTGTGATCAGCTCCAGAACTGGGCCTAGAGTCCATGTTTGACAGTCAAAGCTGATCTAGACCTCCTGCACCAGAACTATCAGCCTGCTTCAATTTCTTATAGACTCGCATTAAGTAGCTTTGGGATCTTGTGGACGTCATGAAGAAGTTCTTTGACTCCCGGAGAGAGCTGGTGGGCTCCGGGCCAGGTTCTGGAGGGGGAGCTGGAGGTTCTGGGTCTGGTAGTGGTGCTGGTGGGAATTTCATCGGAAGGAATTTTACTGTAGGAAGACACCAGGTCACTGTGGATGAAACTCTGGCTGAAGGTATGTGTGTGTATATTTACCTTGTTTAATATTTACCCCGCAAGGCTTGAACTTACACCCTTTCAGTTAATAATTTCGGTAACACTTTACAATAAGGTTGTGTTAATGCATTTATTAACATGAACACACAATGAACAATACGTTTTTTACAGTATTTGTTCATGGTAGTTAATGAAAATACAGTAGTTCATTGTTAGTTCATGTTAACAATCATGATGTTAACATGTAAATGTTGAACACTGATAAATAAATGCTGTACAAGTTTTGTTCATGTTAGTAAATACATTAACTAATGAAACCTTATTGCAAAGTGTGACAATAATTTGAAACCCTTTCAGACTGGGGATGCTTAATTTTATTGGTTATAAAGCAATGAAATGTGACTAATAACAAATCAGCAGGGCCAGACAGAATCTGCAGATTTATTTATTTATTTATTTTTGCTATTTTTTATATTATGGTTTTGAGAGTATAGAAACTGAAAACTTTAACCCATGAAATTAAAAAAGCAATAACTTTTAAAACTTTTTTTTAAGGTTTACAATGCAAATCCAGTTAGATCCACTTGTTTGGTAAACAAAGCTGCAGTACGTCTCTCATATAATATATCTACTACAAGACCGAAAGTATTACTTTAGAAATATATTGTACATAATCCAAAAAATTTGCATATTCAATAATTTTACTGAAATTGATGTAAAAACTGAATAAATGTATGTTTACACACATTTACGCAAGTAAATAAATAGATTGAATGATGGGTTCAAAAATTTGTGAGTTTTGAGAAATTAGTTTTTTGTGCCCGCAGTTTTTATGTGGGCCTACAAATCAGTATAACTGTCTTTAGCGATTTTCACAAATTTAAAATATGATAGGGAATTTAAAAGTATTTTGTCACATTTCCTTTCTTTATGGTCAGCTTTACAGTGTTCTCATTACTTGACCTCAATCTGGCCTTTTGACACAGTCTGCCACAATCCGTTACTTTCTCATCTTTCAGAGATTGATATTTAAGGCACTGGATTATCTTTATGTCTCAGTCATACACAGTTCTGTATCTCAATACACGCTTGCTTATCTCCCACTGTCTCAGTAAAACAGGCTGTTCCCCAAGGTTCTGTCTTCGGGCTGTTGCTATTTTGTATTTACGTTATGCCATATTGTAAAATGTCTTGGTTTTTATTATCACTGTTATGAAGATCATATTCAGATTATTTGTACTCACCATTTACTCAACCGTCACTTGTTCCAAACCTGTCTTTTTTTTCAGTTTAAATGCAAAATAAGATATTTTGAAGGGACACTGGAGCATTTAAAGGCGCGATTCATCAGCAGATCGCTCGTATGTCTGCTTATAGACAAACCAGCTGATCGACGTGACTTCGAAACGCTCCAGTGTCCCTGTATCTGTGGTTACACTCAGTAAACAGCGGTGAGTTCGGTGAACTGATGACCTTCACGGCCAATCACAGTCATTTCTGTTGAGCACGTGGACACAATGGCAAATCAGCGCTGTTTAAGAACGTGCTCAGTAGCGCTCAAATGTTAGCGGGAAATGGATGTTTTTAAAACTTCAGTATCGATTGGTACCGAGTTCCAGTATCGTGCAACCCTAGTTGGAAACCACTAGCCATTGACCTCCATAGTAGAACAAGAAACTACTGTTTTCAGCATTGTTCAGTAAATCGTCTTTTGTGTTTAACAGAAGAAAGAAACTCAAACAGGTTTGAAACAAGTGGAGGGTAAAGTGATTGGAGTAAATGATGACAGAATTTATTTTTGGGTTAACTATCCCTTTAAATACAGGTCCCCCAACTTGAATAATAAATAAAAAACAATCACTACTTTGACTTCATTGCTGCATCATTATTATCATGTTTGCTACAATCCAAATTTAGGTGTCCTTCTTAAAGCTAATAATTAAAAACTTCTTGTTGACTGAAGTGTTTTGAAGGATACTAGTGGCCAAGTATGAAGAAAATAAAATGGCAATTACTTAGTATTTTGCAACTTCACTGTCATCCTAAGGTCTTTTAGTATGTCGTGGAATGTGTTTCGTTTTGAATAGGCCTAACAAGATTTAATTTTAAAGAAAAACTATTGTTACACAGACTTGCATTTTAAAGGGTGTCTTCTAGAGTTGCACGATACTGGAATTCGGTACTAGTCGATACCGAAATTTTAATTTAAACGATACCGTCCATTTCCCGCTAACATTTAAGCGCTGTCGAGCACGTTCTTAAACAGCACTGATTTGCCATTGTGTTCACGTGCTCAACAGAAATGACTGTGATTGGCCGTGAAGGTCATCAGTTCACCGAACTCACCGCTGTTTACTGAGTGTAACCACAGATACAGGGACACTGGAGCATTTCAAAGTTACGTCGATCAGCTGGTTTGTTTATAAGCTGACATACGAGCGATCTGGTGATGAATCGCGGCTTTAAAACGCTCCAGTGTCCCTGTATTTCAGTATCGATTGGTACCAAATTCCAATATCGTGACAACCTTAGCGTCTTCTTAAAATCATTGTTATAATGTATGATTGGCTTTTTTTTTTTTTCGCATGAAATATACAGTTAAATGACTCATTCGAATGTAAGAATTATTACACTTTGATACATTTTATGCTATATCTACTGAATGCGCCTCAGACAAGTGAGTGGGCTTGACAAACCACCTGTAGAAAACACACTCTTTCATGACACTTTAACCAATACTTGCACAAGTTTTTGCACATTGGCACTAGACACTTTCATATCTCAAAAAAAAAATACATTGTGCATTTATGAAGGTGAGAGGGCTTGGCAAACCGCCTGTAGAAACACTCTTCTCTCTATTAAAAACACTCTCCTCCCTCCTAACTCTTGCACTTAATTCTCTGAGCAGTAACAGTTCCTTTGTATAACTAGCACTTGTTGTGTGTATTGCCTCTTCTTGTTGAACCCCTGAATGACTCCTCAATTTCAAGTGGCTTCAGACAAAAGCGTCTGCTAAATGACTAAATGTAAATCTACAATTTCTCAAAAAAGCAAAATGGTAGATTTAATAATTGTAAGGTGAACCAGTAGTAGTGGCCCAAGTACTGGTCATTTTAAAAATTAACAGATGTCGGATGATTAATTCGACTGGTTTGCAACTTCTGAATGTTTTTGTTCGAGCCCTTATGGATGCTCAGGGTTGTAGTTAGTTACAGATAATGTAATCCAGCAAACGTGTATCATGGCCTGATGGTGAACTGTGCTCAGCTCTTGGTGTTCTCCTTGGCCCTCTGGCAGCTTTATTTAGTGTCCTAAATCCTCTGTCTGGACATCCCTGCTCATCTGCACTTGGGTGTTGACATATACTGTGGTGTGACAGGTTTTACTCCATCTAAAACTATTTTACACAGCATTTCATTGATTCTTTTAGAATTGTTATTATGTGTGAGGTTTATCTATGAACTTAGAGACAGTATTATTATTAGTACTGTAAAGTATGAACTTGGCACATTGTACTGTTATATTAACTAAATATACTAAATTGTACCAAATATATAGATAATAGAAAGATTGATTAATAATTATTTTATTCAGCAATGATGCAAGGGATAGTTCACCCGAAAATGAAAATTCAGTCATTTACTTGTACCCTTCACTTGTTTCAAACCTTTGAGTTTCTTTCTTTAGTGGAACACAAAGAAAATATTTTGAAGAACACTGTAAAAAAATGCTGCATTCCACACAGTTCCTTCATGTTGTCCCAACACAAATTTAATTTATTTAATCTGTATAGCCTGTCTTATGTCTGTAGTTACTATCTTATTATGCATAGGTTTTTTTAAATAGCTCTTATGTCCAGTGTTGTGTTTGTATTTATGATTAATTTATGTAGCACCTTTGGTCCTGCAAGACACGACATTTTGTTCCTCTGTATGTCTACTCATGATTGGAATGACAATAAAGTTCGACTTGACTAATTAATATTAAGCTATTTAAGATTAAAGCTAATTTAATCATTTTTACAAATTTAAGTTGATTGAATTTAAAACAATTAAGTTGTCCCCAAATTGTGTTGTTTCATTCATTCATTCATTTTCTTTTCGGCTTAGTCCCTTTATTAATCTGGGGTCGCCACAGCGGAATGAACCGCCTGTGTTGTTTCAACTTATTTGAAATAAGTAGTTTATTTTTTTGAGGCAATGCTGGAAACCTGTAACCATTGACTTCCATGTAACTTGTTTTCCCTACTATGGAAGTCAGTGGTTACCGGCTTTCAGCTTCAGAATATCTTCTTTTGTGTTCAACAAAAGAAAGAGAATCGTAAAGGTTTGGAAACACTTAAGGGTGAGTAAATACTGGGTAAATTTACTTTAAGTAAACTATCTCTTTAAATAGATTTAAAAATGATAATATAGGAGGAAAAATGGCTTTTGTTTGATTTTGAAAAAGCCTTTTGATTTAGTTTTAATTTATAAAAGTAAAACAATTCTGAAAAAAAAGTGTCGTAGTTTATTTTCACAAGAAATGAAGTAGAAAAAACACATCAAGCGATATCACGTGACACTGAAGACTGAACAATAAAATACAGCTTTAAACCACAGGATAAATGGCTTTTTAAAATGTGTTAAAACAGAACCAGTTACTTTAATGTGCAATATTATTTCATGAAATGATTCTATTCAAGTTTAGTAATGATGTAGTAATGTTGATTGAAAAATCTTGTTTTGAATGAGGAATTTAAAGGGACAGTTCACCCAGAAATAAACACGTCAGCAGAGCTTTTATTATGCCAGTCCACCGCTTTCGTTTTTTCCGCTAATGATCACGCATAGAAAAATCAGTGCTGTTTAATCAGACTAAATACATTTTAATCATTCTGTTATAATGCTGTTTTGTGCATAGGTTTTTTAAAATAGCTCTTATGTCCAGTGTTGTGTTTGTATTTATGATTAATTTATGTAGCACCTTTGTCCTGCGAGACACAACATTTTGTTCCTCTGTATGTCTACACATGATTGGAATGACAATAAAGTTCGACTTGACTAATTAATATTAAGCTATTTAAGATTAAAGCTAATTTAATCATTTTTACAAATTTAAGTTGATTGAATTTAATACAATTAAGTTGTCCCCAAACTGTGTTGTTTCAACTCATTTTAAATAAGTAGTTTTTTTTTTGAGTCAATGCTGGAAACCTGTAACCATTGACTTCCATGTAACTTGTTTTCCCTACTATGGAAGTCAGTGGTTACCGGCTTTCAGCTTCAGAATATCTTCTTTTGTGTTCAACAGAAGAAAGAGAATCATAAAGGTTTGGAAACACTTAAGGGTGAGTAAATACTGGGTAAATTTACTTTAAGTAAACTATCTCTTTAAATAGATTTAAAAATGATAATATAGGGGGGGAAATGGCTTTTGTTTGATTTTGAAAAAGCCTTTTGATTTAGTTTATAAAAGTAAAACAATTCTGAAAAAAAAAAGTGTCGTAGTTTATTTTCACAAGAAATGAAGTAGAAAAAACACATCAAGCGGTATCACGTGACACTGAAGACTGAACAATAAAATACAGCTTTAAACCACAGGATAAATGGCTTTTTAAAATGTGTTAAAACAGAACCAGTTACTTTAATGTGCAATATTATTTCATGAAATGATTCTATTCAAGTTTAGTAATGATGTAGTAATGTTGATTGAAAAATCTTGTTTTGAATGAGGAATTTAAAGGGACAGTTCACCCAGAAATAAACACGTCAGCAGAGCTTTTATTATGCCAGTCCACTGCTTTCGTTTTTTTCCACTAATGATCACGCAGAGAAAAATCAGTGCTGTTTAATCAGACTAAATACATTTTAATCATTCTGTTATATTGCTGTTCTGTGCAGTCTAATAAAACACACAACATATTGAAGCATCTTTGCTGTTTTCTATAAAACCAAACCTGAAAACAAGGGTGTGCAACATCATTAGCATGCATAATTCACATTTCACATTCAAAATTGATGATTTTTCTGGATTTAAACTTTATTTAAAAACATTTGGGATCATAAAAATAGTCCGCAATATATAAAACACGATTCTAGAGATTTTTGGATATTTTAATGAAAATAAAAATATTATACTTTTAACCTATGATTTCTCTTTCTTCCTCATTTAGTCGGCATGAAATTAATGCTACTTTATAGCATATTGTGATAGTGAATGTTGACTATTGGCTGTCAAACCTTTAAAAAAATGCCTGAAAGCTCTGTAGCTGCATGAACAAAGGAACTCTAATTTTACATTGAAATAACATGAGTGTGATTATTACATCATAATGATTTGCATTTCTTACTAAGCGAAGCTAATAGTCTTTCAGCCAACACCTCTCAGCATCTTTTCTCAGCTCTGCAATACACAACAAATAACATGTGCTTTGCAAAGTGAAAATCTTGCTGATTGTTTGACTGTAAAGATCTTTAATGAAATGTCTGCTTTCCCTGAGCGGCTTCCCCTGTGTCTGCTTTGAGGAATAATTCCCTGCTCAGCTCCACATTATTCCAACACAGCGGAACTGAGCGCAAATGGACATTTTGCAATATTACATCTTAATAGTGCTCCAATGGAGAGGATGACCAGTCTAGAGCAAGAGATAGAATAAGTAAAATTCAAATAAAAAGCAATAATAGTTTTTGTTTATCGCTTGTAAACCTATATCCATATTAAAGCTTGTAAACTTATATACATATATACATATACAGTGCATCCGGAAAGTATTCATAGCGCTTCACTTTTTCCACATTTTTTTTGTTACAGCCTTATTACAAAATGGATTAAATTGATTTATTTCCTCAAAATTCTACACACAATACCCCATAATGACAATGTGAAAAAAGATTTTTTTGAAATTGTTGCAAATTTATTAAAAAATAAAAAACCTGAAGAATCACATGTACATAAGTATTCACAGCCTTTGCCGTGAAGCTCTAAATTGAGCTCAGGTACATTCTGTTTCCACTGATCATTCTTGAGATGTTTCAGCAGCTTAATTGGAGTTCACCTGTGGTAAATTCAGTTGATTGGACATGATTTGAAAAGGCATACACCTGTCTATATAAGGTCCCAGGGTTTACAGTGCATGTCAAAGCACAAACCAAGCATGAAGACAAAGGAATTGTCTGTAGACCTCCGAGACATTATTGTCTCGAGGCACAAGCCTGGGGGTTACAGAAAAGGTTACAAGGTTACAGAAAAATTTCTGCTGCTCTGAAAGTTCCAGTGAGCACAGTGGCCTCCATCATCCGTAAGTGGAAGATATTTGGAACCACCAGGACTCTTCCTAGAGCTGGCCGGCCATCTAAGCTGAGTGATCAGGGGAGAAGGGCCTTAGTCAAGAAGGTGATCAATAACCCGATGGTCACTCTGTCTGAGCTCTAGCGTTCTTCTGTGGAGAGAGAAGAACCTTACAGAAGGACAACCATCTGTGCAGCAATCCACCAATCAGGCCTGTATGGTAGAGTGGCCAGACAGAAGCCACTCCCCGCTGTTTTTCAGCAGCAGGAACTGGAAGACTAGTCAGGATAGAGGGAAAGATGAATGCAGCAATGTAGAGACATCCTGAATGAAAACCTGCTTCAGAGTGCTCTTGACCTCAGACTGGGGCGACGGTTCATCTTCCAGCAGGACAATGACCCAAAGCACACCGCCAAAATATCAATTGAGTGGCTTCACAACAACTCGGTGTATGTCCTTGAGTGGCCCAGCCAGAGCCCAGACCTAAATCCTATTGAACATATCTGGAGAGGTCTGAAAATGGCTGTACACCGTCGCTTCCCATCCAACCTGATAGAGCTTGAGAGGTACTGCAAAGAGGAATGGGCAAAAATTCTCAAAGACAGGTGTGCCAAGCTTGTGGCATCATATTAAAAAAGACTTGAGGCTGTAATTGCTGCCAATGGTGCATCTACAAAGTATTGAGCAAAGGCTGTGAATACTTATGTACATGTGATTCTTCAGGTTTTTTATTTTTAATAAATTTGCAACAATTTCAAAAACTCTTTTTTCACATTGTCATTATGGGGTATTGTGTGTAGAATTTTGAGGAAGTAAATGAATTTAATCCATTTTGGAATAAGGCTGTAACATAAAAAAATATGGAAAAAGTGAAGCGCTATGAATACTTTCCGGATGCACTGTATGGATATAGTGGCGTGAAAAAATGTTTGCCCCTTAATGATTTCTTATTTTTTTGCATGTTTGTCTCACTTTAATGTTTCAGATCGTCAAACAAATTTAAATATTAGTAAAAAATAACAGGAGTAAGCACATACAGTTTTTAAATGAAGGTTGTTATTATTAAGGGAAAACAAAAACCCCAACTGCATAGCCCTGTGTGAAAAAATGTTAACCCCCCCCTCTCTTAAAACATAACTCTGGTTTATCACACCTGAGTTCAATTTCTCTAACTACACCCAGGCCTGATTACTGCCACACCTGTTCGCAAGTAGACCAAAAGATCCTCAAAATCTAGACATCATGCCAAGATTCAAAGAAATTCAAAAACGAATGAGAGAAAATAGAGATCTACTAGTCTGGAAACGTTGATTAAAGGTTTTTCTGAAGCTTTGTGACTGCAGTGAACCACATTGAGAGCCATTATATACAAATATATAATATTTTTATATATAATTTTTTCAATTTTTCTAGCCACACCCAGGCCTAATTACTGCCACATCTGTTCAAAATCAAGAAATCACTTAAATGGGACCTGCCTAACAAAGTAAAGTAGACAAGAAGATCCTCAAAATCTATACATTGTTCTGAGATCCAGAGAAATGAGAAACTCAAAAACAAATGAGAAAAAATAGAGCTCTACCAGTCTGGAAATGTTTATAAAGGCTTTTCTAAAGCTTTGAAACTGCAGTGAACCACATTGAGAGCCATTATCTACAAATATATAATATTTTAATATTTATTTTTTTATTTAAATTAAATGCAATATATTAATGGACCACAACAACAAAAAACTTCAAACTAAGGTAACCTGAGTGAACTCTTCTACTGATTTCCACATGGAGGCAGTGTTGTGATGTAAATATCATCTTTCTCTTGTTGAGCTAGTTTCCAGCTATAGAGTGTTTATACTTTGTGTGTTTGTCTTTGCAGGTGGTTTTGCAATCGTATTTCTGGTGCGGACTAATCAGGGTGTTCGCTGCGCCCTAAAGAGGATGTATGTCAACAACGAACACGACCTGCAGGTCTGCAAACGCGAGATCCAGATCATGGTGAGCATGATGAAATGTCTTCTGTGCTTTAGCAATGAGAACAGCATTGATATTGCTGGCATGTTATATTGTATAGACATGGCATACAATGTTGTAATATTTAAAAAATAAGAGATTAATACTGAAATAATGCATTTAAATTGAGCAAAAGTGACCGTTAAGACATATTTATAATATAGCCATTTTTATTTTTGCTTATTTTCGTCTTTGGCAGTGTAACTTTTTTTTTTTTTTAAAGATTTATTATTTTTTTCAGCAAGGATGCATTCAGTTGCTCAAAATTGAGGAAAAAATGAATTTATAGTATTGGAAAAACATCTCAGAAGTGTTTTCTTCTGTGGTACTAATACTAATTAATATTAATACTCATGTCAGAATAATTTTTAATGATCATCATGTGATACTGAAGACTGGAGTAATGATTCTGGAAATTCATATTTGCGTCACAGAAGTATATAAAATCTTTAAACGTATTCACACAGAAAACAGTCATTTTAAATGGTAAAACTATTTCATAATATAACAGTTTTTCTTTATTTTCAATCGTACACATGCAGTGTTTACTAGAAAGTTAATCTAGAAAGTTTTTAAGACATCAGAGTTTGTAAAAGTATAGCAGGTTATTTAATCAGAAAGAGCCAGGTATATACGCATACAATGAATTTGTTTTCATGACAGAAGTTTCCACAGTGCAACAGAATGACAGTGACAGGACAAAAACACAGGTAATAAAGGAATTAAAACTAAGAGGTAAATAGGGAATAAAAATATACAAATTGACAAATGTACAGTTGAAGTCAGAATTATTAGCCCTCCTATGTGTTTTTCCCCAATTTCTCTTTAACGGAAAGAAGATTATTTTCAACTCATTTCTAAGCATAACAGTTTTAATAACTCATTTCTAAAAACAGATTTTTTTAATCTTTGCCATGATGACAGTACATAATATTTGACTAGATATTTTTACTTAAAGTGTATTCAGCTTTAGTATTCACTAGTATTCAGCTTAAAGTGTAATTTAAAAGCTCAACTAGGTTAATTAGGGTAATTAGGCATTGAATAATGATGGTTTGTTCTGTAGACAATCGAAAAAAAATATTGCTTAAGGGGGCTAATAATATTGACCTTAAAATGGTTTAAAAAAAATTAAAAACTGCTTTTATTCAAGCCGAAATAAAACAAATAAGACTTTCTCCAGAAGAAAAAATATTATAGGAAATACTGTGAAAAATTCCTTGCTCTGTTAAACATCATTTGGGAAATATTTGAAAAAGAAAAAAGAAATTCACAGGAGGGCGAATAATTCTGACTTTAACTGTATGTGCAGGTATATTACTATATATGATATTGTATATAGCCAAATTTAAATTAATTTAGTAAAGTAAAATCAGAGCTGTAATGTACTTTCTGTAATGTTTCACATTCAGTCGCATTCACTCATACTCATATTCTGTTGTGTGTGATTTGTGTCCAGCGGGATCTGAACGGTCATAAGAACATTGTGGGCTTCCTGGACTCCAGCATCACAGCTGTGGGAGGTGGAGATGTTTGGGAGGTGTTCATCCTCATGGATTTCTGCAGAGGTAAGTGCATATTACCACTGATGCAAAACAAACATACAGCTTACAAACAGTAAATATAAGTTTAGATTAATCATCCCGTTTGACTACTGTACCACCTAGATAGCAAACAGTGATGAAAGTAAAGTGACAAAAAGCTTCAAAAGCTCAAGACTGAGATCACTCCAAACTAAAATCAACCAAAAAATAAGTTGTTGTATTTTCTCACTTACTTAAATTCACTTTTATTTAAATATTGACCATATTTTCTGAAATGTTTTGAATCTTCCAAGACTCAGTGTCTGTCCAAACTGTCTATTAAAGTTGCATAATTTTATATTAAATAACATTTGAAGATTTTGTTGTATATAAAATTCAGGATGCACCAAACTAGGGCTGGGCGATATGGCAAAAATGCAATCTCGATAATTATTTTCCGTATTGAACGATAACAATATATTTCGATATAAGTTGTTTATGCTTCCAAATTTAAGAGCACCCCAACAATGACTGAAGCCACAAAAATTAGAGGGTCCATTAAATGGCGTAACATTTTTGGCCGATACATTTTCAGTGGCCGAAAATTCGGTACATCTCTAATATAATACTAATCTAATCTAATATAATATAATAAACACTTCAGATTCTTATTGTTGCACATTTCTGTTGTGTGATTGGCTCTTAGATCAATATAGAGTAAAAAAGTCCAGAGCTTATCATTATTGAGATAAATTTTATCGCGATTTGATATAATATCGTTTATTGGCCCAGCCCTACACCAAACCTAAAACTCTGGTTCAAAAATGAAAATTCTGGATTCACTTGGCCTAAACTGAAACTGCTTTGTAATAATTATTTATTATTTTATTAAATAAAGTAATTTTGTAAGCCTTTTAAATTTGATGGCTTAAATCATACTGACTTTAAAAAAACACAAGCCAATAAAATAACCACATTTTATAGTAATATTTGAGAGGCGACATTTTACCAGCGTTGCCATGGCAGTACAGTAGCGATATTGCAAGCAGCTGGAACTAGTATACTACATAGAAATGTCCTGTCGGCACACTTTTTAAGCAGACCTTTTTTTTTTGGATAATTTTTTTTTTATTTGTGCAATGCCGATGAAAAAATTGTTTTCATTTGTGATAATAATTCAAAGTGTTTCATGAGTAGCAAATCATTATCTTATTACAATTTTTGAAGGTTGGAGTAATGATTTTGGAAATTCATATTTGCATCACAGAAATATATAAAATCTTTAAATATATTTACACAGAAAACACCCATTTTCAATTGTAAAAATATTTCATATTGTTTCCGTTTTTCTTGATTTTCATTCGTATACATGCAGTGTTTTGTTTGCCTAAATGACAAATTACAATCTAGAAAGATTTACAGTCATCAGAGTTTGAAACGGTAGTAGCTATAGCAGATTTTTAGTCAAATTAAATTTAGCTTAAATTATACTGACTTTAAAAAAACACAAGCCAATAAAATAACCGCATTTTATTGACAGTAATATTCGAGCCGAGAGGCGACATTTTACCAGAGTTGCCATGGCAGCACAGTAGTGATATTGCAAGCAGCAGGAACAAGTATACTACATAGAAATGTCCTGTCGGCACATTATTTAGGCAGACTTTGCTTTAATTTGTGAACGTGTGGTTCATCCAAAGATGCGTATGTGTGCATGAGCAGAATATCCACAGAGCGAATAATGAGCTATTTTGAACTTTGACCTCGCCGCGCTCAAGCTAGTTGACGCTACAATAATACAGATCACACTTAGTCTTCCCGCTTTGTCTTCCAAACTCTGAACTTCAAATTCATTGATGCCACATTCCTGAAGGGAACTCTTGCTGCATGGCTGGTGATTTAGATGAGCTGTTTTTGGACTGAACACCACTGGTGTATGTGTGATACTGGTGTGTCCAAGCCACAACACTTGTAGCCTGGGGCCACTTAAGTTTCTGCTTAGTTTGCACCAATCTTGGGTTTTAGGGAATATGAAGGCAGCTTGATGTTAATCGCTCTTTGATGCCATGGTATTATGGAGCAGCTTTTCCATTTTAACATATTTTCTATGTAAAAGGAGTTTTTGTCCTAACCATCTGCGACAGCGATTGGAAATGCTATTTCCACAAAGTCACAACAGCATAAACTATGATAATGATCTACAACGATAATGACTATGTGATAATGATCACCTCAGGTACTGATTATGTGCTTTATTCATTGTTAAATGCTACCAATGTGAGTTTGAATACCATTTTACGTGACATTTATTGCCATACTGAAAGCAGCAGCAGATAGTTTTCCTCAGCAATAGTTCATAACTAGCAGACGGTGTTAAAATGAAAGTCAGAACTGTAATTCAGTGCAAACCAACATCAGTCACTCAGTAGCCTATTAATAATGTTAAAGAGGTTTAATATGTATTAACTAGATTGAAAGCCTTTACTATTTTGTTGGGAGTGCAGTGGCTGCTATTTAAATGTGTCTGTCATGTTGTCATTATTTTTTTTTTTTTTTGACATAGACATCACAGTTACACTGGACAACCAAATGCATTTGTTTAAGTGTTTTAGCAGACTTGCTAGTTCTCAACACCTGTCCACGGGAGGCTTGACATAAAAATAGATACATATACACAACATTATAATTCTTTACATAAAATTGCTATAAGGCAAAGGCGGCATGATCAAACAAACTAATTGTAGACTATTTATGCAAACACTGCTGTTTTGTTTTTAACCACTTTTTAAGTACACTAGTAAAAACATTTGCATTTACTTTGTAATTTTAGGCTAACAGGTAAATCATTCCACAATTTGGTTCCCTTAACAGAGAAAACAGATTGACCAAAAGAGGTCTTACACTTTGGAACAAGACAGTCACCATTAGTATTTGCTCATGTTACTCTATGAGAGGATTGATGCCTACTGATTAGATCTGAAAACACCATTGGTACATGATTATTTAAACATTTAAAAACTAATTTAAGATAATTAAATTTAATAAAACTATCAAAATTAAAAAGCTTATGTTTACTAAAAACCTCACAATGATGCCGTCGCGTAGGCTTTAAATCCATAATTTTAATTGCTTGTTAATATATCGAATCAATAGGCTAAGCGTTTGGTGCAGACAGACAAATTGCTTGTTGCTGGAATCTTGTTGCATTGTGTGTTGTTAGGATATGGTGTCATGGTACCCAAAACCTAGAATTGGTGCAAACTAAAATGAGGCTTAACTGGCTAGCCAGCTAATCTGGCTTCATGGTATTGGCCCCTAATGTGCAATTGCGTTTATATTATCAAGCGACTTATTTAATGCAGTAAACATCAAGCAAGCATAGCATACTCAAAGTGCCACATATTTGTAATGGTGGAAATGAATGATGCGCAAATATTTGTATAGCGCATAAATATCACACACTGCTAATTTTATTTGTTAGCAGTTTGATTAGGTTTGACGTTTAAAATAAAGTGATGCTTTATAGTGAACTCCACTGCAGTTTAAGTTTTTTGCACTTTTGATGGCTTTTTTTTTTCTTTCAGTTTTTATATATTTTACTTTATTTCTGTATGAAATTATAAATGTGACTTACAGTAGACGTCAAAATTATTCGCCCTCCTTTGAATTTTGTTTTTTCTTTTTCAAATATTTCCCAAGTGATGTTTGACAGAGCACGGCAATTTTTACAATATGTTCTATATTTGTTTTCTTCTGGGGAAAGTCTTATTTCTTTTAGTTTGGCTGGAATAAAATAAAATAATAATTTTATTCAATTTTCAGGTTAATATTGTTAGATCCTTTAAGATATTTTTTTTTTGATTGGCTACAGAACAAATCACTGTTATCCAATAGCTTGCCTAATTATCCTAACTTGCCTAGTTAACCTAGTTAAGCCTTTAAATTACACTTAAAGCTGAATACTAGTATCTTGCAAAAATAATATGTACTGTCATCATGGCAAAGACAAAAGAAATGAGTTATTAGAAATGAGTTATTAAAACTATTATGTTTAATAATGTGTTGAAAAAAATCTCTGTTGAACAACACTGGAAATATTTTTAAAAGAATAAAAATTTCATACAAGGGCTAATCATTCTGACTTCAACTCTATACACCAGTGCAACTTATTTGTGCATTTTGTTCTCTCAAAAAACACATTTTTGAATCAATTTTACTTCAGTGTGACATTGTTCAAAGTATGTTTCATATCTCCAGGGGCCTGTACTGCTTTTACTAACTTCCTCCACCTGGTGGTGCTCCTTAAACACACATTTCAGGTTTGCATCATAACCTCACATGCTAATTTCAGCTAATATTGTTATGTCTAGAGAAACCTTTTCTGTCCTCTGATAGTTTTAAGGGCAGGCACGTCATCTCCAGACAACACAATCACAAAACACTGAACCTGATTATACTTGATGCACATTCTGAAACATTTCCGGTCCCCTCTTCTGAATGTCTCAACCGGTTCATTTTGTGCTGGATGTTGTTCTTGGCATATTGTATGACTCTTTTGTTAAGCTTTTTGTTGTTGTTGTTTTTTTTCTTCAAGTCATCACAAAAGGCCATCTGATTGAATGTATTGAGCGCTGCTCTCACAGGAAGGGGCAATCATGTGATATTGATTCAGATTAAACATGCTCGCTAGGAGTCAAATGAAAGCAAATTGGCATAATTGGTGGCTCATTGATTAGTGAAGTGCTTTCAGATGGATTCAAGGACACACGTGGGGGATTTTGCGCGATTACGTATGTGGCGCATCTATGGATGCAGTCCTTCCCTCAAATAGTTCATCTTTGCCATCGTTCAGTACACTGTACAGGGTTCATACAGTCCTGGAAAACCTGGAAAAGTCATGGAATTTTGCCAAGTCAATTTCCAGGCCTGGAAAACACTTTCTTTTGCAAATTTGAACATGCATTTTTTGTTTTAAATTTACCATGTGTACGTAGATGTTACATGAAACGTTAGGTCATGAATATTTACCTAAAGGTTTTGAAAAAGTCATGGAAAAGTCCTAGCTGTGTAGTAGTAAAAATGTGTATGAACCCTAACTGTAAAAACAGCTGGGATCCACACAATACCTTCATGTCGTCCCAACACAAATCAATTAAGTGAACTTAATAGTTTTTACAATTTTAAGTGGATTGAACATAAAACATTTAAGTTGTGCCCAAAAAATTCTCAAGAATTGAGTTGTTGCAGCTAATTTTAAATTAGGGATGCTTATAATAATCGATTCACCGTTAGCCGAAAGGGTGCATTTTTTTAACCAATTAATGGTATCAGTTAAACAATTAAAAAATATTATTTCAATTTTTTTAATTGGCTGCATAAATGTGCAACACATATTTGTGGGATGGTAACATGTGCAACCACACGTGCCTACAGACATATTTTGCCAAAAAAGCAAAATGAAAGAAGAATATTGCTGCTCACAAATTAATGCAATGTCAAATTAATTTGTTGCAAATTAATGCAATATCGTGTGTAAACAACAAAATTGTTATATGCTATAGTAGCTTATACTTTACAAAAAAATCAACATATGAGCCTTGTCATTGTCTTTCATCACATGTAGTGCGCGCACATGAACCGCGAGTGAGAGAGGAAACAAAAAAGCACACAAGCTCTAAGGTAAAACCAGACGCTCAAGACATAATCTTTAAAATAATGACTTCTATTAAAAATTTTAACAGAGGTTTGTGATATAAGAATTACAGCGGAGCATTAATTAAACGCATATTTTCCGTGGAGCGATCGGTTTGAGGTAGCCAGCTATTTTTATTTGACAGAAGAAAAAAAAGCATATGATGAGAAAAAACAGCCTAAGCCGGTTCTTCAAAAGGATTCAGTCAATGTTTTCTTTTTGTAATCTAAATTTGTCAGTTAAGTGAAAAATATCTAGAGCAGGACTATTTATTTTATTATTTTTATTATTTTTTTCTATGCTGTTGGAAACACTACAGGTGCATGAAGATGTTCTGTTGTTAATATGTTTGCATGTTAAAATAAATCAATATTTTAAAATGCAATATTTAATGTGTCAGACTCAAAATAGACACATACATTTTTTTTTTATAAATAATAATTTAATATTAATCTGACCAGTTAATGGTTAATATTCGGTTAATGAGCGGTGGTTGTCGGTTGGCAAAATAAACCGAAATGAGCATCCTATTTTAAATAAGTAGTTTGAACAAGAGTGTAGTTTGTACATATTTGCCATAACCTATCACTATTCATTTAAGCTAATTTAAATAATACAAGATTTTGAATAAATTTTGAATAAAATTAATGACATTTCTCAGAAAATCTGTATCTTGGAATAACATGCCGTGGAATGTTGCAACTGACCAATCAGAAGCGAGTATTCCAGACAGCCGTGTGATAAGGCATTAACATCCCTCTGTTTGTTTGTGTGCAGGAGGTCAGGTGGTGAACCTGATGAACACGCGTCTGCAGACAGGCTTCAGCGAACAGGAGGCTCTCCAGATCTTCTGTGATACATGTGAAGCTGTGGCATGTCTGCACCAGTACAAAACTCCCATAATCCACCGAGACCTCAAGGTTCCTTTTTTTTTTCCCTCTTTCTCGCTCCTTTTACACTTCTCCTCTGAGCAGTGCTTTTTCCACAAGGACAACCTTGTGTGTGTGAGAAACTTTTATTAAACCAGTCACAGTTTGAGTCTTTTAACCCTCGTGTGCTGTTGGAAATATTTTTATCCACTAAGTGTGATTTTGAGTCTTAACTGGGCCACAACTTGCTCTGTGTTTTAGCAAATGGGATAATTTTTGGTGACAAATGTTATTTTGACTATTTTTTTGCTTTGAAAATGTAAAAAAATTTAACAATACACTCTGGGCAAATGTACTACCCTTTTGTTATGCTCGGGGCTGTTTTTGCCCCATTGACTTTCATTATAATTACGTTTTTAATTGCAAAGCCATGATACCTTATAATCATGCATTCTCGATTGTTGCTGATTTTCGGACCTAAAAAAGATCCATTTATTAAACTAATTCATTTAATTTATCAAGTGAAACAAGTTGTTAGAATTTTTTTTGAGAAATGGAATCTGCGTGCACTTTTTGTGAATTAGAGAAGGGATTGATAAAACACCTGTTTTTTGAATGCACATATACCAAATGTTTTGATGTTAAATATCTTATATTTAAACATACAAATTAAAAAATTCAGTTTTCTTGTAAAGATATTTTTTTGACATACAATAATAACAATAAAACTTTGGAGCAAAATCTGATTATTAATTTAATGATTATATATGGGAAATACCCTGTACACAAACAAAAGTGGTCCAATGATAAACCTAACATTTATTTGTTTAAAATTGAGCATTACATCGAAACCCTAAAAGATCTTACAAATAAAAGCTGTGAGGATGTATGCAATTTTTGGAATAATTTTTTTATGCGAATTTTTAGTTTTTTTTATTCTCTATTGATTTGTTACTTTGATGTTAATGGGAAAAAATGTAAGTACTGTATTCCTCTTTTTTTGTATGCTATTGTTCTTATGCATTAAAAAAGATCCATTTAGGTGAAAGTGATAAACTGCATGCTTTGGATGCTTATATCTTCTAAACACAAAATTTGTCATTGTTTTGGAGCACACTAGCTTATAGAGATGTTTAAAACTAACATACTAATACTAACATCTTTCACTGGACCTTCCAAAAGTCTTACATTTTACTTGTAGAAACCTGCAGAACCCTGTGAAGATATACTGTAGTGCTGTTTGTCATTGTGCCTGTAATTAAATTAGTTTTTTTGTTTTGTTTTTTGCAGGTGGAAAACATCCTCCTCCATGACAGAGGACACTATGTTCTGTGTGATTTTGGCAGCGCCACTATAAAGTTTCAGAACCCCCAAAGTGAAGGAGTGACTGTGGTTGAGGACGAAATTAAAAAGTAATTCTCTCGAATCAGCTCGTTTCTGTGCGATTTAATTGGTTTTAAAGCATGGCAACCCATAGAAGAGGCTGAGTCATACAATTAACTCTTTTAATTGATTTCTTAATAATGTGGATCACCCGTAATGTGCTTGAATTATTTATTTATTTATTTATGTTTTTTTAAATGATGTTTTTATTGTTTTCCTCTTAATATATCATACGGTACCATACAGAATACATAAATTCTTCACAGTTTAGAAAAATATACTGTTAAAATTTTTTGAAAAAATAGTTAGTGTTGTGTGTTTGAATTATTCACTTTTTTTTTCTTATATGTGCTGCCTAAGGTGAGTGAAACTGCTTCACAAGAGACAGAGAAGGATGGCTCGATTATTGATACTTTGTAAATGGATATGCAACATTGGATATGCATAATTTTGATCAGAAAAGTTGTGTTACAGGGATAGTTCACCCAAAAAATGACCATTTACTAACCCTCAAGTGGTTTCAGACTTTTTTGAGTTTCTTTATTCAGTTGAACACAAAGAAGATATTTTAAAGAAAGCTGAAAACCATAAGGAAAAACATACTATGGAAGTCTATGGTTGCAGGTTTCTGACTCTTTAAAATATCTTTTGTGTTAAAAAAAAAGGGTGTAAGAGGGTGAGTAAATGATGACTATTAAAATTTTTGGGTGAACTATCCCTTTAACAGTCAAAACTTGGAAGTTTTAATGGATTTTTTTTCCAGCAGACTCATTAAATGGATCAATAGAGAAAATCAACTCCTTTATATTGTAACCAAAAAGCGGGTTGAAAAATATTAAGCAAAACTGTTTTTAACAAATGATAATAAAAACAAATGTTTCTTTAACCCCAGCTCATTTTATTGAAATGATTTCTGAAGGATTATGTGGCACTACTAGAGTAATTATGCAGAAAAAATTCAGTTTTGAATCACAGGAACAAACTATATTTTAATATATTCAGCCACAGCCATATCACCCTGCAGCCCAAGACCGGTTGCTTACTGAAGCTAAGCAGGGCTGAGCCTGGTTAGTACCTGAATGGGAGACCACATGGGAAAACTAGGTTGCTGTTGGGAAGAGGTGTTAGTGAGGCCAGCAGGGGGCGCTCAACCTGCGGTATGTGTGAGTCCTAATGCCCAGTAAAGTGAAGGGGACACTATACTGTCAGTAAGCACCGTCTTTCGGATGAGACATTAGACCAAGGTCCTGACTCTCTGTGGTCATTAAAAATCCCATGGCACTTCTCGTAAAGAGTAGGACTGTAACCCCAGTGTCCTGGCCAAATTCCCTCCATTAGTCCTTACCCATCATGGTCTCCCAATCATCCCAATCCACCGAATTGGCTCTATCACTGTCTCTCCACTCCACTAATAGCTGGTGTGTGGTGAGCGCACTGGCGCTGTTGTCCTGTGGCTGCCGTCGCATCATCCAAGTGGATGCTACACACTGGTGGCGGTGTGGAGAGACCCCCCTCATGATTGTGAAGCGCTTTGGGTGTATGGCTATACACGATAAATGCACTATATAAATACACATTACATACTTACTTACAAATACAGATTGTTCATTTTAAACTTTTAAAAATATTTCACGTTATTACAGTTTTACTGCTTCTCGCTCAGAGTAAGAGACTGTCAAAAAATCTTAAACACAAAGCTTTTGAATGAGTTTTTAATGGTTCATTTTAAAATCTCTGTATATACCACCCACACAGCACTTTACGAAGACTTTGGCCACTGTTTTTTGTTTTTATAGATTTGTTTATGTTGTTGTTTACAATCCAAAACTGTTTATTCAACATAGATTAAGTGAAATTGAGCATGAAAACATTATAATGTTTTGACAAATTGCTTGTAATTATTTGCAATTATAACAAACTGTGAAGATGGATGTGAAAGTGTCTTCTGTCCTACTTTATTTTTATGTTTGACACTGAAAACTTTAGAAACATTCAAAACCATAACTGAAAAATCCATAAAAAGTTCTGCTTGTTTGGGAAATATTTAAAGGTGCTGTATGTAAGTTTTTGACTCTTCTAAAGTATAAAAATGCTATAATATGTTTGCAGATATTTAAGAAACATGCTAAGTGAACATTCTTGTTTATCTGAAAAACAATGCTAATGTCAGTTATTCTGCTTTGAAAATGTGTTTTCCGTGCCAGAACGCTGTCTTGTTTATGGTTTTTTTTAACCTGCCCAATGCCAGCTTACCCAATTATAATTCAGTACCCCGGGTTGCCTTGTTGGAAAACCACATATTTCATTCATTCAGTCAGAAAGGCTCTCAAAGCATGCGTCCGTGACCGAAATGCAACCTCCGGTGGACAGTAGCAGACTCCGAAATGAGACACAGATTCAGAGTTCCACATGAGGAGGTTATTAATTAGCAAATAATATAAATATTACGAACGTAAACATTAGGTGAGAAGGTTACATTGTAACCCCGTGTCCTAACAACTTGCTATGTGACAAGATTTGCAGTGATAAGCAATTTGACTGTTTGCACCAGACGAAACACGACAGAAATTTAAGTACAGCCATTCAGAAGCACAGAGTATGCACTCACTCACGAAATGGTTATGTTTATAATCTAATTAATACATATAAACCTTTTTAGCATTATTAAATGTACATGCTAAATCACTGATAGGGAGTCACAGTTCTAAAGTTCAATTTCAAACGGTTTATTTTATTTTCAAGATCTGAGGTGAACTATCTGCTGCTGCTTTCAGTAGTATGGCAATAAATGTCATGTAAAATGGCATTCAAACTCACATTATTAGCATTTAACACTGAATAAATCACATGAGGTGTACCTGAGGTGATCATTTTCTGTTGTTCAGCTGCAAAAAAATAGAAACCGTTTCTAAAAATATCAATTTCAGGTGTTGGTTAAGACAAAAACTCCTTTTAATATGAATCCTATGTTCCTTCTATCGCGTGCTGTTGCTTTAATTTAGAACACGATTTAAATCAGCCTTAAATCAGCATTTAGGGTCAATAGTCAATAGGCACACTCCTGTTGGTCCTCAATCTGGCAACCTGCGCGTGTTTTTATCCAGGAATGCAATACTTAGTTCAACCACTGGGTGTCAAACTTACATACTGCACCTTTAAACATGGATGCAGATATAGCATACAGTCCTAAAAATAATAACAGCCCTCATTATAAAGCACGTTTTTTTATAAATGTCTGTTTTGCGCAGGTACACAACACTATCCTATCGTGCTCCTGAAATGGTGAACCTCTACAACGGCAAAATCATCACAACTAAAGCAGATATCTGGGTAAGTAAAGATGCTGGAGGTTTCACAGCCAATCAGAAAAGGCTTAAGGACACCGTCATCTTCAGTAATGCAACAATTGGCTGACGGCACAGCAGATAGAAATAAATAAAAAATAAAACACGTTTTAAAAAATGTTTATTTTTTATTTATTTCTATCTGTTTTTAACCAAACACACCTGATTCAGATCATCAGCTCATTAGCAGAGACTAAAGGACCTGTGGCTCAGTAGTTAGCACTGTCGCCTCACAGCAAGAAGGTCGCTGGTTCGAGTCCCGGCTGGGTCAGTTGGTATTACTGTGTGGAGTTTGCATGTTCTCCTCGTCTAGGCGTGGGTTTCCTCCGGGTGCTCTGGTTTCCCCCACAGTCCAAACACATGCGCTATAGGGGAATTGAGTAAACTAAATTGGCTGTAGTATATGAGTGTGTGTGAATGTGAGAGTGTATGGGTGTTTCCAAATACTGGGTTGCAACTGGAAGGGCATCCGCTGTGTAAAAAATATGCTGGATAAATTGGCGGTTCATTCCGCTGTGGCGACCCCAGATTAATAAAGGGACTAAGCCAAAGCAAAATGAATGAATGAATGAATGAAGGACCTGTAATATATGTGACAGATAAAGGAGACATCCAAAACAAGCAGTGTGGTTGGAACGCGGTTGAGAAAACTGTATTAAGGTATATGATATGGTGTTTTTGGTTTGCAGTCTTTAATTATCATGAATATGAACTTTTGGCAATATAGTTTTCTTTTAAATCAAACATTCATCAGTAAGTACTTTTAATTTGTAAGTACATTACAAATCAAATACTTTGAAACTTCAAGTAAAATAGAAAAAGGAGTATTATTTTATTGGAGAATTTATACTTTTACTCTAATTTGTGTACTTTGTCCACCACTGATTGATGTATCAGAAAGCAACCTAAAGGGCTAGTTCACCCAAAAATGAAAATTTACTCACTCTCAAGTGGTTCCAAACCTTTGAGTTTCTTTCTTTTACGAGATATTTTGAAAAATGTTGGAAACCTGTAACCATTGACTTCCATAGTATTTGTTTTTCCTAGTATGGAAGTCAGGCTTCCAACATTTTTCCAAATATCAGCTTTTTTGTTCAACAGAAGAAAGAAACTCATAAAGGTTTGAAACTTGTAAAGGGTGAGTAAATGATGACAGATCTTTCATTTTTGGGTGAACTATCCCTTTAATCAGAATTAAAGTGTGCAAGAAACTTGCAAATGCTACAGAACGCTGAAATATGCCTCTTTCTGAATAGCATTAAATAAAACTTCAGCTCTTAAGGAATTATAGTGAGTAGATTTCAAAGTCTGATCAGACAGAAGCGCAGAAGGATAAGTGAGGTTTAATTAAGCTTCTTCGAGGCTCTTTTATTGTATGTCTTCAGTCATAACAGATGTGTTTCTCATACTGTACAGTTCAGAAGGTCATGACTCGCACTCATTAAATAATTACTTTATATAGCTTTATTTTACATTCATATGAGACACAAAACACAGACGTTTCGACACAATGCCTTCCTCAGTGCGTGACACAATCTTCTCACTCCACCCTCTTATTCCACAGTCAATCACATTACGTTATTAGTTAGACGACTGCTCAATAGTTAAAAACAATCTCATTTTCGTTTCAATATAGTTAACAACACAATAAATGTTTCCTTCACCTGTAAAAGCTTTATCTCCATTGTACTGGAAAATAACATTTGAATTATCATCATTTACTATCATCATTCACGATCATAGATTTTTTCTTTTTCTTTTTCTTTCAGGCGATGGGCTGTCTGCTGTATAAGCTCTGTTTCTTCACGTTGCCCTTCGGTGAGAGTCAGGTGGCTATTTGTGACGGTAACTTCACCATTCCGGACAATTCCCGCTACTCGCAGGACATGCACCGCCTCATCCGTGAGTTTCTGTCTCTTATGTGTGTCTCCGTCTCACCACTGGGTCTCGCTTGAAATGGGTAGTTTTGACAAAAATGGAAACTTTCATCATTTAGTTACTCTCAAATCAAGTATTATAGAACCAGGGCTGTCATAAGGTCAGACTTTTATTACACGATTATAGAGTATTAGCCCTTGTGTTCAATTTTTTATTTTTCTTTCCAAATATTTCCTGAGTGCTGGTTAGTTTTCAACACATTTTTAAACATAATAGTTTTAATAACTCATTTCTGATAGCTAATTTATTTAGTCTTTGGCATGATGACGGTACATTTTATTTTGCAAGATACTAGTATTCAGCTTAAAGTACAATTTAAAGCTCAATCAGGTTAACTAGGTAAGTTAGGTTAATTAGGCAAGTCATTGCCCAACAGTAGTTTGTTCTGTAGGCAATCAAAAAATATAGTTTTTTAAGGGGGCTAATAATATTGACTTTTTATTTTTTCTTCATCAACCAAACTAAAAGAGAAAAGACTAAATAATAAAAAATTTAATAGGAAAACGATGAGAATTTATTTGCTCTGGATAATAAAATGATAAAAAATTTAAATAAATTTATAGTCTTATTAATTTAATTAAAAATATATGTAATTAAAAATTAACAAAAAATAATACAATTTTCAAAAGGAGGGCTAATAATTTAGCCTTCAACTGAATCTAACACTTGTATACAAAAAGAACAGTTACACTTAGGAGGCAAAATTAATGCTATTTATATATATATTTCTTTTTTGACAAATATGGATTAGATTTTTAGTCATGTTGCCAAGGGATCACTATTGAATACAAAAGGAACAAATAAAGTTACAAAAGAATAAATAAATAATATTTATATTATATAATAAATAAATAAATTAATTAGCTTCTTTTCATCAGTTTCCTTATCTCTGTTGTTCCAAACCTGTACTCATTTGCTTTTTTTTTCTTCTGAACAGAAAACTTAATAAATTTAATTTGTTTCTCATACAAAACTGTCAGTACAGTTTTCATTTGTAAACTGTCAGTTTTCGTTTATTTAGATAGTTTTATGCTTCGTCATTTACTTGCTTTATATGGAAAAGATCCTCAAGGCTATTTTTAAAATAATCCGTCATTTGTGTTTCATGAACGTACAAATGACAGGGTTCCCACACTTCTTGGAAGTACTTGAATTTCAGACATGGAGCCTGGAAAGCACCTAAAAACAAACACAGGTTCTTAAAAGTGCTTGAATAAATTTAAAATGACATTAGTTTATGATAGGCGACACGGTTGCTCAGTGGTTAGCATTGTCACCTCACAACAAGAAGGTCGCTGGTTCGAGTTTGGCTGGGTCATTTGGCATTTCTGTGTGAAGTTTGCATGCTCTCCCCTTGTTGGCTTGGGTTTCCTCCGGATGCTCCGGTTTCAATTTCTGTTCAACGGAAATATTTCTTTTCAACACATTTTTAAACATAATAGTTTTAATAACTTTTTTTAAAACTTGATATTTTGCTACGTATTTTTCAAGATACTAGTATTCAGCTTAAAGTGCAATTCAAAGACTTAACTAGGTTAATTAGTCAAGTCATTGTATAATGATGGTTTGTTCTGCAGACAATCAAAAAAAAATTGCTTAAGTGGGCTAATAATATTGACCTTAAAATAAGAAACGAAATAAAACAAATAAGACTTTCTCCAGAAGAAAAAATATTGTAGGAAATACTGTGAAAAATTCCTTGCCCTGTTAAACATCATTTGGGAAATATTTAAAAGAGACAACGAAATTCACAGGAGGGCGAATAATTCTGACTTCAACTGTATGCTGGCAGTGTGAATTACAGGAGCTTGATTTGAAATTAATGGTGCTTTAAAAACTCCTTGAATCTGCTGTTTATTAAAGAGTGGGAACTCTGAAATTAGTTTTTCACAACTTGAGGGTCTGTAAGGGATGAAAAACATTCTCATTTTTGAAAGAACTACCCTTCAACTTAATATCTATCGAATAAACACTCATACGGATCATTGGCTCTCCTCTTTTTCTGTCTGTCACGTGTCGATACACTCAATCTCTCCTTCTCCCGCTCTCTGCGGTGGTGATTTTTGTCAGGCTACATGCTGGAACCGGACCCTGATAAGAGGCCTGACATTTATCAGGTGTCCTTCTTTGCTTTCAAACTGGCTCGGCGGGACTGCCCTGTCCAAAATGTAAAGGTTAGTCTGTTTCCTTCCTCTTCTTCTGTGCCTGTTGTCGGGTCAGGGCTTTTAGCTCTGGGGATGGATTTGTTGGATTGGGGATTTGTGTACGTCAGTCTGCAGGAATGCCTGGAATCATAAAAACCAAACCTATCTGAAAAAAACAACTGTCCCTCCAGAATTCTCCCATTCCTGCTAAACTCCCCGAGCCGATCCGAGCGAGTGAAGCAGCCGCAAAGAAAAGCCAAACACAGACCAAGGCGAGGTATGTGTGCAGACGCTTCATATGGGGCAGTGCATTTCACATGGATGAATGTACAAACAACACATTTTATGAAGCGAATCTATTAGTAAATCAAAGAAATTAGTACCATTGGGAAAATGGACACAGTCTTGTTATATATGTGTGTATATATATATATATATATATATATATA
>CAIGQV010018202.1:2300630-2319010 GCA_903798115.1 Danio jaintianensis
TAGTGCTTTTCACAATATAGATTGTGTCAAAGCAGCTTAACATAGTTCTAGTAAAGTCCATTTTATTATTACTGTGATATCATATCGCACAGCCCTATGTATATTTTTAAAACTATAATAGAGAAGGTTTTTTATTCAGAAAATATTTTTAGGGAAACGTTTAAAAGGTGTCTCCTGGAAGAATTTTAGAATATTCATTATTGAAAAATGTAGAAAATTGAATGATATTATATGACGTTTTATCACTGTTGTTATTTGTATGTTTTTTTATATGCTTATTTATTAAGAATCTGTTATGGTTGTAAATTATGGTTATGGATGTAAACATTAAATATGTTACTAATGATACCACGAATATAGCCATAGTTTCTGGTATGGCGTTAAAACATGCATACATTTGCATCATTTGTGATTCTGTTATTGTCCCGTAGGCTCACAGATCCCATTCCCACCACTGAAACCTCCATCACCCCTCGCCAGCGACCCAAAGCAGTGCAATCCCAGTCTCAGGCACTAGGAGGCATCCTGCCCATCCAGCCCGCAGCCCTTACCCCTCGCAAGAGAGCCAACCTGCCTGCTGGAGCCGCTCAACCCATAGGTACCAATATGATCAACTATTAATCACTATTGTCTGGATATATCTGCCAAAGTGGTGTATTGAAATTAAACAGAGTTGGAAAAATAAATGTTTTTATTGATTCTTTGTCTTATTTTGTAATCTTTTTTGTAAAATAATGCATTGTTAAATACCAGAAGTCACATTTAAAGGGATGGTTCACCCAAAAATGAAAATGCTGCCATTTACTCATTTTACGTTTGTTCAAAACCTAGTCGAGTTTCTTTCTTCTGTTGAACACAAAAGGAGATTTTTTGAAAAATGCTGATTGCTGGCATCCATTGACCTCCATAGTAATGGTTTTCCTACTATGGAAGGCAATCGGCATTCTTCAAAATATCTTCTTTTGTGTTTAACAGAAGAAAAAAAACCTCATAAAGGTTTAAAACCACTTGAGGTAGAATACATAATCATTTTGGGGTGAACTATCCCTTTATTTTAACATTTATAGTATTGTTAAAATAATATATATTTTTATAAATGTGTGTATAATATCTGAAATGCATAAAAAAAAGGATTTAATTGTGTATAATTAATAAATTCAATGTTTTTTTGTTTTAGTTTTTATTAGTAATATACATTTTAGCATATTTTGCCTATACATGTAGTGCATTTATATTAAATGTATAACAAAAATACCTAATAAATGTAGAAGTTAAATATGATTTTTGTTTTAAACACCTAAAAGAATTATGTATTTAAAAATATAATTAAATGCACAATTTTAAAAAAATATGGTTAAATACATAAGTATAATGTAATTAGCAATATATAGTAACAATTTATTGATTATTAAGCTATATTATTACACTAGCTTATTACCTGCCTATTATTAAGACATTGGCTGTTTATTAGAACTTCTAAAGTGCATATTCTGCATGATCTTATTCTACATCCCTAATCCTACCCAATACCCAAACCCAAATACTACTTTAATAAGCAGCAAATCAGTAGTTTGCTAAGTTAAAAGTCTTAGTTAATGGTTTGTTAACAGCCTTAAAATGTACCTTAAAAATAAAGTGTGACCAAAATAGTCTGCTTTTGATTCATTTTGTTGTCTTGGTGTTGGCATAAGAAAGTTTCTGCATTTATTCATTAACATGCACAGGATCAGAATGTGTAGCACATCCATCTGCTAACTCCACACAATTGTTCCTTTTCAGCTGTCGGTGTGAACTTGGCTCAGCCGGCGGCAGCTCTTCAGTCTCAGAAAGCCCAGGCGTCTTCGGCTCCTCAGCAGAAAACGGTCAGTCTCTTCCCTCAGTCCGAGTCTGCTAAAGAGTTGTACCTGTTAGAATTAGTAGCAATGTCATTATCTGTGTTTTCATCCAAAGATTCACCAGATAAAAAGTTTATCCTGCTCAATTGTGTGCATAAGTTTTATTTTTAATGCGCATTTAAAAAAAAATATTCTCATTTTCTCATTTCGATTAAGCTTTTTTATGCAATATTCTAAGGCCATGTCCACACGTACACGGGTATTTTTATAAATGGAGATGGAAATATAAATGGACATTTTTTTTCCCTGCTTTCGTGTTTAAAAAAAAATCTTTGTTCACATGAAAATGCAAAAGCGCCCTGTGATGCATGTTAAAGGCACGCCGAACCAACAGGTGGCGATAATGACACTTTTTTGCTGGGTTCACACTAGAGCTGTGCGATTAATTGTAATCGTATCGAAATCGCGATTTGGACATGCACGATTTCTAAATCGCTTTACAGCATGATTTTCCCGCAGTATGCTATTTAAACCAATCATAACGCAGCGCGCCTAAACAGAGCGCGAGAACAGGAGACTGAATAGCCTGCGTATACAGGGATGATGAGTTCAGCACAGGAGGACTTGGTGCCAAAAAGTATCTGTGGTATGGGATTAAGTTACTTTGGATACAGGAAGGCTGATGTATGGAAAAATCAGGTCATTTGTAAGTCAGTTATATATTGCGTCTAAAAGCGGGTGGAAAGCGTGAGCGCATCGCTTCTTTCAGCATTTTCAACGTGCTTTGCGGTCGCTCCTTTGTCGTTGCTCGGTGACCATCAGCCGTTTTCTCAGAGGATAACAACCTAACAGAACATTGCTGCAGTTCCAGTTTTATGTACAGAGAGAATTAAAAAGCACTTCGTGTTCAGGTGTCTTGTGTTTGTCTGAAGTAACTGAAATGTGTGTATTCTATACAAAGTATGAAGCTGATCAGTCAGTTCTTGTTACGTGACTCGCGGTGCGGCATTCTGAAAAGTTAAATTTAAAGTTTGTCTGAAAAGAGATGTTTTCAGTTGGGTTCACCTGGAAGACACACGCGTGCCGCACTCAATATGTGCACGCAATCCATGCGCCTCCATTGGAAATAACGGACTTGTGCGCACAAAAGACGCGATATGTGAACGACCTATTTCATGGCAGCATCACAAAGAGGTCTATGATCTACGCATGACATGCAAATCTGTGAACACACATGCAACTACTTCTGATATTTGGTCAATCAGAACAATGGAGCCTTACTTGAGTTTGACGGCGCGTGCGCTCACACACACATACACACACGCACATTTGTTTTGCCATAGGTCTGTTCTAGAGACAATTTGTTACAGCTTTACTAGGTGATTTTTGTTTTATTTTATGTCTGTTTTAGAGACATGTTACAGGACTTTGATAAAGATGTAATTGTTTTTCTTTTGAAATATGTTTCAGATTCACACTGTAAACACAGATTCAGTCTGTCTGTGACAAAATCATGATTAAAACCGAAATCGCAATATTGTTCAAGAAAATCGTGATAGGTTTCTTTTGCCCATATCGCACAGCCCTAGTTCACACCAAATGGAGAATTAAGTATTTTCGCAAGTAAATTGCATACAAGTCAATGCAAACATAAAAAAGAGGCGGATTACTGTCCCACGGTGCGAACAGCAAGGAATACATGACACGTTTGCTGCGAACATGCGGAATTTTGGCTTCCGCATTTGGTGTGAACCCAGCCGTGTTGGTCAATCATAAAGGAGAAAACAGCACGCACGCAGCTAATAATATTTGTAAAAAACTAAACAAACAAAAAAACGTCACTATAATATGGTTATATATATATGGTACAGTATGGTTGTATTATATACTGTAACAGTGTGTAATTCTCACTGTTGATTTGAATGCATTAACTATTGTTTACTAGTGAGACTTATTTTAATCCCCTTAAAATAAATAATAACTTCGAACTGTTGTATAAATGCAATATCACACTAGTAGCAGTGTAATATGGCTGTATATCGTCACTGGTGGGGGGTCACTAAGGCACTCGGCCATGTCCCACTGCTACTCGTGTGATATTGCGTTTATACAACAGTTCGAAGTCTTAAAAGATTTAAAGTTGTTTTTTGTTTTTCTCTCTTTCACGCTGACGTCATGAGGTAGAAAATTCAGTTGTAGTGTCCACACAACAACACACTATACCAGGAGTTTTCGGAAAAGAGTTTTCAAAAAGTTTCGGTTTCGATACTCTGTTTTCCGGTGGACAAATAGTAAAACAGTGTAGAAAAAAGTGCGGTTTTTAAAATACCCACGTTCATGTGGACAGGGCCTACCTAAAATGCGCATAAAAAATAGCTTAATGAAAACATAGCTGCTGTTACAAATAACAACAATGCGGGAATATGTGGAAAACTAAAGCGACAGCCTATGGCACATTCATAGTTCACGTTTTAGTTTAGGCACAGCTTGTTTTTACATCATAATTTTAAACTATTCAATCTATTTTCTGTAACTAATTGAATGCAGCCTGTGAGCATTGATCTTGCATGCTATATTGCATTGAAAAGTAAATATTGTGTAAGGTAAAATGTGGTCAATGTTACCGAATGTAACCTAAAGTGGCGATAAGGTCTTAAAATGTGTGGAATGAGTCTTAAAAAAGGTCTTTAAAGGTATTAATATCGCTCTCTGATTCCTGTTTGTACCATGTTACAAGTAACATAATAATGTGGGAATATGTGGTAAACTAAAGTGACAGCATTCACATCGAAGTACAACAGTCTCGTACCTGTCTGTGTAGCAGCCGATCCCTGTCACAGTCGCGGCTACAGCAGGAGGCGTTCCAGCTGGAAGCCCCGCCCCTCAAAAAACAGTAGCCACGCCTCCTCCATCAAGCCCCGCCCCACCTACAGCACCTGCACGGAGCGCTCGTCGCAAGCAGGCTTCAGTGGCTCAGCAGCAGTCTGTGGTAGCCCCGCCCACTGCCACACAACCGGCTGTTGCCCTGCCCCCAGCGCAGGCGGAGCCAACAGTAGCCCTGCCCACTGCCCAGCAGCCAGCGCCTCGATCCCAGATCAGCCCAGAGAACGTGGAGGAGAGGGTAATCAGCTCATCCTGTGCATGCTGCGCTGTCTCGCATCATTCAGAGAGCACTTTCACTAATGATGTGCCTCATGCTGGGCCTGTGCTTCATCATCCATTGTGTTGCGTCCCTCCATGCTTGGTTTATTTCCGATGATTTTGATCATTCCTGTGGTGTGACAGAAATTGGCTTCTTTTGGTTTTCATTCACTTTGCTTATTGGCTAGAGACTGACAGACAGTGTTTTTGTGGAAATCATCAGATTTGTATGCTTGTGATTTTTGTTTTGCTGATCATTTAATGGTTTTTAGGCTCCATTCACACTGCGATCACTTCTGATTTGTTTGTTGAATGTCAAGCGGATGAAATCAGATCTGTTTGTTCAGGCTGTGCAGTTAATATTCTGTGTGTTTAGATGGGTTGACAATTGGAGTGATTTTTTTTTTTTTGTCAGTGTTGCCCAAAAGAGGATTGAAAGAAATGATCGCACTCACATTATTTTTATAATTCACTGCAATTACTATGGTTACTTGAATCATAAATCATTTGTAACTTGATTAATATTTTTATTAACACATATTAATTATATATAATATATAGTTGAAGTCAAAATGATTCGCCCTCCTGTGAATTATTTTTTTTCTTTTCCAAATATTTCCTAAATGATGTTCAACAGAACAAGGAATTTTTCACAGTATTTCCTATAATATTTTTTCTTCTGGAGAAAGTCTTATTTGTTTTATTTCGGCTAGAATAAAAGCAGTTTTTAATTTTTTTTTAAAACCATTTTAAGGTCAATATTATTAGCCCCCTTAAGCAATATATATTTTTTGATTGTCTGCAGAACAAGCCATCATTATACAATGACTTGCCTAATTACCTTAACTTGCCTAATTAACCTAGTTAGGCCTTTAAATGCCACTTTAAGCTGAATACTAGTATCTTGAAAAATATCTAGTTAAATATTACGTGCTGTCATCATGGCAAAGAGAAAAGAAATCAGTTATTAGAAATTAGTTATTAAATCTATTGTGTTTAGAAATGTGTTGAAAAAATCTTCTTTCCTTTAAAACAAAATATACAGGGGGCTAATAATTCTGACTTCAACTATATATGATGCATTTTTAATGAATAAAAATATTAATTTATTTAAAAAAAATAGTTTAAAAGGTATATGTGAGTGTAAATATTTGAATACCAACAACGGCATAGACAAGTGTACATTTCGAATCAAAGACATTTGCGTTTTTATTAGGTGTATTAAAGAAATCTGCTGTTGCAGATTAAAACAACAAGCAAAATATTGCTTATAAAATATTTTTGGCAAGAAAAAAAGCATTTTAACAGCCTATCTGAACAGCAGATTTTGGAAGTGATCCATTTTTAATGTTTAATTCATGTCTGTGTTTACTAGCACTTAATCATTATCTTAATTCATGCCATTTCACTGCATTTACGTTTGATTTGCATACCATGCTCTAATTTCTCTGTGTTTTGAGTTTCATCCTCCTGTCTTTTCATCATGTCCTCAGCCTGCAGCCCCTGGCCTGTCCCAGACTCCACCCTCATCTCCAAGGACGGCCCAGAAGGCGGGGCATAGACGCATTCAGAGTGATGTCACCCACAGCGCCATGTTCGGAGTGCCAGTCAGTCAGTCCACTCAGCAGCTGCAGGCGGCCACAGCCGAGGCCAGCCTTAACAAGTCAAAGTAAGAGTAACAAATCTTGCACAGTTGAAGTCAGAATTATTAGCCCTCTGTATATTTTTTCCTCAATTTATTTTTAATGGAGAGAAGTTTTTTTTTAACACATTGTTACAGGTCCCTGGCAGTCAGGAAGACTGTAAGCAATAAGTCTTAGTAATAATTGAGAGAGACAAGAGTTAGTTGTTGCTTCACGGTCCTCTTTGTTGTCTTTTATTACACATACACATTTGTAAATTAGAGTCAGTAAGACACTTTGAATCACAAAATGATCCATAAACATGTTGGATAAAATAATACACACTGTATAGATATTTAAATCAAATCACATAACAATAAATAAACAAACAAACAAATAACAACATGAAACCTTAACCATTTGTACAGAAATGCTATACACTCCAAAAAATGCTTTTCTTACTTAGATTTTTGTCTTGTTTCTAGTTCAAATATCTAAAAATTCTTAAATTAAGAAGAATTTTCTAGACAAGCAAAACATAATGTCTTGTTTTAAGAAATAATATGCCAAAATTAAGTGAGTTTTTCCTTAAAACAAGCTAAATAATCTTATGTCAAAAGGAAAAAAACCCCATTGGCAGATTATTTAGCTTGTTTCCTCGACTTGAGATTCCTCGACTCTCAATGGACCTAGTACCAGAATCGACTCCAGGACAGGAATCGACTCCCAGAGTCGAGTCTGTTTTTTTAAACCCTCCTGAATGAAGCAGTTACGTTCTACAGTTATAATGCTTTTTCTGAAGCATGATGAACACCGAAGGCGCCCGCTTTGAATGCGTGTTCACACGTTTTACGCCTTTGCTTTTGAATTTCGCGTCCACGAGCACTCTAGGCTATTATAAATAGTGCTATGGGATGAAGTTTGCTTTCGCTTTCAAATTCCTATAAGGCAAATCTTTTTGGATTTTGGTTTTAAAGATGATCTGCCTGCGATATCAAGTTTGCTGTGTTATAAATGAAATATAGTATATGTGTGTGAATTTGGAGCGGATCGGATACTATTTGCGGATCGACGTCTTACATTAGCACTGCAGGTAAAATTACGATGTTATGTTATTGGCTGCTGCTATATGCTCAAGTAAAGTTTTTATTTAACCCATGCCAATTTCACGAATAAATAAATAAAAAAAACACTATTCATTATGACAAAAGTAACCAAGATTTATTTATTGACACAAAATCTGACAATACATGTGGTCGTGGTTTTGTTTTGGCCCTGAACGCACTTAATTTCATCTCTAATATTCATTCTTCTGTTTATTTTGTAGATAACCACAAATACCAAATTAAATTTGTTTCAAAAATATAAAAATAAAGCCAAGGTTGTGTTCAAAAACAGGTCTGACTCACTCTTTTTCTTCCGGCGTATGACGTCTCATTAACATAGCCTTATCCAATCAATGAACAAATTGCACAAAACTAACAGTGATATTTTAAAGTACAGTAATAGGCTATTTAAAAGTACACTTACAGGGTGTCCGTGGGGTTGTAAAAGGTAGTAAATGAAATTAGCCAAAATTAAGGGCATTAAAAAGTATTTAAAAGTAATAAACGTCATCTGACGAGGTATTACATTTTCGAGCCCAATTTTTTTTTGATAAATTTTCAATTTGTGTTAAGTGCAGGCCTTTATTCTAAAATTTGCGTGGATTTATTTATATGTTGAGAGTAGGACCTGAGCGATATCATGTGAGGTGGTGTTCGTTCGCGCGCGTGCTGAAACAAACTGGGTACCCGGCTGGCTTGCTGCCAACCATATAGGCGAGCTCGCTTTCGTTCATTAATTACATTAAAACATGGGGAAATGCAAGTTTTCGGACCTCTGGCTGGAGGACTCAAGATTTAAAGACTGACTTAGGCCTGTAGTTGGCAACAGCCGCGAGGCTTATTGCTACGTCTGCAAGAAGACGATTAATATAACCTTGCTGACGCGCGTCACGCAGCGCCTGCGGTTAAACTCACAGCAGTTTATTATGACACTTTTATCGGTCATTTTTTCCCACAATTGACAGCAAGAACAAACATAGAAGCGTTGTCTGATTGACAAGCAGCACCTAATTATGTTCAAAAGAATCACAGTGAAACACTGCCCCCCTCTCACCCACACACTATGTTTTACTTTCGAAATGGTGTATAAAATCATCCTGTTTGGCGTTTTAAATTCTTTTGAACATAATTAGGTGCTTTCGGAGAAGGTGCCCGAATCTCGATGCATTGCATTCACTGCGTGTTCAGCGCAAATGTCCGCTAAATGTAAAATCTAACAGTACACATAATCGCCAAAGAAGCTCGCCTTTACGAAGTTTAAACTGAAACTGCGGCTCATGACAAAGAGCGCGGTATTGCGCAGGTGGTCATCTCGAGAATCCTGTTCTGCCCCGCTCATATATTGGGCCGCCTGCTTTTTTCCACAAACACAGAAAAATGAAAATCAGCTCATAACGAGACTGAGCATTTAAAATGACACAAACCGAAACCAAAACTTTAAAGAGTGGTAGAAGTGAGACTTTTCTTACTTTCATTTTTCCATTCTTTCTTGAGATGTATATTATTTTTCTATTCAGTTACTGATGACTGCTTTGCAGCTTTCAGCATTGAATTGAATGATTTATTATAATCTTTTGTAGCAGAAATATTATTGATTAAATTGACATGCATATAAAAACAATAGTACAAAATGAATATTTCTTACTGCAATGCTTCATTTTTCTTTGATGCAAACCATAGATTTGTTTTTCATAAAGTAACAGGAGGACTTTTTATTGCACATAACTCGCATTCAAGCCCATTCAAGGCAGCATGATAATGAGAAATGTAGTTCATTGCTAGTATTATTGTCATCATCGTCATCATTAATATTTTATAATTATTAGACATTAATTTTGGAATTATTGCACAAATATCAATAAGTCATCACAGCATTAGTTAGGTAGTTGTTTCTGTTTTTTGTTAGTCCTAATTGATGTTGTTTTCAAATACAATAAATCCCTTAATATACATTTTGCAGTGTTGCTCATTCATTTTTGGTGGGTGCTCCTTACATTTTTTCTGGTGCTCCTAAATATTTGAAGTTGGGAGCATCGGTGCTACCAAGTAAAAAAGTTCATTTCGAGCCCTGACACACACAATCTATCGGCACAGTTAAGCACAGTTGTCTAACCGTGCCGAGAACGTTTTGTAATCATGCCGCGCCGTTCCAGGCTCAGTGGAGAAACAACCGTAACCGTACCGAACTGTTCTTAGAAGAGCGGCTATTGACATTGATGACATTGATTAAAAACTATGGACAGAGGCCCATTGTAACATCTTTATTAATCCCTCTGCTTTACTTAAATGTATATGTTATCTGCAATATGTTATTCCATTTGGAAAGATATTTCATTTACGCCACTACAGTTGCAGCTCTAAGTCGTGTTGGTATTACATTGTTTTTTGAAGGTATTAAAAAAGGTAGTAAAAGGTATTAAATTCAACTTAAGAAGTTCTGTATATACCCTGACTTAAAGAAAATCACATTTACGAGAGAGAGCAATATGATATGTTTTCAGCCACAGTCTGTTAGCTGCTTTTATTTTTTATTTTAGGTTTGTTAATGCATGAATTATTTAAGTTAAACATTTTGTGTAGGTGTTTTAATATTTAAGCTATTTTGTTTATTGATCGGTTGGAGTGTCTGCATGAACCGGACGCTGCGACCGTATTTTGACGCAGTTCCTAGAGAAATGGAATATTAAATGTGAAAACAGTGGGTGTGGCTTGGTTTTTCTGCTTTGAGCTGATTGGATGTAGTAAAGTAGCATTTAATTCAGAAAGATGGGGGAAAGGGTTTCGGGAGAGTTATGACACCTCCTCACCATTTCTGTTTGTTGTCAAAACTGACAGTTGGAGGGGGCGTGGTTAAGTCTGTTAGCCACGCCCAATACCTCAAAATCACGTTATCTGACAATAATAACTGAAAAAACAAACAGGAAGTGCATTTTCAGATTTTAATTTTAGATTAAAGGGGCAAACATTTTTTTTTTTCTTAATGACATTGACACAAAACTAGCAATGTAAGCTAACACAATCATTATGTTTAATTTAATTTCATGGGGACTTTAAGTAATTTCAATACAATTTATATACACATTCATTCATTCATTTATTTTATTTTCGGCTTAGTCCCTTTATTAATCTGGGGTCGCCACAGCGGAATAACCCGCCAACCCATCCAGCACATGTTCTACGCAGCGGATGCCCTTCCAGCTGCAAGCTGCAACCCAGCACTGGGAAACACGCTTTCATTCACACCAACACACACACACTCACTGTACGGACAATTTAGCTTACCCAATTCACCTATAGCGCATGTCTTTGGACTGTGGGGGAAACCGGAGCACCCGGAGGAAACCCATGCCAACACGGGGAGAACATGCAAACTCCACACAGAAATGCCAACTGACCCAGCCAAGGCTCAAACCAGCGACCTTCTTGCTGTGAGGCGACAGCGCTACCCACTGCGCCACTGTGCCACCCTTATATACACATAAAAACATAAATACAAATAAACAACTAAAAGGGACATATATACAAATAATTTACTTTGTGACCCAAACTAAATGTGGGATGGTCACAACATTTCTGAACAACAGTTTTAATAACTAATTTCTAATAACTGATTTCTTTTATCTTTGCCATGATGACAGCACATAATATTTGACTAGATATTTTTCAGGATATTAGTATTCAGCTTAAAGTGGCATTTAATGGCTTAACTAGGTTAATTAGGTTAATTAGGCAAATCATTGTGTAATGATGGTTTGTTCTGTAGACAATTGAAAAAAATATTGCTTAAGGGGGCTAATAATATTGACCTTAAAATGGTTTTTAAAAATTAAAAACTGCTTTTATTCTAGCTGAAATGAAACAAATAAGACTTTCTCCAGAAGAGAAACATTTTTCAGAAATACTGTGAAAAATTCCTTGCTCTGTTAAACATCATTTGGGAAATATTTGAAAGAGGGAACAAAAAATACAGTGTGTCCTTCCCAGTGTGATACTGCCATTATTCAGCTCTGCATAACCAAAAAGCAATGTTCTGTTAAATTAAATCCTACAAATAACTTATTTATGAACACTTTTTTTTTCTTCTTTTTTTTGGCCACTATTAGGTCAGCTAGCGCTACTCCATCCAACTCTCCCCAGTCCTCCCAACAGAGTGTGTACCAGCCTGCCCAGCAGCAGGCCAGTGTTTCTGTCCCACAAGCTCCTGCCTCGACCGCTAATCTGACAAGCCCTCCAGCCCAGCCCACCTGGAATCCCTTCGATGATGACAATTTCTCCAAACTCACAGCCGAGGACCTGCTCAACAAAGACTTCACCAAGCTAGCTGATGGTAACATTGCTTTCTTGCAGACCTTTAAAAAATTCTTTATTTCTCTATTAATCCACATATATTTGGAAAACTATAGGTACGTCCCAATTCGCATACTTATAGTGCTCATCATAATTCACTACACCCCATTTTGAAAATGAATATTTTTCTCCATTTCTCAGTGAATATGGGCAATGTATTTTGGTGCGTTTAAACAAAACAGATTTATTAAACAGATACATTTATTAAAATAATATTTTAGTCACCAAACATATTTAGAAATTGAAAGATAATACAATTAAATAAAAAATAAATTACAACCTACAAAATTTCAAATAAATTTTTTTATTTTTTTTGCTTCTCTTGATTTTTCCTCTTTTTTTAAATTTGTATTTAATATTTTTCTCTAACATATAAATTTGGCTGTGCTAGTTTTTGGACCGTTATCGTAAGTTTTTTTGTTAGATAAGCTCCAGATTTGGCTTCAGTACTGACTAATCTAATGTATATGCACAAATATAATATTGTATAGCTTCCTATTGAAAATATGAATTTAAAAGATAGATTTGTAAGGGGTGTACTTGTATATGCTGAGCACTGTATGCACTATTCTACTCTTTTTGTAGTGCATTCAAAATTCAAAAAAGCAAAATTCTACAACGCAAGCAATTATGCTGCCTCCTGATGGTCAATGTGGTTGTAGTGATGACAGGTTTTGTGTATATCAAATTCATAAGGGGTCCAAGCACTGAACCTTGAGGTACACCCGTAGTTTTCTGCATGTGCATAAAGTGTAATTAATAAAAACTGTTTAAAAATTTTAGATTTAATAATAATTATTATTAATTATATTAGTAAAATATGCCACCTCTTACTGCTGCGACCAGTTTACACTAAATCGCCATTCAGGTCTAAAATCCAGTTTCTAAAATCCAGCGTTTTTGCTGCTGAATGTCTATATTGCAAGAGAAACCAGACTTTAATATTTAATATTTTAAATGAAATATTTTTAAATGTGAATCCTTCAAAAATGTTGCCCTTCCAGCTGCAACCCATCACTGGGAAACACCCATACACTCATTCACACACATACACTAAGGACAATTTGGCTTACCCAATTCAGCTATAGCGCATGTCTTTGGACTTGTTGGGGAAACCAGAGCACCTGGAGGAAACCCACGCGAACACGGAGAACATGCAAACTCCACACAGAAATGCCAACTGACCCAGCCGAGGCTCGAACCAGCGACCTTCTTGCTGTGAGGCGACAGCGCTACCCACTGTGCCACCTCGCCGCCCCATATTAATATTATTATTATTTATGTATTTTATCTTATGTATTATTTATTGCTGTTGATGACTTTTAATTGTTAAAATATTTTTATAATTATAGAAAAATTATATTTATGAAATGTGGTAAACTTGATCTGTTTTTTGTTTTTTTTGCCATGACATAGCCAGAGATGCTGATATGGCAATAAACTCACCTCTCTCTCTCTCTCTCTCTCTCTTTTGCTGCTGGACAGCATTGGTCATTTTAATTTCTTTGCACCAATACAAAGACTGTATGAAAGTATCTTTTATCTGTAGCGACTCTGTAAAAGTGTAACATATACGATTCAATTCATCTTTATTTCTATAGCGCTTTTACAACGTAGATTGTGTCAAAGCAGCTTAACATAGAAGTTCTAGTAAATTAAACTGTGTCAGTCCAGTTTTCAGAGTTGAAGTTCAGTTTAGTTTAGTTCAGTGTGGTTTAATTTTCACTGCTGAAAGTCCAAACACGGAAGAGCAAATCCACCGATGCGCAGCTCCACAAGTCCCAAACCAAGCAAGCCAGTAGCGACAGTGGCGAGGAACAAAACTTCACCAATTGACGAAAGTGAAGGAAAAAAAACCTTGAGAGAGACCAGGCTCAGTTGGGCACGACCATTTCTCCTCTGGCCAAACTTCCTGTGCAGAACTGCAGTCTAGGTGCTAAAGGCTGGAGAATGCTAGACGTCCGTTGTGGAGAAGCTGCAGGTGTGAGTATGTCACCGGTGGGTGTTCAGGCTGACCCACAGGATCAATGCGGAGACTCGTCTGTCACTGGGGTCTTTCAGGAATCAGTCTCATGCTCACCACTCCTCCATGACCACCACAGCATCTGCTGAGGATACGGCCTGGTCCAGGGTTATGGAGACCTGTAGAAGTCCTCTATGGTTGGCACCGTCTCTTCACAGGTCTTGGATCACATCAATGGCGCTCCACAATCTCTAGAGGCCTCGGAATGAGTTTCCCCAGGTGGAAATAGAGAACAAAGAAACAATTAGCGTAGCTGCTGTTTATAGTGTATTTAAACAAGAGATATTAAATATCAATGCAAAAAAGAAGTGCCGTAAATGAAAATAGCAGTATATGCTTCCATATATCAGGAATCATATATTTCCAGGTTTACAACAGTGTCTTTGCAAAGGTTTTTTTTTTTTCAAAGTTTTTTTTTTTTTTTTCCATCTGTGTGAACAGAAGGCCAAAATGTAAATGTGTTTTTAAATGTATCTGGATTAGTGCATTTAGACAAACTGTTTTTGCCATTTACAGAACCCGTTGAACCTTTGATTGTCACTACTGACAGTCTTATTCCTGGACTGGAAGCTGCAGAATCTGCTCCTCCATCTTCTGGTAGGCATTAGTCTTAATTTGATTTTTCTCTCTTACAGATATTGGAGAAATGTGGCATTCTGACTTACTATCACGTTTTCGTGAGCGTCAGTCTTTCAGTGTATTGCTATTGCCCTTCTCAGCCTCTTTTGCTGTCATCACATTAAGTGCATCCAAGGTAGTCAAACTGGTCACCAGCCTCAGCAGGAGACTCCTATTTAAATAAAAAATTCAAGTACGGAAAGTCCTTTGAATCACATCCCGCCACTTACCTTGGCATCCCTGCTGATTGGCTCGTCAGAGTCAAACTGCTTCCTAAATTCATGCTGAAGCTCAGCATTTAATGACTCCTGTTGATGTCAAGTACATTTACTGCTCTGTAATGTTGCTCTTCTGTTTCTCTGGCTCTCATATAGCTGAACGACCTGCTGACATTCTTGGCTTGGAACCTGGAGCTGGTTTGCTAGCTGTGCCAGGTAATCCACCCTGTGTTCTCCTTCATAACTTCATCGACATTGAAATTTTGTTGTTCACTGGTTCTGTGTGTCGTACCTTCATTTATCACATTGTCTTTACCTTGCACAATCAATTCAAGAATACAATATAGAATTTAGACTAGACATATGAGGATCAGTGGTTAGCACTGTCGCCTCACAGCAAGAAGGTCGCTGGTTCGAGCCTCGGCTGGGTCAGTTGGCATTTCTGTGTGGAGTTTGCATGTTCTCCCCGTGTTGGTGTGGGTTCCCTCTGGTTGCTCCAGTTTCCCCCACAATCCAAAGACATGCGCTATAGGTGAATTGGATGAACTAAATGGACCGTAGTGTGTGTGTGTGTTTGTGAATGTGAGAATGTATGAGTGTTTCCCAGTACTGGGTTGCGGCTGGAGGGCATCCACTGCGTAAAACATATGCTGGAATAGTGACCCCTAATAAATAAGGGACTACGCTGAAGGAAAATGAATGAATGAACATGCACAATATTGATGTTGTGGGCACTTCCAAATACTGCAAACATTTATTTAATATTTAAACGTTTAGTGTTTCTTTTAAGAATATTCAGATTGTTGTAATAATGCTTGAAGACTTCAAAAATGTACATTTTCATATGTTAGTCTTGGGCGACGCGGTGGCGCAGTGGGTAGCGCTGTCACCTCACAGCAAGAAGGTCGCTGGTTCAAGCCTCGGCTGGGTCAGTTGGCATTTCTGTGTGGAGTTTGCATGTTCTCCCCGTGTTTGCGTGGGTTTCCTCCGGGTGCTCCGGTTTTCCCCACAGTCCAATGACATGCTATATAGGTGAATTGGGTAAGCTAAATTGTCCGTAGTGTATTAGTGTGTGTGTGTGTGTGTGTGTGTGTGTGTGTGTGTGTGTGTGTGTGTGTGTGTGTGTGTGTGTGTGTGAGAATGAGAGTGTATGGGTGTTTCCCAGTGATGGGTTGCAGCTGGAAGGGCAACCACTGCGTAAAACATATGCTGGATAAGTTGGCTGTTCATTCCACTGTTGTGACCCCTGATTAATAAAGGGACTAAGCCGTAAAGAAAATGAATGAATGAATAAATATGCTAGTCTTGCCTACTACATTGAAAATTCTGTGACTATCTATAGGCCTTTTGTTCGTTAACGTTAATGTTCCATTTGTTAACATGAGTTAATTTAACTAAAGTCAAAGTAATGACAACTATGAAAGCATTATATTTATTATTTATTAATCTTAGGTGATGTTAATTTCCTAGTTAATGCCTGATTACACAGTAAATGAAGTTGTAATCGTTTCATTAAATGGAATAATTAATAATATTTGTAAAAAAAAAAAACTTAACTGTAATAGGGTTTATATATGGTACGTTATAGTTATGTATAGTATATACTATAATATGGTTATATATACTAAAACAATGTGTAATTTTCGTTGTTGATTATAATGCATTAACTAACGTTTACTCATTCGTTCATTCATTTTCCTTCGGCTTAGTCTCTTTATTCATCAGGGGTGGTCACAGCGGAATGAACCGCCAACTATTCCAGCATATGTTTTACTTAGCGGATGCCCTTCCAGCCGCAACCCACCACTGGGAAACACCCATACTCTCTCATATTCACACACACTCATACACTATGGCCAATTTAGTTTATTCAATTCACCTTTAGCTCATCTGTTTGGACTTGTGGGGGAAACCGGAGCACCCGGAGGAAACCCACGCCAACACGGGGAGAACATGCAAACTCCACACAGAAATGCCAACTGGCCCAGCCGGGACTCTAACCAGCGACCTTCTTCCTGTGAGGCGACAGTGCTAACCACTGAGCCCACTAACGTTTACTATTGGGACTTTTTCGTAAAGTCCTTTATTGTATTGACTTTATCATTATTTTGCAATTTAATTAGTTTAAATCACTTGTTTACTCTGAACATGTATATACAACAAGCCAGTACACTACGTATTTTTAAGTTATTTTACCTGTTAATGTAATCTTTATTGCAGCTTAACTCAATATTGTGATGTATTGAGTTTATATCATGATAAAAGCTTCAGCGATTAATCACAACAATAAAATTTGATACCGGCAGAAGCCTAATTTAGACCAGTCAATTATTCTTACGTGGCTTATTTCTGTCTGTGCTAGTTACCTTGTTCTAATCATCTGTTTGGCTTTCAAACCCTCCATTGTCCTTTCTCTTTCCTCTTAGTTCTGCATGCCTACATTTCTCTGTTTATTCTGGCTAACGCTGGCTGTTTTCACTGGCTGACTTACAGAGAAGCTGATAGAGGGCCTAAAGTCTCCAGATACCTCTCTCATGCTGCCTGATCTGCTGTCCATGGCTGATCCCTTTGGCAGCTCCATTGATGAAACCAGAGATGGTAACCGCTCTCGCTGACTGTCTTGCTGTGTGCTTGTTCTGTTTTCCTATTCTCTAAGACACATGACATTTTCTAAACCCCTCTGTTTTTGTATAATTCAAATTCGAACAGTACCCGTATTATTTGTGATGGCTTTAAATTTTGTCATCTTCCCACATAAAATTGGGGAAAATCATTGTGTAGTCAGCATTCAAAAGGCTAAAACAACAGAGCTGTGTGTTATGCATTAGTACAAAATGCTGAGTTATTTACTGCTTAGTTTTGGGTCCCAGAAATATTGCACTCATCAGAAAAAGATGAGGGGGCCAAACACTGAGCCCTGAGGTGCACATTTATATTTACTAATTATGACTTAGACACCCAATCTCTTCAAGATAGCTTAAAGAATCCCCCTCATTATCCAAAGTGGAATAAAAAATCCCCCACATTGTTAGATTAGACAAGATAAAGATAAAGACAAGAGGGCCAAGCACCAAACCTTGGGCTACTCCTTTACTTATTATGACTTAAACTCCCCAAATTCTCTAGATAGCTTGAAGAGTATGCTTATCATCTAGGCCTCAAAGCAGGGAAAGTAAGTTCTTTTTTTGTCTGTTGTTGAGAGACTACACAGGATAATACAGTGAGTCACTGATGAAAACATCATACAAGTGGATTAAGAAAACACGTTATTAGATTAGATAAGATAAAGACAAGAGGGCCAAGCACCAAACCTTTAGGTACACCTTTACTTATTATGACTTGAAATTCCCATATCTCTAAGATAGCTTGAGGAATCCACTCATCATCTTGGCCTTAAAGCGAGGGAAGGTAGGTTCTTATTTAGTCTGTTGTTGAGAGACTTGACAGGATGATCTAGTGAGTCACTAATG
>CAIGQV010018202.1:2320773-2365728 GCA_903798115.1 Danio jaintianensis
AGTTTCATTACTGGATGAATCAACATTTTTGGACAAACATCTTAAATTACTCACTCAAAGCCTAGTTTCATTACTGTATGGATCAACATTTTTGGACAAACATCTTAAATGACTCACTCAAAGCCTAGTTTCATTACTGGATGAATCAGCATTTTTGCATAAACGTCTTGAATCACTAAATGACTCACTCAAAGCCTAGTTTCATTAATGGATGAATCAACATTTTTGAATCTCAGTTGGCCAAAAGATTCAAAGACTTTTTTTCTTTAAAAGGATTCATCAGTATTTTTTAAATCAATTCGTTGTTTTGTTTTTATATTAAGTTGTTACTGGTGTAACAATGAAATTGATGCAAACTTCATTTGAAGCAACATGTTACAGTCAAAATGTGTTTTAATCTATTTAGAGATGCCGATCTTTAATTATTAATCATGATGCTCCTCCCCATTGTGTTTCAGACCCATTGATTGGAGACTACTCACTGCTGGGCGGTCCTCTGCCCTCTAGCTCTGCCTCCTGTCTTGATGACTTTGCACAGCTTTCAGGAGGCCCCTCCCAGAACATACCAGGTACAACCAATCAGAGTGTGTTCTGCTGGCCTTCATAGCATTTATATGGCATTTTTTTGTATAGGCACCTTCATGAGAACTTGCGGACTGCAGTCTATGGTCTATTTAAATTCAAATCTTTGTTTATTTAAATTAAAAGCTTAGTTTTAATAGGAAAGTTTCAGGCAAGAACTAACGTGTGATTTTTCAGGGTCGACATTACGCTAACTCTATTTTTCTCATCCATCTGTTTTTCTCCTTGTCATCCATCCTCTGAAATCTTCTCCCCATTAACTGTAATTTCCCCCAATCATCATTGACTCAGCTGCAGACCAGTGTTTGATCTCAGGCTTTGAGCCTTCGAGTGCTGAAACAGCCAATGAAGATGAATTTGACCCCATACCCGTTCTGGTGTCCAAAAACTCTCAAGGTAAGCCTTTTGCAAAACTGAATCCTTTCTTCGGGGGGAGGAGCGAGCAATTTGCTTCTTACTCTAATGTAATGATAGCAAGCAGTGATCACATAAGTGTATGTGTGAAGCGTGAAATTTGACTGCATGCTGCTTTTTTTGACCCTGAAGATGCCGAATTGCGATTTCAAGGTGAATGAACCACTTTTGCCCGCTTATGACTAGGGATTATAATTGTCTATATATTCTTCTTTGAATTTTGGATGTGTTTTTGAAGAAGCAACTGGTCTTAAGCACATGCTAAAAGAATACCATACCAAGATAATGTTTTCACATATTTAGTATCTTATTTGAATGCAAACTTTAAAAACTTTAAAGCTGAATGAAATGTATAATCATTTGTACCACCAATATGTCATTTTAAATATTTTAGCCTTATGCGCACATTGTCCAGTAACTAGCTCACAGTTCGAGTTTGTTATAAAAAATATCTTTGAATTGTGATGTGAGTTTCTCAATTCACTCTAAACTGGACGCTGTGTAAATATGTTATTACATATAACCAGTGTGGATATTACTAAAGGATGTTTGTGTAATTTTGCTGGATTAGTTAGGCAAGGCATTGTTACTTTAGTATTATGTTTGTAATTTTTCAGTGTGGATTATTTTGTTTTGAAGTTTTGTAAAATTGTCAAATTATGTAGTAGCGTTCTAATTTATTGGTTATTACATTTTTAATTTTTTTGTAGTTTGTCTAAGTCAGTGGTGCCCAAACTTTTTCTTATGAAGGGCCAAAATCAAAACTTTATTAAGGCTAGTGGGCCGAAGGTAAATATAGTTGCCATGGGTAATTTCCTAATTTATTTAATAATATTTCAAAATAAAAAATAAAAACATTGCTTTATATTAACTAATACAGTGTGTATATATATTTTTTTTCATTTTCTTTCTTTACATTTCATAATGAGCTTATTACAGTAAAACCCCCCCCAAAAAATCTCATTTATAACAGAATGCTGTTGCATTTTTTGTAGCTCAGCAATAAAACAAACAAAAGGTTACGTCAAATTAGAAATGGCGATCTCCGTTAAATTGCCCCAACCCTCTCTATCATTCTCAGATGGGCCAAATCAAAGGTTACCAAATCAAATGGGCCAACTTTGGCCCGCGGGCCCTACTTTGGGCATCTCTGGTCTAAGTACTTTTTTTTCAATAGTTTGTACTAACAATTTTATTAGCTTTTATTAAATTTTTTTGCATTCTTTTTTATATATACATATTTTTTTCTAAAGACACTTTGTCTGATTTTAGTTCTTTTTTTTTTTTTAATCTAATTTTCATGATATTCATAGTTTTGTTTTTAATTTTTTTTTTTGAGCGCATTGCAATTTTCTCTGGAACTGATTCGGAGCTTAGTTTTTAATAGCAGATGACACTCAAGATAAAGGATTCAAAATCTCAGCATCCATGCAGAATCATTTCTCAATTCAAATGCATTGATTTTTCACCCCAGCCCTGTTTATTTATAAATTTTATTTCAGCTTTTTTTGACTGACCAAAACATTTTAGTTACAATAACAACACAGTGAAAGTATTTCACCGCTGTTTACAGAGTGTAAACACAGATACAGGGACACTGGAGCGTTTCAAAGCTGCGAAGATCAGTCGATTCATCAGTGGATCGCTCGTATGTCAGCTCATAGACAGAGACCAGCTGATCGACACGACTTTAAAATGCTCCAGTGTCCCTGTATCTGGTTTGCACTCTGTGAAGTGCAGTGAGCTGATGACCTTCACAGCCAATCACAGTCATTTCTGTTGAGCACGTGAACACAATGGCAAATCAGCGCTGTTTAAGAACGTGCTCAACAGCGCTTAAATATTAGCAGGAAATGAACGTTTTTAAAATTTTAGTACCGACTGATTACGAAATTTAGTATCGTGACAACACTACTTGGGACAAACATGCCATCAGAAATATTCCTTAGAATACCAGTAATTTACCACAGTTGTAAAGTGCTTGAAAAGTTTGAAAATGCACCTGCAAAGTGCATGAGAAGTGCTTAAATTGAACTCTGGGGGAAAAAGTCAAGTAGAAGTATGAACCGTGCGCTTTTGACTTCAGGTGAACTTTTACTTACTTGTATGTCTCTCTCTCTCTCTCTCTCCTGTGCTGTCCCCTTGCTCGGCCTGTCCTCGTCTGTTCTCCTCCACCCTAATCCCTTCCTGTGGGTCTGGCCTCTTTCAGGAGGTCACTCGCGCAGTAACAGTGGCAGCTCCGAGTCCAGCCTGCCCAACCTGGCCCGTTCCCTGCTGCTGGTGGACCAGCTCATCGACCTCTAGAGCCTACCCATAATTCCGGAGATGACGCCAGCCATCGTAGTCTTCTGCTTACACCCCCATAAAACCCCTCATTCTCCATCATTTCCCATCTCAATTTCTTCTTCCATTTTCAGTTCTTCCTTTGATTTTCGTTCCATTCTCGCTCATTTGATTTTTCCATGCCATTTACGTTCAGCTTGTGTGTGTGTGTGTGTTTTGTTTTTTTTCTTTTCCATTTGATTCTGGATCTTTTATACTGGAAATAAGTATTAAACTCGTCATGTTCTTTTTCCTGGGGATAATATTTCTAAAGGAGCTGTTGACATGGAATTGAACCAGATTTTGGTAAAAACCCAAACAATACAAACATCAAAACAAAAACAATCCGAAAGATGAGTTCTGTGTAATAACAATGAAATGAGAAAGTGCTGAAATGTATTTAATAGTTTATATAACAGGCTTTTTTGGTGACGGCAGCTTAAAGACGCCTCTCATATGGAGAATGAAGTCACATGCATTGCTCAGGTGTGAGTTTCTCACAGACTTCAACAGAGTGTAAAAATCTTGATGGTTCTGTGGGTCTCGTCTATCAGATCTGAGCTTTATTTTGTATTTCTATTGGATTCAAGTCAGGTTATTGGCTGAGCCATTCAAGCAGCTTTATTTTCTTTCTCTGAAAGCATTTGAGAGTTTCCTTGGCTGTGTTTTAGATCATTGTCTTGCTGAAATGTCCACCCTGGTTTCATCTTCATCCTCCTGATAATGTAGATGTTGGACTGAAGCAGCGAATATAAATTTACACTGACGAAGGGCAGAGGGTTGCTGAAGAACTACTGAGAGATTTTAGCTGCTGTATGGGCTGTCCATGCCTTTCTACACCTTCCTTCCTTCCTACATGTGTTCAATACTTTTTCTCTGTTTTATTTAATTTTATTACACGTCTTAATTTGTAAACTAATTAGTTCTGTTTTCTTTGCAAATATGGATTTATTTGCTTGTTACCAACATCCGGGGAAAATTCCAAGCCAACTGCACCATTAGAAATATGTTTTCTGAGAAAAACGCCGACGTGTTCAATACTTATTTCCCCCACTGTATCCGCTTTCAATATCCGTGCTTCCTTTGGACACTCAAACGTGAGCGTCACATCTTTTGTTTTATTTTCTCTTTCCAAACATCATCATCTTCAGCAATCTTCAGTCAAGCTCTTCTCCTGATCGAACACACATGCGGACTTGTGCTCCTTCCAGACAAGAAATTTAAAAAGTACAAAGCGAAAACTGTTTACAGGCAGGCATATTTTTTCGCTAGACGTTTACAGACTTGGCAGGTAAGGCTAGACGAGCAAATCTTCATGTCCAGTTGACCAGAAGCTCCTCATTGCCATCAAATCCTGTGTAAATAGCTGTATCGATGTTGTACGTTGGCTCCAAGCGATGTAAATTGATGTATATCTGCAGTATCCAACTTTAAGTGATTCGTTTCCTCCTGTGTATAAAGCATCATGTTCTGGCAGTTCCTTCAGAGATCCCCTCGTCTTAACCCCCCCCCCCCCCCCCCCCCCCCCCCCCCCCCCAATAATAGTCTACATGGAGATAATTTAAAAAGATATTTCATATACGGTTAAGATTCTATGTGAATATGAATAGAGTGTTAGGGAATGAATGTACGAATCGCGTATCCATATATAAATGCAGATATGTGTATATGAAACCTATTTAAGAGGAAAACTTTATCTCTTCGTTCTGTGTGTTCGAGACGTGTTTGCGAATGTAAATTTTGTCGTTTTTTTCTTCATCTTAACGGCCAGATCGTCATCGCTGAAATGAGTCGATTATGGGAAAACGAGGACAATCTTCAGCTGGAACCGCTATTTCTATTTTTAGTTTGTTGCCTTTTATTCTCAGACGTTTATCTTCAAAACTGAAATCCTCAACGCTGTACGTATAAATATATATCGTTCATCCTCCGAAACCGCCATGCTTTCTCGCACAGTTCTCGTGAATCAGACGCATATCGAAGCATGGCAGTGTTTATGAAAAAATACGAAGTTAAGATGTGTCTGTGGCCAATCTTCATATCAGTACTGTACGTGTGTGTATGTGTGTGTGGATGTGTGGTAATTAAATAGCTTGTGTTAGTTGTTGAAAGTGGTGAGGTTGTTCTGTCTTGGTTTTTCCACTCGGGACAGCTGGACCCGCAGCAGGCACCTCCGTTTTAAGCACAGGTTCTCTTTTCATTCACAGAGTCCATCGAGAGCATGGAGAAATGCTGTATGATACCAATTAGAGACTGAGATGCTGTAGAGGGGAATGTTCTGTAATAAGATACCAAAAACAATCAGCTTTATGACTGAGTTTGAGGTAATGGTTGTTGTTTTTTGCGTGATAGCAGTTGGGATGGGCGGTATGATTTTTGTCTGAGCTTTAGGTTTGTTTATTAGGCTGTAGAATATTGAATATTTCTCTCATGCTGTCTTATGTTATACGTTTATTTTAAATTTTAAAAACCTCATTTATAAATGCGTTTGCAGTGTGTTCCAAAAATTATTACTTGCTGAGATACTATGAGTGGGAATTTCCATACTCCCTACGATTGGATATCACGGTATTTGAGTCATGATACAATTTTGTTGCAATTGTTTTTCATGTATTGTGATATTCTGCAATATATTGCATTAGGGGTGTCAAAATTAATTGTTTCTTCTGTGCATCGCGATGCAGAAACGAACAATTCGATATCGGTTCAGTAATAATTATAACTGTTATTACGCACTGATGCCATTTATCACATATGCGTTAAATTGCGGTAGCTTACTATGGTAAGGGAGGAGACCGCGAGTAATTAAAACACTCCACTTAAAAAGCAGATAACTGTGCACAATTCACTGCTTGTGAGTTTGCTGGACTGTACATTAAGGGAAGGGAAGTACATCAGAACCCAGCTAGGAAAAATTGAAAGCTGAAACTCTACCTCTCTCACTCTCTGTGGCCCCTTTGACCTGCTGGTGTGTTCGTGAGGTAACGTTTTATCTCCTCTCTCGGCTGTTACAACAATATCGTTACTTGTGGATCCAGACACGAGCATGTCTGCAGAGCGAGTTTTCTCCACCGTCTATAATGGATCAGCTGTGATGGCTGCGGCCTTTTAACATCAGTGTCTGTGTCACTGTTTGCTGAACAGCGCCAGAGACGTGCTGACCGTTCGCAACCTTTTCTGTTGAGCGCGTGACCAATCGTAGGCGATTAAGAACTTGCTCAACAATGCTCAAAAAACAAGCGGGATAATATTTACATGTGTTTATTTGCTATAAATGCTCATGTTGTTCTGTGCATGTACTTTAGTTTTGTTTGATACAATCAAAAAGTGTTTTCTTTGAGCAGGTGTAATTAAAGGTACAGTACATATATCTGACTGCTTGTATTGAAGGACAAAATTGTATTATAAATAATACATAAATATAAATATATTTATAAATTATTAATTTTAATACAAGAATTATTGTTGTGAAGTAAAATCTAAAATTGTGTATGGAAAGCATCGTCAATATACAGATATCGAATTGAACCGAATCGATGGCATGATAATCGTAACTGAACCGAAACGTGAGACCAGTGTAGGTTCACACCCCTATATTGCAACTCAAATTTTGCCCCGAGAACTTTGACAATGTCGATTTTAAATCTCACTGCAGCTTGATTGTTGCAGTGCAAAGTGATCAACGCTTAAAAAAAAATGGCATATATGTTGTATGCACCTTTCTGCGATGCTATCATGTTTAGTGCAGTGGTCCCAAACCCCCAGACCACGGACTGGTACCGGTCCGTGGATCAATTGGTACTGAGCTGCACAATATGAATTATTTATTTTATTTATTATCGGAGTCTGAACGATCTTTTATTTTGAAAAATCCTTTATTTTGAAAAGTGACCATATTCTCTCGCTTACATCTCGGTCACTTGAGCGCCAAAATGTAACCCATAGCTAGCAAAATGAGTAAGAAACAGACGTCTTTGGAAAGTTTCTTTGCTAAGGGGAAAAGGCCCAGTGAAGGACCCAAGAACTGCCAAGGAATAGATCCGCAACTGTCAATAAATCAGGTGAATCCAGCATGTCTTTGCAAGAAGAAGATCAACAGCTGAAGATGGCAAATGACGTCGGCCATTCACATATCGTGTCTTTTCCGCACGCAAGTTCATTATTTCCAATGGAGGCGCGAGGCTTGCGTGCACATATTTGGAAGCGACGCGCTCGTGCCTTCCAGCTCCAGGAGCACCAGTTGAAAACATCTTCAGATTGCCGTGAGCACACCGCGAGTCACGTGACAAGAACTGACCGATCGGCTTCATGTTTTATATGGAACATATACATACTTCAGTACACTAATTATCTCAGACAAATACTGCAGTTCTTTTTAATTTTCTCCATAAATAAAACTTCAGAGTTGCAGCAATGTTTTGTCAGCTTGTCATCATCTGAGAAAACGGATGATGGTCGCCTAGCAATCTACGTATACCCACCCCCCTGGGCCATGGTAAAATTGTCAAGCGTTGACCGGTCCGTGGGGATAAAAAGCTTGGGGACCACTGGTTTAGAGGATGACCCCGCTTATTAGAAAAAAACTGTCTAGTGGACTGTAAAGAAATACATATTATTATTCAACCAAGCAGTGTAGTCAAATTATGTTGTTATGTGTGTCTTTGTATCTATATATTATTGCAGTGGAAAATATCACCATACTATTTTGTATCAATATTTTCTCCCACCTCTTCGAAATACTAGCAATATAATTTTATCTTATTTTGTACAAGTAAAATATAATAAATGGCTAGCATCTCTGCAAGTAATCTTTTATTGGATACACTTCACACACATTTGAAGATGGGCTTCGTTTTTGCGTTTTTATAGATTATATTATTAAATTAAAATTGTGTTCAATGTGAATTAATTAAATTAGTTAAATTAAAGATTTTTTTGGCACTTTTGAAGCCATGCTCACCAATGGCTGCGTTAATTTAACCGAAAGTACTGGAATAGTGAATATTTAATACAAATCAATCAATTGATTTCTGATTTGTTATATATATATAAGTATATATATATTAGTCTAAGACATTTATTTTTATTTTATATATATGTGCTGTGTATATATAACCTCACATTTTCAGTATTATTTGATTAATGGATGGTTCAAAACAACTGCATTTGTTTTAAAATATTATTTTGAAGCGTTAGAAGTGAGTTCATTCTTTTGTAATACATTAATTTGCTTCCAATTAAATGTTAGTTTTTTTTTTACCAACCTCAGTATATGCACATGGGTCAAAGACAAGAACTACAATTAAATTCACAAAACTGATTTCATATATAACAATGAAAAAAGTTTTTTTTGGATTTATAGTTATGTTTTTGAGTAAAACTATGAATTAGTTTATCTTGTAAACTCTGGTGTCCTGTAAACTTAAAAATAAAAATGTTAAAATGTTTACATTTTCTTCATTTTACTAAATGTAATGTCCTACATCATCTTACTAAATTTAAAGTGAATTAAATCTCAAATTTCAGCTCAAAAAACATTTTTTTTTTTAAATAACTTTTTGAAACTGTCCCTTTAAGGCTTTGATCCAAATTGGGCCATTTTGGTGACTGTCGCTTTTTAATTCAAATAAGATTGTGCTCTTTTCAAAAGAGGGTGGAGCTACAAATGCCTATGTGTCAGCATAGTGGCAGATTCAAAACTCTTAACACCAGACAGCTGCTTCTCACTCAGGGCTGTCTATGCTAATGAGGGACAGATGGTCACTAATGGCAGGGCTTTTCCCCTCTGATGACACGTACAAAGGGAGAATGTCAATCAAAGTGTTTTTGCAGACTGTTTTTATCAAGTGTGACCATTAGAAGCTTTGTTCACACACTTTTGCCACACAACTGCGTTTAAAACCCTTATAAAAGTGATTTTTGTATAAAAGGCCCCCTTCAAAACATGGGTAAAACTAATAGTTTGAAGTATAATAACAAAGTATCTTCTTTTATAAATCATATATCCTAATATTCCTCAGAAAAACAAAACAAATAGAATTAAAACCATCCGTGTCGTTGACCCATATGCACTAATAGGAGTTTTTAATTATACCGTCCATCCCTTAAGCGCAGTAATGAAACCAAAAACAACACAAAGCAGCACGACAATAAAACTGAAGTTGCCATGAAAGCTTTGGCTGTTTTACAAGCGCAGAGTAGCACCAAGATACTGCTGGGCTCCATTACTGATGTGTGTGTGCGTGTGTGTGTGTGTGTGTGTGTGTATTGAATAAGAGATGGATCCTCTCCTCTGTACAGCCGTCCGCAGACTCTCATGTTAACCTATGCAATCCTAATGCTTCATCTCGTAGTTCTCAGTAGAGGTCTTTGCCCCGCGGGTCGTGTTTGACTTGTGTTGTTGTGCAAAAAAAAAGAAGAAAAAAATCAAAGATTCCTTTTATGTGCTGTTTTTGTTCAGAGGAAAACAATATTTATGACCATGTTTATCCCCCGAGTTGGAAGCTCATCGGTCTCTGTAGCAAACAAAACACCCTCAGCCCATTGTTAGAGCAGTGATGGGTTCATGTGCACCTTCTATTTTTGTGAAGAAAAAAAACAATAAAGGAAGAAAGGGGTGGTAAATAAACATGTAAATGTGAATGTAAATTGTGACTGTGGTCATTTGTTTTGCCTGTTGAAATCTTGTGCACTTTTTAAGTCAAGCTTATGTGTTAAGCAGTGAACTTGGAGCAAGTTTCTAAATGTAAACAGACATGATGTTGAATGAAAATATTTGTAATAATAATAATAATTAATATTAGTATTATTATTATTATTATTATTATTGTAGAATGTTTTCTAAATGTAAGCTGACAAAGTTGAATAAAAATATTTTCTATTATTAATATTGTAGAATTAAACTATTATTGTAGAAAAACATTTCTATAAAAATAATCATAATTAATAATGATGATGATAATAATAACAATAATAATATTATTATTGTAGAAAGTTGTGTAAACTGAAAATTAAATAAAAAACTTTTCTATGAAAATAATAATAATTATTATTATTTATTGTTGGAGAAAGGTTTTCCAAATGTAAACTGACAGTTAAATAGATATTCTGTAAAAAAAAATTATATATATATATATATATATATATATATATATATATATATATATATTTGTTGTTTTTGTTATTAATATTATCGTTATTAATTAATTATTTTAAATATTGTATAAAGGTTTTGTAAATTGACAGTTAAATGTAAAGTGTTTCTATAAAATAATAATAATTATTATTATTATTTTTGTAGGTTTCCAAATGTAAACTAAGTTAAATGAAAGAGTTTTCTACAATAATAATAATAATTATTATTATAATAATTATTATTATTATTGTTGTAGAAAGGTTTTCCAAATGTAAACTGAAAAAAGTTAAATTAATAACTTTTCTATAATAATAATTATTATTATTATTGTTGTTGTTGTTGTTATTAATAATAATATTATTGTTATTAATTATTAATTAATTATTTGAAATATTGTAGAAAGGTTTTGTAAATTGTAAATTGACAGTTAAATGAAAAACGTTTCTATATAATAATAATAATTATTATTATTATTATTGTTATTCAGTAATACTAGTATTGTATTAGTACTAGTATTAATGTTAATAATGTTATATAGTTTGACATTGTTGTTATTTTAATTAGAGCAAACAAATATTCCTTTAAAATTCATTCATTTCATTATTCAATCTAAACCTTAGCCTTTAGGAATTAAATGTTTGGGTCACATTTTAAAACAAGGTTCAATTAGTTATTGATATTCAATGTATTTACTAACATGAACTAATAATGAACAATACTTGAACAACATTAATTACTCATAGTTCAACATTTACCAATGCAGTATTAAAATCCAATGTTGTGCTTTTTTTAACATTAGACAACGCGCTGCAAGTTAACATGAACTTACAATGGATGACTTTATTTTCATTAACTAACATTAACAAAGATGAATAAATACTGTAATGAACTTTTAATGGTTTGTTCATGTTCAGAAATATATTAACTAATGAAACCTTATTATAAAATGCCACCAATGTTTGATATATGAGTGTTTTTAACTAATAAACAATTAGTGATTAAAATGTTTTTAAGTTACATTTGTAAAGATACTGTTGATTAATAAACAGACAGCATTATTGTTATTATTTCAGAATTATATCTCAGCATTACATTGAATATTTAGGCATTTTAATGGGGAAAACACACATTAGCTTCACACTGTTGATATTCAAGCCTCTTTTTGCTGCTTTTTATGTACTGCAGTCCTATTATAGACACAAAAGTGTGTGATATATTGAAGGATTTTGTTGTTAAAAACTTTTTTTTCTTATTGTTATCTTATGTTTTTCTTGCTGGTGGTCTGGCTTCCACAGCTGTGTTTTCTCCAGGTAAGATTTCATTGTCAGTGTGATTGGCCATGATCTCTGTCTCTCTCTCTCTCTCTCTCTCTCTCTCTCTCTCTCTCTCTCTCTCTGTCTATTCTTATGTGAACATTCATTTTTTTAATAGGAGAATCATCATTCAGGCAGAAAAAGCTTTTACCTGAGACCTAAATGTGTGTTTACCTTTTGGAAATCATGATATGGTGTCCATTTGATAGACCAGCCAAGGATGTTGTAAATAGGTTTTTAATGAAGGAAATGGTTTCCTGGCAGACACTGAACGCAGGTGGAGCAAGTTAATCATTCTGCAGCTTTCAGAGTCATAAAACTAGAAAGAAAGAGAAATAAAACAGCTTATTCCTGCTTAAGGGGGACCTATATTAAATCAAATCTCTTTTATAAGGGGTTTAAACAGTTTTGTGAGAATATAACCAGCTTCTAATGGTAAAAATTTATGAATTCTATTTTTTTTATAATCACACTTGATAAAAACAGTCTGCAGAAGCACTTTGATTGACATTCTCCCTTTGTATGTGTCATCAGAGAAGCAAAGCCCCGCCCATTAGTGACCATCTCTCCCTCATCAGCATAGACAGCCCTGAGTGAGAAGCGGCCGTTAGCCATTAGAGTTGTCATTTGCTGAAGATTAGCAGCTTAACGCTAATATTATCAACTGGTTTTAATAATGTATGTTCACAAACAGCTCATTTTATATAAATATATATTTATGTAAATATTTAAAAAATATGTATTTAAATCCATTGTTATCATTAACTGAATATATAATAAAAATATAAATAATTATCATTCATATAATAAATTATTAGCAACAAAAGACTCTATTTTGACTCAAAAATGCTTTAATTTGAAGTAAAAAAGAGACATACACTAAAAAAAATAAAAGATTGGTTGGATTTACTAAATGTTTTTAAGATAAGCGCTTGCAAACAATTTATTCGGGCTGAATTTAAACAAACAAATGAAGTTGAACATTACTACATTTAATTTTGTTGTTTAAATTCAGCCCATATAAATAGTTTGCAACAATTTAGCAAAAAATTTTTTTTTAGTGTAGGGACGGGTGGCTTTATTACATCAGATATACATCAGTCACTTTACTGACCGCTGATTGGTCTAGTTTGGGTTTGAGATTTCTAACCCAGAATAAAACATTCTCTGGAGTGGGTTAGCTGTGTAGCATGTGTTACCATGGCAACTAAACCCAGTCAAAAGCAACAAAGCATTCTTGAGTCCGAAAACCCGTCTTTCGGATGAGACGTCCGTCTTTCAGATGAGACGTTAAACCGAGGTCCTGACTCTCTGTGGTTGTTTAAAATCCCAGGACCTCCTTCGAAAAAGAGTAGGGGTTTAACCCCGGCGTCCTGGCCAAATTTGCCCACTGGCCTCTGTCCATCATGGCCTCCTAACCATCCCCATATCATAATTGGCTTCATCACTCTGTCTCCTCTCCACCAATTAGCTGGTGTGTGGTGTGCGGTCTGGTACAATATGGCTGCTGTCTCATCATCAAGCTGGATGCTGCACACTGGTGGTGGATAAGAAGATCCCCCTCCCTCCCCCTCCCCCCGAAAAAAAATGTAAAACGCTATGTAAATGTAAGGAATTATTATTATTATTATTATTATTATTATTATTATTATTATTATTATTATTTTAGGGTAAAAACCTAAAGTGGCTTCAGAGAACTTTTCTGCTTTAATGACCCAGTTCTGCTTATTGATACTGTGTAACCTGAAACCATTTCAATATTGTCCTTATACAGTTGAAGTCACAATTATTCGCCCTCATGTGAATCCTTTTTCAAATATTTCCCAAATGATGTTTAACAGATTCAGGAATTTTCCACAGTATTTTTTCTTCTAATAAGAGAATAAAAGCAGTTTTAAAATTTTTTTTTCAATATTATTACCCCTCTTAAGCAATATATTTTTTTGATTGTCTACAGAACAAACCATCGTTATACAATGACTTCCCTAATTACCCCAAAGGCTGATTTATACTTTTGCGTCAAGTGATCGCTGTGACTCACGGCGCCTGCCTTGTGCGTTGTCGTGCATTTATACTTCTAGTTGCTGTTTGTGTTGCTCTGCAATAACACTTCAGAAACGCTAGCTGGCAGTAGGTTTTTATGTTCCTCTGTGTCGAGTTTCTTCACGGGTGTTTTGTTTTTTCTGAACGCTACCTTAATATACAAGTAGCTAAAACTCGCTCATTCAGAGGCGGGAACCGGTGGACGTGCAACAACTTTAATCATAAGGCAATCACAAAACAAAAGTTTCCATCTGGAGCTCCTTCATGGGACTCCACACTTGTAAACACTCGCTCCATCGGGCTCTCGGCCCTGCCCACACTCGTCACTGCTACCAAGCCGACCAATCACAGAGCTTGCGCTACGCCTCGTTGCGACGTGTAGTTAAATTTTTTGAGAGGTGCACATCAGCGTCGGCGTCAGCCACGATGAGGGCTATACGACCGTGCAAAGGCTGCGCCGGACCATACTTGTGCGCTTGACGCAGAAATATAAACCAGCCTTAACTTGCCTAGTTAACCTAGTTAAGTCTTTAAATTGCACTTTCAAATTGAATACTAGTGTCTAGTAAAATATTATGTACTGTCATCATGGCAAAGATAAAAGAAATCAGTTTTTAGAAATGAGTTATTAAAACTATTATGTTTAGAAATCTGTTGAAAACAATCAGAAGGGCTAATAATTCTGACTTCAGCTGTATGTCCTCCTGTTTATGTTGTACTCATATTTGTCAATAAACTGCCACAATTCTTTCAAACTATTTGTTTTCCAAGCCCATGAAGCCAATATTTGCGAACCCCCTATAGGTATTTACCTTGAACGTTGTATTGCATTTCATTCAATTCCAATTTCATTGACTTAAAAGGACTTCTTAAAGCAGCGGGGTTTCGTGAGGGAATTAGTTTCATTGCTAGAGCAGGCTAATGTGATATTGTGCTTCAGGTCATGTTTTTTTCCTAGCATTGTAGAGCAGAAATTGGCTTCAAAGAGTGGATAATCTCCACTTTTAACGAACATGCAGGTTTTCTCTGCCTCTATATATATGTAAATGACCTCTTATATGATTGGCTGACCTCTTTGTATAGGAAAATGAGTTCTGGAACACTGAATTAATGGTAAATGTTTACATTGTTAGCACATGTAAATGATTCTATAAATAGTCTAATTGGACTGGGGATGGAGGTTTGTGTAAAAATGGATCGCAATTTTTACAGTGAACAAATGGCATTATGATGAAGTTAATTGGTTACATGTTCCCTTGCTCTGCCGTGAAAAGCTATCAAGCCTAATTAGTCTTTTAATGTATTTTTACATTCCTAGAAATCCTTGTGGTTTTCCTCTGGAATGGAATGTTGTTTTATCTTAGTTTTATTAGTGTTTGTCACGTCTTGTATTGCTTAATGCATTATTTTTTGTGTGTGTGTATGTGTATGTGTGTGTTACCATGACGATGACACTCTGCCCCTTTCGCCCACTGTATTAGGTACATCTTGGGTTGACTTCAACAACTGTTACTTAAACCGTTTGAGTTTCTTTCTTCTGTTGAACACAAAGAAAGATATTTTGAAGAATGTTGGGGAAAAAACTGCCATTAACTTCCATTAGATTTTATTGTTCTTACTATGGATGTCAATGGCTGCTTTTTTCCCCAAAATTTGTCAGTATATCTTATTTTGTGTTCGACGGAAGAAAGAAATTCATAAAAGTAGTAAGAGTAAATGCTGAGAAAATCTACATTTGTGGTTAAACTATACCTTTAATGTGGTTTCAGTATATTCTAAAGGTAAAAAAAAATGACTTTAATAATTTGCCATTCCAGCATTATAGTATTTTTTTCACTGCAGATTTAAGTTTTATCTGTAAAACAAAAAATATGTTGCTAAATCCTATTAAATATATTTACCAGTGCAGCCAATCTGGATACTTTTACTGTATGTGTCTTGCTTTTTTAAAGATTTTATGTAATTTCCTTCAGTTTAAATCACTTTGACTTTAAATGAATCTCTTTAAAACAATTGAGAAATGTTTACAGTAACAGAAGACAATCAAATCTGGATTTTTAGCATAAACTTCTCAATTGTTTTTAACCCATTTATGCACAAATATTAGGTTTTTTATTCTCCTTTTTTTTCTTCATTTATTTTTTATAATCTCCAGTACTATAGTTGCTGATTGGTCAAATGCATTGTAAAAATAAAAATGGCTGTGATTTCAACTTAAAAATGCTACTGTAAAAATCTGTATCCTGGTTAACAGTAAGTTTCCTTACGGTCAATAACTGTAAATTAACTTTCCCAGAATGCCCTACTTGACACTTCACTTTTTATAGTTTTTTGTTGACGGTAATGTGGTTCTTTTTAGGGTTTTTTTTCATCAGTGATGTACTTTAGATTTATGTGTTACATCTAATTTTGATAATGTTTATTGCTTTACTTTTTTTTTTTTGTCTGTTACCATGATGGTGTTTAGTAGTTGTGTGAATGACACTGAGCACCTTATATATATATATATATGAGCAATATCACACGAGTAGCAGTGCGATATGGCTGTATATCGCTACTGCTGGGAGGCATGCGTTAGCTCGAGGCCACAGGCCGAGTGCCTTAGTGTCTCACCAGTGCCGATATACAGCCATATCGCACTGCTACGAGTGTGATATTGCGTTTATACAACAGTTGGACTGCATAAACGTGTGTATAAAAAAGAAAATCAAACACGGAGAGTCTCAAAAATCCTTTTGTACGAGGAACTACTTTCTTCCGCCACTCATTCACATCTGCAGCTGACGTCAGAACAGCAGAAACCGTTACTGATTCACCAACATTACTTTAGAGCTAGTATTTGAATGATTCTCTAGCGTAATGTCTAAAGTGATGACAAAACAGGTGATTTTGCAGCTGAAATGCCATCAGTCTACAGAGATTTCCCAGGATTTCTTTGTTGCAATCGGGAGATCACAGTAATTAACCCTGAAAAAGCCAAAGCAAAGCAAACACTACCAGATTACTATGGTATAAATGCAGCACTACAACATATACAAAAGAGAGAGATCGACTGAGAAAGTCACTTACCTGTTCTATAATGATTTGATCAGCTGTAGTTTGAAATTTACTGAGTTTTTCTCCTCTAAGGACTTATTATGCGGTCTCTGTTGCCATCTTGTGGCGGAACGTCAACCGTCTTTGCTCTGCTCAATGACAGGCTGATGGCCGCCGATGCGCTGAATCTCCGAAATTATAAATATTTAAAATAGGCACTATCCTTATAAATAAACTGTAGTTGTTTAGATTGCAACTGCATTCTCGACAAAAAAAAGCCTTAAAAGTACATTGTTGTCCAACAGCAGCAATATTTGTCAAACTGTAGTGAGTTGTTTAGTCCCTCTTTAGTCCTAGTGTGGGCGGAGTAATACACAATAGTGAAGAGGCTGTACAAGTGCTGATAATGCTTTAATATCTCACAGCTATCAGCCAATCAGATTCAAGAACCAGACAGAACTGTTGTATAAATATATATATATTAGTTCTCTGCTTGTGGGAAATATTCCTTATATAGTCTTTCAAAACATTGCTGTATAGCACTATAAATTAACAAAATACTGTAGATTACCTTAAAATGTTGACATTTCTTTTACGGTTTCAACAAAATTCTGGCGACCACAGCTGCCGGTTGGTTTATCGTAAATTTACATAGTTAAAGTCAGAATGATTCGCCCTCCTGTGAATTTGTTTTTCTTTATCAAATATTTCCCAAATGATCTTTAACAGAAGGAATTTTTCACAGTATTTCCTATAATATTTTTTCTTCTGGAGAAAGTCTTATTTGTTTTATTTCAGCTAGAATAAAAGCAGTTTTACATTTTTTAAACCCATTTTAAGGTCAATATTATTAGCCCCCTTAAGCAATATATTTTTTCGATTGTCTACAGAACAAACCACTGTTATACAATGACTTGCCTAATTACCCTAACTTGCCTAATTAACCTAGTTAAGCCTTTAAATGTCACTTTAAGCTGAATACTAGTATCTTGAAAAATATTTAGTAAATATTATGTACTGTCATCATGACAAAGATAAAAGAAATCAGTTATTAGAAATGAGTTATTAAAACTGTTATGTTTAGATGTGTTGAAAAAAAATCTTCTCTCCTTTAAACAGAAATTGGGGGAAAAAATATACAGGGGCACTAATAATTCTGACTTAAACTGTATATTTTTTATACAGCGTAGGTTTAAAGCAAGAGTTCACATCTTTAATTTCTTGCCTCCTTGTTTTCCTGCAGATGATCTTCCTAACGTAAACGGCTATGAATCTGCATCAGGCATCCAAACCTCAGATGTTCCTGCAGAAGAAGAAGAAGAAGAAGAAGAAGAGGAGGAGGAGGTTTTGCATATGTGCAGTGGATCAAAGCTGCTTCTGCTGGACTCCAAACTCCTCCACACTACAGCTGTCAAACTCTCTCCATCCTCCTCTCCAGACGTCTTCTCCAGCGCCCCGTTCCTGGGCTGTGGGCCAGATGGTAGGGACATCTTCACCAGTGCTCCATTTCCCCAAATTCAGCAATCTCATCCGCAGTCTGACGTCTTCCTCCAAGCGCCATTTTACAAGAGAAGCGAATCACATGTAGCGCAGATCTCCAATGGGGATGATCCTGTTCTTCCTCATCCGCCGGTGCACAGTCAGATCCGCTTCCCGTACTGCGCAGAGGCTCCGATGCCCCAACAGCCTATTGCGGCCCATCGTGTAGTGTCCAGTGTGGGCCAGCAGGCGGCCATCAGCTCTGTCCCCGTTGGGCCGCTTCACTCCTGGACGGTGGGTGTTCGAGCAGTGATGGACCCCTTTCTGGCGGCCCCGTTCCAACCCCGGGGCCCATTGGGAAAGCCTTAAAGCGATTAGTTCACCCAAAATGGTAAATTTACTCACTGTTTACTCACTCTCAAGGGGTTTCACATAGGGATACACAATATATAGTTTCAGCATCGATACACAAAAAAAACCTCATTGGATGAACTCAATTTAATTGAAAGCAGGATTTCCATCCAATAAATTTGTTTAGCACCAACTAAAAAAACCTATTTACACAATTAAATGCAATTGAGTTGGTCCAACATGATTTGATCAAATAAGTTTAAATACATTTGTATGTTTATTTAGCTTTAACTCAAAGGTCTGATAATATCATGTATGTCTATTATGTGTGGTACATTTCGAAGTCTCTTAGTTTTATTTGAAGTTATCCTAAATGAACTAAAAGAGCCAATTTTTAAGCATACTCCATGAGTTACATATACAGTTGATTGAGACTGATCTCAAAACTCATTTTAGGACAGTTACTGCTCACTGAGCAAAGCAACAAACTGCATTTTTGCTAATTAAGCTGCCAACAACCAAAGCATGCATGCTTCTGCAAGGTGGTAATCTCAAAACTCAAAGCATTACATGAAACTCTTCTAAATCTTCAAACTAAAGTGAAGATTAAACTCTAACAAGTCTTTCTATTAACACCTAGGATTACTTTTATTGTCAACATTTCCCTCTCTTAATTCAATCCTACACAAAGCATGCTGGGAACTACAAATCTCCTAACCAGGTAGTTGGACCAACACAATTCCTTCATGTTGTCCCAACACAAAACGCTTAAGTTAACTTAATGGTTTACAAATTTAAGTGGACTGAACATAAAACAAAGAAATTACAAGAATTATGTTGTTTCAGCTCATTTTAAACAGGTAGTTTGAACAAGCAGCAGTGATAATTTTTTTTTTTGAGTGTAGAGCAATGTGCACATCTACAATAGTCACATCGCAAGATATGCAATGTTGAGTCTGAATTATAGTTGACCTGAAGCCACAGAATTGTATTTGATTACTGAATTTATACAGAATTTATATGATTTATGCAAAAATAAATAAATAAAATTGTCTTGTTTCTAGTCCAAATATCTACATTTCAAAGCAAAAACAAGATTATTTTACTTACCTCGCTGGCAGATAATATTACTTGTTTTAAGGAAAAACTCTTAATTTTGACGTATTTCTTGTGAAGTTGAAAAGAAAACAATATTTTTACTTGATATAAGAAGTTTTAGATATTTGGACTAGAAAGGAGACGAAGCAAAGTAAGAAGGTCAAGTAAGTTTTTGCATTGATTATTTAATTTCTGTACCTGAATACTGTTAGACTCCCCCAGAAAACTGCTACTCAAACTATCTCATCAAACTGTGTTCATATCACAATATTTATCGCAGAAAAAGAAAATATTGCAACCTCAAACATCTGAGTTTCTTTTTTCTGTTGGACACTAACAGTGTGTCTTAACTACAGCGTGACACGACAAGATTCAAGCGACAAACAGTATGTCTGTTCACACCAAACATGAGACGGCAGAAACATTTAAATACTAGAGCATTCAGAAAAAGAGAATAGTGCACTGCAAATCTATGCCCCGCCCTCTCCATGTTTTAGTTGAGATTACATCAAAAATTGACTTATTTCAAAGCACTTCATGGGACCTTTAAAAGTGCATAGGCAACTGAGTGACTTTGCACTGAATCTTGCAGTTCTGACTTTCATTTTCAGTATGGCAATAAATGTCAAGTAGAATGATATTCAAACTCACACTGGTAACAGTTAACATTGAATAACGCACATAATCAGTACCTGAGGTGATCATTGGCATAGTAGTTCATGCTGTTATTTAGCCACGAAATAGAAGCTGTTTCTAAAATAGCTGTCTAAAATAGCCATGCTGTCACTGATGGTTAGGACAAAAACTCCTTTTAACATAGAAAAGATTTTTATCGTGTGTTGCATGTAGTTAGAACACGTTGTAAAGAAGATATTTTGAAGAAAGTTGAAAACCTGAATACCAAATACTATGGAAGTAAATCAGCGGTGTCCAAACTCGGTCCTGGAGGGCCGCTGTCCTGCATAGTTTAGCTCCAACTTCCTTCAACACACCTCCCTAGAAGTTTCTAGTATACCTAGAAAGAGCTTGATTAGCTGGTTCAGGTGTCTCTAATTGGGGTTGGAACTAAAATATGCAGGACCGAGTTTGGACACCCCTGAAGTAAATGGTTACAGGTTTCCAGCATTCTTCAAAATATCATCTTTTGTGTTCAACAGAAGAAACTCATAATGGTTTGGAACAAGTGAAGTGTGAGTAAATGATGACAGAATTGTAATTTTTGGGTGAACTATCTCTTTAATGTTTGAGAATGTTGTGAACGCCCTGTCCAGTCGTCCTGTGGTGGCAGCAGGTCTGGCGTAGTCCATCATGAATCGGCTACCTCAGTCTTTCTGATGCCTCGTTCGGAGTCTCTGCTGCACTTTAGCTCAGCTTCACTAATGATGTGTAGAGCAGTTTCGTCTTTCAGTTATGATATACAGGCCTATAATCTACTTGTATTCATACTTTTCTTTGTTTGATGCTCTTTGTAATGGTTTATACAAAGAAGAAAGTTTATACTTTTTTTTATATCAGCTGTAGTAAATTATTTTTCACTTTTTCATCGAGTCCAGTATTAAAAGGACATAAAATGTGAAAAAGAAGGAAGTTTGTTAAGGGGTGGTCACATTTGTAGGTAAAATTTCACAGGCACAAATAGGCTATATACATATTGTATACAGTGGGTACGGAACGTATTCAGACCCCCTTAAAAGGTTTACTCTTTGTTATATTACAGCCATTTGCTAAAACCATTTAAGCTCATTTTTTCCTCGTTAATGTACACACAGCACCCCATATTGACAGGAAAACACACAATTATTGACATTTTTGCAGATTTATTAAAAAAGAAAAACTGAAATATCACATGGTCCTAAGTATTCAGACCCTTTGCTCTAACACTCATATAATTAACTCAGGTGCTGTCCATTTCTTCGGATCATCCTTGAGATGGTTTTACACCTTCATTTGAGTCTAGCTGTGATTGATTATACTGATTGTACTTGAATAGGAAAGCCACACAACTGTCTATATAAGACCTTACAGCTCATAATGCATATCAGAGCAAATGAGAATCATGAGGTCAGGGATATCTCCAGAGTGCTCAGGACCTCAGACTGGGCTGAAGGTTTACCTTACAACAAGACAATGACCCTAAGCACACAACTAAAATAACTTTTGGCTTCACAACAACTCTGTGACTGTTCTTGAATGGACAAGAACAGCCAGAGCCCTTACTTAAACCCAATTGAGCATCTCTGAAGAGACCTAAAAAGGGCTGTCCACCAATGTTTACCATCCAACCTGACAGAACTAGAGAGGATCTGCAAGGAGGAATGGCAGAAGAAAAACTTGTTGCGTCTTTCCCAAAAAGACTCATGGTGGTATTAGATCAAAAGGGGGCTTCTACTAAATACTGAGCAAAGGGTCTGAATACTTTGGACCATGTGATATTTCAGTTTTTCTTTTTTAATAAATCTGCAAAAATGTCAACAATTCTGTGTTTTTCTGTCAATATGGGGTGCTGTGTGTACATTGAGGAAAAAAATTACCTTAAATAATTATTTACTCCAGTCTGCGAATGTTTTTTTTTCGCCAACACTTTATGGCCTGTGCATACTAGCTTTACGTTAAGCATTTCCCATGTCCTTTGTGTTGTTCATTGCCATAATTACACACAAAATCTGCTGTCCAAATATTTGATTTAATGTTGAATTGCATTGCTTCATATTATAATGCAAACCCATGAGCTTTAGCTTGTCAATGAAACCCATGCAAAAGTTGATATCAGATCATTGTACATTTTAGGATGTGCCAAATATTTTTGAGTCTCTGTCATATGGCCATACAAGCTTTTATTGTGATGCGTTTTAATAATGTACTGTTATTTCAACAAGACTGAGAAATGTAAACAACTTTGCAAACTTGTTGTATTGCAAAAGAGTATATAATCATACACTCACTGGCTATCCAGATGTCACTTTTACACCTAGCATTGACTTTTACATTGGGGAAAGTGCTGAATTTGCATGACCAACCTAATAATGAGAAAAGTATGCATGAGAGATATGCAAAACGCAGATTGTTCTTTAGACATTGCTGTGGAATTTAAATGAATGGGATCATTCCTTTGCTCTCCGTTTACTAGTGTTTTTGTCTACAGATGGGACTGCTCGAAGGTTTTAAGCTCTTTTTTTTGTTTGTTTTTTACAGTACTAAGTCATAAGGCTCAAAGCTGAAGCAGAATATCCAGAGCCTTGTTGAAGGGTTGTGTCGAGGCCTTACGTAGGTTTAAAATAGCTGGAGAATCACGGTATTGTGCTTTTTTTTTTTTTACCCAAGGTACTGCGCAGGACTGGAACGAACTGACGGTCAAATCCTCACCATCCAGCGTGCAGGAAACATTCAAGCACTTTTACAGTTTGTAGTCGTGGATATATAAGTTTTGCTATAATCTGCTGTATATTCACTGTATATTCTTTTCATTATAAATCCTTTTGTGTTAAAATGTCTAGTTTTTTTACTGTTCCTTCGAAACTCAGATCATCCTGCAGCGTACACTGTAAAAACACTACAGTGCTCGGACCGCTGCTCTTCTCGATCTACATGACATCATTGGGATCCGTCATTCGAAAGCATGGCTTTTCCTATCACTGCTATGCGGACGACACGCAACTTCACCTTGCGTTCCATCCTGATGATCAATCGGTTTCAGCACGCGTCTCGGCATGCCTGAGTGACATCTCGCTCTGGATGAGGAACCATCACCTACAGCTGAACCTTACGAAAACTGAACTTCTCGTCATCTCCGCCAACCCTAAGATCCGTCACAACCTCTCTGTTCAACTGGGATCATCGACCATTGCCCCCTCCAGAACAGCCAAAAACTTGGGAGTAATAATCGATGCTAACCTTTACAGATCATATTGCCAACACTGCCAGGTCCTGCAGATTCCTTCTCTACAACATTAGGAAGATCAGACCTTTTCTCTCAGAGCATGCTGCACAAATCCTGGTACAAGCTCTGGTCCTGTCCAGGCTGGATTACTGCAATGCTTTACTCGCTGGACTCCCGGCCTGCACTATCAAACCTCTACAGATGATACAGAATGCAGTGGCAAGAGTGGTCTTCAAGAAACCGAAAAGAGCGCATGTAACACCCCTCTTTGTCAGGTTACATTGGCTCCCTATAGCCGCCCGCATCGAATTCAAAGCTCTGCTCATATCCTACAAGACCACCACAGGTTTAGCACCCGCCTACCTTCACTCACTAATACAGACATATTTACCCTCCAGACCACTGCGCTCTGCTAACGAGCGTCGTCTCATGGTGCTGTCCCAAAAGGGTAAGAAATCACTCTCTCGCACTTTCTCTGAATCGGTCCCACGATGGTGGAACGATCTGCCTCCTACAACGCGTATGGCAGACTCTGTGTCCATCTTTAAAAATCGCCTTAAAACTCATCTCTTCCGTCTACACCTGACCCACGAATAAAAAAATAAAAAATAAAAATAAAAAAAAAACCTTGACTGCACTTAGCTCGTATATTGTGTTTTACCTACTCAAGACTAGTCCGATTTCACTTATGTATGCTTTGTTTCCTCTTGTACTGATTGCTTCTTTTGTGAACCTCAATTGTAAGTCGCTTTGGATAAAAGCGTCAGCTAAATGACTAAATGTAAATGTAAAAAAATGCTGGGTTCCACTCCATTGCTTTATGTCGTTCCAACTAGGGCTGCACGATTCTGGCTAAAATGTGAATCAGAATTTTTTTTTGGCTTAAAATCAAGATCACGATTTTCTCACGATTCTGTAGATGTAAAATAAAGGTTAATATAAGGAGGCTATTATTATTGTTATTTCTCAAACATATGGTAAAACAACACTAATAATATTAGGCCTATGTGTAGGTCTACTGTTGGTTAAAATGCTACATTTTGTATAGACATGGAATGGTGGACTTGAACAGACTTTAAATTTGTCCTGGTTGTTAATTCACAGTAAGTGATGGCATCAGAATACAACTATTCATAATTATAAAGTTGAATTATTGTGTTTGAGATATATGCTTGTAATCTGTCATTGACAACATTATTAGACCATTTTTTTGAGAAAAAGATCGCAATCTTTTTTCGATTAATCGTGCAGCCCTAGTCCCAACACAAATCGATTAAGTTAGCTTAATCGTTTTTTACAAATTTAAGTGGATTGAACATAAAACAATTAAGTTGTCCCCCAAAAAAACACAAAAGACTTGTTTTTAACTCATTTTACATTAGTTTGAACAAGCAGCAAAATATATGGATTACAGTGGTCCCTCGCTATAAGGCGGTTCACCTTTCACGTTCAGTTTCACAGATTTTTTTAAGTACAATTTGACATGCTTTTTTTTTTTTTTAAACAGCGCATTGTGTTCTGCGTCCTGATTGGCTGTAGACCATTGTCAATCAATCTCCGTGTCTCCTGTACAGTACAGAATGTGTTCAGCTTGCCAAATGAACATAAATCTTCGATCGCTAGCAGTGTGAGTTTCAACAAGGATGCAAAAAGGGTTGTAACTGTCTGCAGCAAGACTATCGTAAAGGGGGTCGCACACCGGATGTGCCACGCAGCGCCATGCATTTTAGAATTGTAAACATAGGTTTATATCAGGGTACGCACACCGGCGCCACAAGTCAGCGACTGTCTGTGGTGCCCAGCTACGACTCAGGACACTGCTCATATTTCTGCCGCGCCACAGAGAGCCATCTGAATAATTTCATTTTAAATAACATGTGAATGTGCACGTCAGGTGTGTGTTACTTCCAACTGTCATGTGCGTGGCGCATCCAGTGTGCAACCCCCCTTAAGGATGGAGTCTGCTTTAGTTTTGTGGATCAGTGACTGCAGGAAAAAGAACATTACGCTGGATGCCAACATTATCTGCACTAAAGCTAAAAACTTTTTTAACCTTTTGCTGACAGCGATGAATGTTTGCGCCTGACAACAGGTTTTGATCTTTGGTTTCATTCTATAATACTGGACTTATTTTTCAACGAAGGTTTGAACTTTGAGAGTGTTTAAACAAGAGAAAAGTGTGAAAATGTTAATTTCTGTCTGAGAAAAGTGTGTAGTGAGGGGTTTTACAGCCTTAAAACATCTATAATAATTGTAAAAAAAAAAAAAAAAGCTGACTGCTTTGCGGATTTCGCCTATTGCGGGTTATTTTTAGAACGTAACTCCCGCAACTAACGAGGGACTACTGAATATACAGCTTTTGTATGTAAATCTTAAATCTATAAATCTATGTAAATATTAAATTCACAGAATCTGAATTTTTTAGTGACATTTTTCTACTGTAAAACACTGTAAAAAAAAAAATAGTAATTTACTTATTTCAATTTAATATAGTAAAATATAAATCAAATGTTAAACTTATATTTTAACTTTAAGTGAGTAATATCTTACTCAGTCTGATTAATATAAGTTGAGATTACTAAAAAGGTTCAACTAAACAACTTGAGGCACCAAGAATTTGTTTTTCCAGTTCATGCATGTACGGTTAGTGTGATTTCACCAAGTAGGACCTGTTCCTGGATTAACATATATTTTGATCCTGCAACAACATTCCAATCAGCCAATCAGAATTAAGGGCTATGTTTACTAGTGTATGTTAAGTTTAGGCTTAAAGTTAGGGTTATGTACTTCTACATGATTGTAGATACTCTCTGATTTTGGGAATAATTTGCTGTAAGGATTAGGTTTGGGGTAGGGCATAGGTATGGATTAAATTTTCAAACAAAAATGATGTTCCAGGATCAACATAGATGTTAATCCAGGATCGCATCGTACTTGACAAAATCATACCCACCGTTCAGGTACAGTATGTGTACTGTGTATGTGTACTGTGCCCTGAATATTTTATGTATTGTAATTTTTCATTTGCCCATTTTCACCAATGTCACTTCTTATTCCAGCAGTTTTAGATAAGCTTTTTATCAAATATTTGTCTACACTCACTGACCACTTTATTAGGTACCCCTGTCCAACTGCTCGTTAACGCAAATTTCTAATTAGCCAATCACATGGCAGCAACTAAATGCATTTAGACATGTAGACATGGTCAAGACGATCTGCTGCAGTTCAAACCGAGCATCAGAATGAGGAAGAAAGGTGATTTAAGTGACTTTGAACGTGGCATGGTTGTTGGTGCCAGACGGGCTGGTCTGAGTATTTCAGAAACTGCTGATCTACTGGGATTTTCACGCACAACCATCTCTAGGGTTTACAGAGAATGGTCTGAAAAAGAGGAAATATCCAGTGAGCGGCAGTTCTGTGGGCGCAAATGCCTTGCTGATGCCAGAGGTCAGAGGAGAATAGCCAGACTGGTTCAGCTGATAGAAAGGCAACAGTAACTCAAATAAGCACTCGTTACAACCGAGGTCTGCAGAGGAGCATCTCTGAACGCACAACACGTTCAACCTTGAGGCGGATGGGCTACAGCAGCAGAAGACCACACCGGGTGCCACTCCTGTCAGCTAAGAACAGGAAACTGAGGCTACAATTCAGGCTCAGCACAGGCTCACCAAAATTGGACAATAGAAGATTGGAAAAACGTTGCCTGGTCTGATGAGTCTCGATTTCTGCTGCCACATTCGGATGGTGGGGTCAGAATTTGGCGATAGCACCATGAAAGCATGGATCCATCCTGCCTTGTATCAACGGTTCAGGCTGGTGGTGGTGGTGTAATTGTGTGGAGGATATTTTCTTGGCACACTTTGGGCCCATTAGTACCAATTGAGCATCGTGTCAACGCCACAGCCTACCTGAGTATTGTTGCTGACCATGTCCATCCCTTTATGACCACATCTTCTGATGGCTACTTCAGCAGGATAACGCACCATGTCATAAAGCGCGAATCATCTCAGACTGGTTTCTTGAACATGACAATGAGTTCACTGTACTCAAATGGCCCCCACAGTCACCAGATCTCAATCCAATAGAGCACCTTTGGGATGTGATGGAACAGGAGATTCGCATCATGGATGTGCAGCCGACAAATCTGCAGCAGCTGTGTGATGCTATCATCTCAATATGGAGCAAAATCTCTAAGGAATATTTCCAGTACCTTGTTGAATCTATGCCACGAAGGATTAAGACAGTTCTGAAGGCAAAAGGGGGTCCAACCCGGTACTACTAAGGTGTACCTAATAAAGTGGCCAGTGAGTGTATATGTGCGTAATATGTATATTGTATTGATTACGAAATTTACATCAACTCTAAAATTACTAAGTGCAAATATGTTTTGAGCTGTTTACATTTTGTTTAATAATAATTGCATCATAAATCCGTATGTTGCATTTGGAGGAGAAGAGCTCCACATCCATTTGCAATTTCTTTCATCTTTTTGTATTTCTTTCATTCATTTATTTGTTTCATGATAAAAAGGCTAAAAATGTAAGACTTTAAGCTCAATGTGAACAGAATCTTGAGACAGAAAGGGAATCAATCTTTCGCTGAATGATTTCAGGTTGAGAATGAACAGCCGATACGCAGCTATTGATGGATCCAGAAAAGCTGCTTGAGTTGAATTGAAGAGAAGCACAAAACCGCCTACAGATTGGTTTAATGCTGTGTGTGTGTGTTCACCTTGACCTTTAATTGATCACCTTCTTCAGTTGAAGACACCAGAACAGAAACATCTAAGCTGAAGTAGCTTTTGATGCTATGAAACGCCTACTCGACCGACCGCATGTATCTTTTGATTTATGTAAGTTCATCAGTCTCCAGTGTCTTTGGCTCTGTATATGTCTGTAGAAACGAATGCAGTTATTAGTAGCTTTAGAACTGAGAAATTGCTTCAGTGTTGAAGAAATGCATCAAATGGGAGTTTTCAACAGGTTGCTTTATACTGCAAGTTTCTTTCAATACATTTCTTTCTCTTTTTTTGGCCTTAAAGTGGTTTTAGGTCTGAACATACGAATGTTGGGTACATATTAATCATAATTTTAAAATAATTAATTAATAATTAAATAAAGTTTAATTTATCGATACATTAAGGTTTAGGGATTTTAAGTAGTGTTGAGTAAAGTAATTCCTTATTGAGTACTTTTAAATTGGTTAGCACTGTCACCTCACAGCAAGAAGGTCGCTGGTTCGAGTCCCGGCTGGGTCAGTTGGCGTTTCTGTGTGGAGTTTGCATGTTCTCCCCGTGTTGTGGTGGGTTTCCTCCGGGTGCTCTGGTTTCCCCCACAGTCCAAACACATGCGCTATAGGTGAATTGGGTAAAGTAAATTGGCCGTAGTTTAGGAGTGTGTGTGAATGAGTGTGTATGGGTGTTTCCCAGTACTGGGTTGTGGCTGGAAGGGTTGAAGTTGATGGTTCATTCCGCTATGGCGACCTCTGATAAATAAGGGACTAAGCCGAAGGAAAATGAATGAATGAATAAATGTTTGAGTCATTATATATATATATAATGTTGAAGTCTGAATTATTAGCTCCCCTGTATATTTTTTTCCCCAAAAAATCATTTTCAAAGCAATAAGCTCTATTTAATAAAAAGTGCTTGGTTAAAAATAACCCAATTTAGTTTAATTTGGCAACCCAACACCAATTCAACATTTTTGTGGGTTTTACACATTAAAGCTTTTGCTGGGTGTTTTTTAATCAGTGCTTGTCAAAAATATATATTAGAATGACCCAGATCAAATAAAATGACCCAGCAAATTGCTTTTAGAGTGTTTGTATTTTCACTGAATCATTTCTGACTCGATTCATTGTTTCTTTAGCATGTACTGTATATACAGTTGAAGTCTGAATGATTCGCCCTCCTGTGAAGTTTTTTTCTTTTTTCAAATATTTCCCAAACAATGTTCAACAGAGCAAAGAATTTTTCACAGTATTTCCTATAATATTTTTTCTTCTGGAGAAAGTCTTATTTGTTTTATTTCAGCTAGAATAAAAGCAGTTTTTAATTATTTTTTTTAAACCATTTTAAGGTCAATATTATTAGCCCCCTTAAGCAATATCTGTTTTCGATTGCCTACAGAACAAACCACTGTTATACAATGACTTGCCTAATTACACTAACTTGCCTAATTAAGCTAGTTAAGCCTTTAAATGTCACTTTTAGCTGAATACTAGTAACTTGAAAAATATCTAGTCAAATAGTATGTCATCATGGCAAAGAGAAAAGAAATCAGTTATTAGAAGTGAGTTATTAAAACTATTATTTTTAGAAATGCTGAATAAAATCTTTCCATTAAACAGAAATTATGGAAAAAATATACAGGGAGGCTAACAATTCTGACTTCAACTGTATATACACACAATTACTCAGCTTCTCTGAATTGATTTATACATAAATCTTTAATTCATTTATAACATAGTATAGTATAATTTATTTATAGTATAGTAGCTAATTAAATGACCTAGAAATGAACAGTAACTCAATTCTTTACTTTATCAGTGGTTAAGTCATTTAAATACACTCACTTAATACTTTGTAACTAATTACATCCCACACTGGTTAAGGAAAAAATATATATGTAAATTTTATATTACTAAATGTACTCGTTGTTTGTTGTTTTACTCATCTTGTATGTGACGTGTAAAACTTTTAATAGTTTTCCGGTTTCTCCAGTTGTCTTTGAAAATGATTTGGAGAAACTGGAGCACAGAGTGGAATTTTCCAGCTTTACACTCGTGTTTCACCAGTTGCTTGATCTGAAGACAGAAAGGAAAACGGTCAAGCCTGTTTATTATAGCAGTGATCCTGCAACAAACAAAAAAACATCTTCATTAGTACTGCTTTAATTTAAGATGTCAAGATGTATTAGTTGCTTTGCATTGCCAATGTGTGAACCGTTTTACAAAAGTGTGCTTTAAAAAGGATCCTCAAGGCTGATTTATACTTTTGCATCAAGCGCACGCGTATGGTCCAGCGCAGCCTAAGCGCAGTCGCATAGCCCTCGCCGTAGCTGATGCTGACACGCACCTCTCAAAAATGTAACTACACATCGCAACAACGTGTAGCGCAAGCTCTGTGATTGGTCAGCTTGGTAGCGGTGACTAGTGTGGGCGGTGCTCCAGATGGAAACTTTTGTTTACTTTGTTTACCTTATGATTAAAGTTTCTGCACATCCGCCGGTTCCTGCCTCTGAATGAGCAAGTTTGAGTTATTTGTACATTAAGGTAGCGTTCAGAAAAAAAAAGAAAAAAAAAACACGAAGAAACTCGACACAGAGGAACATATAAACCTACTGCCAGCTAGCGTTTCGGAAGTGTTATTGCAGAGCAACCAGAAGTATAAATGCATGGCTAGGTGCAAAGCTGGCGCCGTGGGTCATGCCGATCACTCCCCACAGAAGTACAAACCAGCCTTAAGGCTGATTTATACTTCTGTGTCAAGCGCACGCGTATGCTCCGGCGCAGCCTCTGCGCAGTCGCAGACCCCTCGCCGTTGCTGACGCTGACGCGCACCTCTCAAAAAATGTAACTACACGTCGCAAGGACACGTAGCGCAAGCTTTGATTGGTTACCTTGGTAGCGGTGACTAGTGTGGGCAGTGCTGAGAGCCACAAGCCCAATGGAGTGAGTGTTTACAGGCGTCGAGTCCTGTGAAGGAACTCCAGATGGAAACTGTTGTTTTGTGATTGCCTTATGATTAAAGTTGTTGCACATCCGCCGGTTCCCGCCTCTGAATGAGCGAGTTTGAGCTACTTGTACATTAAGTTACTTTAATACAAGAAAGAAACTCGACACAGAGGAACATAAACACCTACTGCCAGCTAGCGTTTCAGAAGTGTTATTGCAGAGCAACACAAACAGCACACAGAAGTATAAATGCACGACAACGCACAAGGCAGGCACCGTGGGTCACGCCGATCATTAGGATGTCTGCGCACCTTTGAGAACTCCTACTTTTTGTTTTTTTGAGAAGCTGGTGCGTTCAGATTAATCAGCCCGACCTCATGAATAAATGTACATACTGTAAGAAAAGTGGCATTGGATCTTATATTTTCTAGTTTTTGTATCTTTATATGCATTATATCTTTATAATCTTCATATATACATGAACGCCACCATAAAGTCATTATTATGAGTGGAAAACTCAATTTTCTTTAAGCCTCTAGTTTCAGAGGTTTTTGAGTTTTGTCAGTGAACATTCGAATGTTGAGTAGGGGGCGGGGCTTTTTTTTGCGCATCATTTCCTCGTAGCAAACCAACGGTAAGAGGGGTGTGGTTAATATTGTCAGAGAAGGACCGCCCACTCCAAACATGGAAGTAAAGGGTCAGGCACTGATTGAAGATTACCAAAACACACTTTTTTCATTGGATTAACTTGCACAGATTAATGGATAATAACAATGTGCACTAGCAAAATAAACATTGTCAATTTTGATTTCACACAGACTTTAAACGCAAACCTCATCAGAGAAAACAGTTCCTTGAGAATTTGAGATGCACTACAAACTGTGTGTCTGCAGTCTTTCAGGAAGGAGAGCGAGATCAGGAAATCCAGCACAACTGTTACAATCCAACCACGCATGAAGTCATTTGGACAGGTCAGTATGCCACACTTCACTGAGAGATCTCATCTTTTATCCTCCTCTTGGATATTTATCCTCTACGCTTGGCTCTTGAGAAGCGAGAGCTGATGACTTCAGACCACGAGTCTGTCTGACACTGACACGATTGTCTCGCATCAAATAAATCAACAAACGCAAGCCAGAAAGCACTGCCACGTTGCTCGAACGCTTCATCAAATGCTGTTTATCTTACGAGTGAAGAATGTGAGCAGTTTCTGTAAATCCTGCAAGATGAGGTTTGTAAATATTAGTGTGCTTGCAGATTCCTGCCAATGCAAGTCTTTAAACACACTGAAAAACTGGCATGAAATGAAAGTTGTGTATGTCTGAGTGAAAGAACTTCTTAAAGAAGAGTATTTATTCGGCATATTTGTTCATTGGAAATTGATTGGATGATTGTGCTTTCCTATAGAGTGAGACGGTTAGATTCTGCAAGTAAAAACTCCATTTTCTCCATACAGAAGTTGATTTTAACAATAACACAAACCTTTAAAGGTGCCAATACAATGAAAATCTGGATATAGAGTTGAAGTTAAAATGATTCGCTCTCATGTGTATTTTTTTTACATTGTAAAATTCCTGTACAGGAATTTTTCACAGTATTTCCTATAATGTTTTTTCTTATTTGTTTTATTTCGGCTAGAATAAAAGCAATTAGAATTTTTTTTTAAACCATTTTAAGGTCAATATTATTAGCCCCCTTAAGCAATATTGTCTACAGAACATTCATTCATTTTCTACCGCTTATCCGGGCCGGGTCGCAGGGGCAGCAATCTCAGGAGAGAATCCAAGACTTCCCTCTCCCCAGACACTTACTTCAGCTCCTCCGGGGGGATCCTGAGGCCTCACCCTATCTATAAGGGTGCGCCCTGCCACCCTGTGAAGGAAACTCAATTCGACCGCTTGTATCTGAGATCTTGTACTTTCGGTCATGACCCGAAGCTCATGACCATAGGTGAGAGTAGGTCTACAGAACAAATCATTGTTATACAATGACTTGCCTAATTACCCTAATTAACCTAGTTAAGCCTTCAAATGTCACTTTAAGCTGAATACTAGTATCATGAAAAATATCTAGTAACATTTTATGTACTGTGATAATGGCAAAAATAAAATAAATCAGTTATTAGGAATTAGTTATTAAAACTGTTATGTTTAGAAAAGGGGCTGCACGGTGGTGCAGTAGGTAGCACGTTCGCCTCACAGAAAGAAGGTCGCTGGTTCGAGCCTCGGCTGGGTCAGTTGGCGTTTCTGTGTGGAGTTTGCATGTTCTCCCCGTGTTTGCGTGGGTTTCCTCCGGGTGCTTCGGTTTCCCCCACAAGTTCAAAGACGTGTGGTATAGGTGAATTGGGTAAGCTAAATTGTCTGTAGTGTATGTGTGTGTATGGATGTTTCCCAGTGATGGGTTGCAGCTGGAAGGGCATCCGTAAAACATATGCTGGATAAGTTGGCGGTTCATTCCGCTGTGGTGACCCCAGATTAATAAAGGGACTAAGCCGAAAAGAAAATGAATGAATGAATGTTTAGAAAAAAATCTTCTTTCCATTAAACAGAAGTTGGGGGAAAAACTATACAGGAGGGCTAATAATAATAATAATTCCTTACATTTATATAGCGCTTTTCTATACACTCAAAGCGCTTTACACATTGGGGGAATCTCCTCATCCACCACCACTGTGCAGCATCCACCTGGATGACGCAACGGCAGCCATATTGCGCTAGACCGCACACCACACCAGCTGATTGGTGGAGAGGAGACAGAGTGATGAAGCCAATTATGATATGGGGATGATTAGGAGGCCATGATGGACAGAGGCCAGTGGGCAAATTTGGCCAGGATGCCGGGGTTAAACCCCTACTCTTTTTCGAAGGACATCCTGGGATTTTTAATGACCACAGAGAGTCAGGACCTCGGTTTAACGTCTCATCCGAAAGACGGCGCTCACTGAGCAGTATAGAGTCCCCATCAATGTACTGGGGCGTTAGGACCCACACAGACCACAGGTTGAGTGCCCCCCTGCTGGTTTCACTAACACCACTTCCGGCAGCAACCAAGCTTTCCCATGTGGTCTCCCATCCAGGTACTGACCGGACGCAGCCCTGCTTAGCTTCAGTGGGCAGCCATGTGAGAGTTGCAGAGAGCTAGCTGCCGACAATTCAGACTTCAACTGTACCTATAAGCATATTTGAATAATAAGAGTTATAGTTGGAAATGTCATACCGTGAGCCTCAAACACCATTGTTTCTTTGTTCTCAAAAACAAGCAAATCTGAACAAAACGCCAATTCTGACCTTTCACACAGGCTCATTAATATGCATGACCCCAGCAGCATTTGATTGGCCACAGCATTTCTTAGTGAGATTACAACAATTATAATTCCACCCCCCCTCCCCTTATTTTTTTAGTTTAACCAAAGTCCCTTAAGGCAAGTCATTTCACTCACCTGCCATCTTTGAAACGCCTCTCAACCATGCTCGGGCATTCTGTCTGAATGGGGAAACATCAAATTCTCGAAAATTGCTTGCTAAGCTTAAGATTAAATTTCATATTAGGAATCAGTAGTAAATTAAAACAACAACTGTCCCTTTAGTTTCATTTCTAAACGTTCGAATCACACAAAATCTGCAGAAACTCACGTCTGGTCCGAGCCGCTCCCCCGGAGAATCCTTGCAATCAATGATTGGCTCTTGTACTAGAAAGCAGGGCTTCATTCGCCATATTGATCGTTACACTTTTCCCCATAAACTATAATTGTCTTGTGTATTCTATAGCTTTTGGTATAACACAGTTTTTTATATTTACTATGTGGGACTTTTATTTTGAAAACTGGAAAGGCTTTTAAGGAACATCAGAATGCAAAATTCAGTAAAGACAGATTATAACTTTATTCAGCGACTCCCGAAGACACATAAGGTCTGCTTTACTGTATCATTTGTTATTTTAACGTGTATATTGTGAAATTTTCTCTGTTGGTTTGCAATGAGGCGACAAACTGCTGAATATAAGCGTTTAATGCACATTTGCTGTATCAATCAGCTCAACAGCAGTGTGTAATTTAGTTTTCTTTCTGTAATTTGTTTTATGTTAACAGCATATATAGCAGTAAAATAAAGCAATAAAGCTTTTTACGTTTATAGACATTTATTACACAATTTGTGTGTTTTTGGTATAAACTTGTATGCTTTTCACAGTTAAAGCACTGGAAGTTTAAAACAAATACTCACACAAAATACTCATATGTACTACAATACCTGACAAAAGTCTTGTCGTGGATCCCAGTTGTAAGAGCAACAAATAAGAACTTGACTTCTAGTTCATTTGGAAAAGTGGCAGAAGGTCGATTTTCAAATTCTTCAGCAGGATAGCGCTCCTTCCCATACTTAAGCCTCCACATCAAAGTTCCTGAAAGCAAAGAAGGTCAAGGTGCTTCAGGATTGGCCAGCCCAGTCACCAGACATGAACATTATTGAGCATATCTGGGGTAAGATGAAGGAGGAGGCATTGAAGATGAATCCTCAGGAATCTTGATGAACTCTGGGAGTCCTGCAAGAACGCTTTCTTTGCCATTCCAGATGACTTTATTAATAAGTGATTTGAGTCATTGCAGAGATGTATGGATGCAGTCCTCCAAGCTCATGGCAGTCATACACAATATTCATTCTTTTTCCACTGCACCATGACTTTATATTCTAAACTGGACATTCTTTAAGTGACAAGACTTTTGTCTAAGCAAAGTCAGACCTTACTGTCCTAATGAAATAATTCAAAATCAAGGCATGATCATATTTTATTTTGGTGAAATAAGTGTAATCTAGAGGCCTTTGCCTTTCATATAAGCCACTTCTGATACCAAATGATCAACTAGAAGTCAAGTTATTATTTGTTGTTCCAGGAATTTTGTCAGGTAGTGCAGGCTTAATTATATTATTTAGACATTAAGTTCTTATTTTATTATTATTATTATTATTATTATTATTATTATAAAAGTCTTATATTCATTCATTATATTCAGATTTAAGCTCACATACTTCTCTGCTTCAAATGACAATTTGCAATGTTGTTGTGATTCTTCTTGTAGACATTTAAAAAAAAAATACATACAGGAAAAACAGGGCCTCCGGAAAAGTGGGCGGGCACTAATGCGCTCAATTGGTGGATCTCATGTGAGTGAGAGCTTGAACCCGCCCTCATGTAAGTTAACACCAAATTCACCAAAATGACAGAATGTCTACATTTTTCAATGGTAAAACTGTATTTCAGAGCACAGAACAAAGTTTTAACTTTCTCTGATGAATCATGCACAGTTATACCAAGAATGCATGTTAAAGCCAATAATTTAATAGACTTAGAGCTTTTAAAGAGACCTTGAGCTTGGAAAAAAGAACAGCATTTAATGATAAATGAGAGTGACGGATGTCAAATAGGTGTTTGAATAACCTGGTATTATCGTGAACGCTCAAAAGAAACATTCATTCATTCATTTTCTTTTCGGCTTAGTCCCTTTATTAATCTGGGGTCGCCACAGCGGAATGAACCGCCAACTTATTCAGCATATGTTTTACACAGCGGATGCCCTTCCAGCTGCAACCCATCACTGGGAAACATTCATACACACTCATACACTACGGACAATTTTAGCTTACCCAATTCACCTATAGCACATGTCTTTGGACTGTGGGGGAAACCCACGCCAACACGGGGAGAACACGCAAACTCCACACAGAAATGCCAACTGACCCAGCCAAAGCTCGGACCAGCGACCTTCTTGCTGTGAGGCGATTGTGCTACCCACTGCGTCGCCTCAAAAGAAACATTCAAATGTAATTCAGTGATACTGCTGATCTCTAAACCACACTGTTCATAAAACTTTTCAGCATAACTTCTGTGACTTTAAGAGTTCGTATGAAGTGTTTTCTTTTCAATGGTGTGAACGGATTCAAGGTCATTATTATGATGCTCGCCATAACAAAGTTTAAGATATGCCTCAGTGCTGAAATCCTGTTAGCCAATATAAATGACGCTGATCCAAATGTTAGACGCAGAAATGCAAATGCCAATGTTTAATTAAAGCGTGTAAACACATGCTCTTCGTTTTTTAAATAGATCTGCCAGGCACTTGCTGAACATCTGTAGCAAGCAAATAAAAGTTCAATACAGCATGTGAAATAAAATTAAAAAACACAGAAGATTAAAATGAAGAAACACAATAGTTCAAACTGCAAACATCACATTCTCACAACAGTAGTTTGTGTAATTATGATTAGGCATGGGCCGGTATAAGATTCTGATGGTATGATAATTCAATTCAATTCATGTTTATTTCTATAGCGCTTTTTTACAATGTAGATTGTGTCAAAGCAGCTTCACATAGAAGTTCTAGTAAATTAAACTGTGTCAGTCCAGTTTTCAGAGTTGAAGTTCAGTTTAGTTTAGTTTAGTGTGGTTTAATTTTTACTGCTGAAAGTCTGAAGAGCAAATCCATCGATGCCAGCTTCACAAGTCCCAAACCAAGCAAGCCAGTGGCGTCAGTGGCGAGGAACAAAACTTCACCAATTGATAAAAGTGAAGGGAAAAAAAACTCGAGAGAAACCAGGCTCAGTTGGGCACGACCATTTCTCCGTTTGGATAAAAATGTCACGGTTTCACGGTATCATGGTATTGTGATTACTGCTCTAAAAAACAAAAAACTTTTTTTCCCTTTTGAGCACAATATATTTCATTTTAAGAGACATTTAAAATATTTTGGAGCGTCGGTGCCAATGGCATAGTGGAAAGTGCACCCGACACATGCACTCCTTTGCTCACGGCGACCCGAGTTCGAGACCTGGTGTTGTTGTTTTTTTGTTTTGTTTTTTTTACGTCTTGATCGTACGGTTGCTTGTCGTTTGTATATTTTTTGCCCTAATAGTCTGTATTGTATGACCCGGATGCTAAATAAATAAAAAAAAACACACCTCTCAGATCTCCACCAACACCACTGACTCTAAAAAGTTCAGCACTTTTTGTCATCCCCTGACCCATTTTGTTGTGGTCTGCGCTATTTCATATTTAAGCACCAAAACATTTCACATAAGGGTAAGTGGCAGATATTTCCTTGCAAACATGCGAATTTGACTTCGTAACTCACATAAAACATTTGCGAATAAAGCACCGTTTCCATCCAATCAGTCAAAGAGAACAAAATGATCACTAATACTGAACCACTGTGATGACGGACTTTGGCTGAGGGATTTTAAAAATGAGCAAAACAACATTTCAGATGTTTTACAATGTGCTTGAAACACTGGTTTGTCTATTAATCCCGTCACATTGCACCTATTTGTGTCATCACATGATCTGTTAAATTCAACAACAAAATCACATGACTTTTTTGATGCGCATGCTGGAATCTATTGCAGTTTATGCACATTTTTTTCTGAACTGTGAAGTTTATCCTACTCAGTTGTGCACATAAGTATTTCTGTTAAAGCATTTTAATGCAATTATTCAAAAATGCTCATAAAAAAAAATAGGCCGATGAAAAAACTTTACATACTATTATGCGGTCTCAAACTTGCATGATTTTGTTTAGCAAAATATACTGAAAAACACCTCACAGACAAATATCTTGCTGCGTTCAACTGAACAAAAAGTATAACATGAGAGTGAGCAAATGACACAATTTTCACTTTTCAGCAATTCCTGTAAATACGAACATCACAACAGCACAAAAACCATTTACATCAAGCACCTCATGAGTTTTTACTCATGAATATTTATTCCTAGCACAGCTTTTTGCAAAGCATCTGTATATACAAAATAAAAGTGCATCGTTCATCGAGCGTTCAGTTAGAAATGTGATCTGCGTTGCTTTTTCAGGCCAGACGTACAATTTCCTTTATTATAGAGCTGTTCTGTCATCACGTCACTTTGTAGACTTATCTGGAAGCCTAATGAATTTCTAATGGGCTGTAAATGTAGCTGTTTTTAGTTTATGAGTAAAATGTGCTCGGTTAACTTAACCTGAAGAAACTTAACAAAGACTGAAACAGCTGTTCAACAAGCACATAAACTCACATGCTTGTGTTAGATGGAGAGAGCAGTTTCTCTTCAAATATAGGTAATGCAGAGTTATTTTACACCACCTCAAAACTGCTTTTCTGAACTCCCGCATGGGAAATTCCCTGGGGATTGTATGGCTCCTTTCATTGGTTTCAGTTTTAGTCAATGTTGATCTGTTCTTGCTTGAACATTTTATCCTGCAGATGTTTTCTTGACACATTCAAAATGCATTAAAGAGACAGTTCGCCCAAAACTGACAATTCTGTCATCATTGACTCTCCTTTCACTTGTTTTAAACCTGTTTGAGTTTCTTTCTCCTACTGAACACAAAAAAAAGATATTTAGAAAAATGTTGGAAACTGGTAGCCATTGGCTCCCATAGTATTTGTTTTTTCTACAATGTAAGTCAGTGATTACAAGATCTAACATTCTTCAAAATATCTTCTTTAGTGTTCGACAGAAAAAAAGAAGCTCATCAAGATTTGGAACCACTTGATAGAGTAAAAAGTGAGTATATTTTCATTTTTGGGTGAACTATCCCTTTAAAACCGAACCTGAACTATACTCAAGTACCACAGGATCATTAATACTGATGCTTCTCATTCAATCCTTTATGGTGTATCTGCAAAGGTAATTAAAATGCGAATAAAACATAATTTACAGAGTCATTTTGTACTAGTAGTAAAGCCAGTACACATTAGAATACGGCTTTTAAGAATAATTTGCAACAGAATATAAACTTTTACAGTACAGGAATTTTACAGTCCGTTATCCTTTACTCTGATTATGTCACCGTTACTCAATGTTGATGTATATGTACTAGCCAGGTGTTCGAATATTTGCTTTCTGTAAAAATTATTTTTGAGGTAAAAAAAAAAATAATATTAATATTGTTTTGCAATCTGTCACTATAAACCTCTTCAAAGCAGGATGGGTTTTCATTGGCTTTTTTATATGCAATAAATTATTCTCACAAATTACCATAATTAGCAGCATTATTGTAATTTTAAGATTTTTTTTTGCCTTATTTTTTAATATAATAGCTAAAATATTGTTTATGTAAAGTTTTAAACATGGAATTTATGGAATATATATATACACACACACACATACATACACACACTACCTGGCAAAAGTCTTGTCTTCTATCCAAGTTTTAGGAACAACAAATAATAACTTGACTTCTAGTTGATCATTTGGTATCAGAAGTGGCTTATATGAAAGGCAAAGGCCTCTAGATTACGCTTATTTTACCAAAATAAAATATGATCATGTCTTGATTTTTAATTATTTCATTAGGGCAGTAAGGTCTGACTTTGCTTAGACAAAAGTCTTGTCACTTAACAGAAATAATGTACAGTATAGAATATAAAGTCATGGTGCAGTGGAAACAGAATATATATTGTGTCTGACTCCCATGAGCTTGGAGGACTGCATCCATACATCTCTGCAATGACTCAAATCACTTATGAATAAAGTCATCTGGAATGGCAAAGAAAGCGTTCTTGCAGGACTCCCAGAGTTCATCAAGATTTTTTGGATTCATCTTCAATGCCTCCTCCTTCATCTTACCCCAGACATGCTCAATAATGTTCAAGTTTGGTGACTGGGCTGGCCAATCCTGGAGCACTTTGGAGGCTGTGGAGGCTGAAGTATGAGAAGGAGCGCTATCCTGCTGATGAATTTGCCCTCTCCTGTGGTTTGTAATGTAATGGGCAGCACAAATGTCTTGATACCTCAGGCTGTTGATGTTGCCATCCACTCTGCAGATCTCTCACACGCCCCCATACTGAATGTAACCCCAAACCATGATTTTTCCTTCACCAAACTTGACTGATTTCTATGAGAATCTTGGGTCCATGAGGGTTCCAGTAGGTCTTCTGCAGTATTTGTGATGATTGGGATGCAGTTCAACAGATGATTCATCAGAAAAATCGACCTTCAGACACTTTTCCAAATGATCAACTAGAAGTCAAGTTCTTATTTGTTGCTCTTACAACAGGGATTGACGACAAGACTTTTGTCAGGTAGCGTATATAGTCTTAGACAATATTATTCCTCCATGTTATTATCACACTTGTGGTGTGGACGGAGCTAATCTGAAACCTCAAAACCTTTTAAAGAGAAAGACAAGATGATATTGAAGTCAACAAACTTTAAAAGAAAACATCATAGACATGTGATTAACGGAAATGAACACCTTAAAATGTTTCTCGACCAATCAGAATCCAATGTGCAATAACACAGTCACAATCCTATCGGCAGCCATTATCAACACTAACAATCGCTCCTTTCGAATGGCTGGAAAATGTCGCTTTAGATTTTTGCCGGCAGCAGCTTTTCTTGTGCAAATCTGTACTCAGTCCTGGTAGAAGTGTGGTTCATCGGGGTCAGGGCGTGGCGGTGGGCGGGAAGGGGGTGGGGCTCTGATGGGTGGAGCCTCATCAGGGGGCAAAGACAAAGGTGATGAGGCTTGAGGCAGAGTCACACTGATGTTCAGGCAGGCAGAAGGAAGAGCTCTGGTTGGAGGAGGAGTGTAAGGGGGCGGGGTTATTGAGTCTGGGGGCGGGGTCAATGGAAGAGGGGGCAGGGTTGAGTTTGGAGAGTGGGCGGAGCAGCGCGGGGTGGGCGGCAGTGTGCCCTGCGGGACAGGAGGGCATCTGCTGTGGGGCAGGCTGTAGATTGGGCTGGACGGGTTGTTGTAATGCGGGTATCGAGGAGGCGGGCAGGATTTCACACGGGTTAATTTCATACAGCGACCCTACAGAGTGAAACAAACAGCAGTTAATATTAAAGCTTAATGGGATTTTGCAGTTGAATGCGGCATGTTTGTAAATGCCTCATCAGCTGTACTTTTTTTTCTGAATAAATGTAAAGTTTTTTTTTTTTTAGCAAGGTCATGTTAAATTGATTATTCAAGAGTTCACACTTAGCTGATGATTGATAATAAAGCGTGTTTGGCATGCTGTCCCAGGAGAGAGCCCTGAGCTCATAAGATCCTCGAGCCTCGGGCTCCCTCCCGTTTGCAAGGCGAGATAGGAGTTTGAGCTCAGGTAGATCTCGAGAACTCCCCTGCTGTTTGTAGCTAATGAACAATTAGGGATTGCTATGAAGAGATAACTACTTACTAGGAGCACGTCTATGGTGCCGATTTGGATTAGTCAATTAACTTAAGTCGCATGTTCCACCCATGTAGGAATGGAGGAGGAGTAGGGGTGGAAGGGGGGATTCTTCAAAACGAAGATGGCTGTGATATGGAACTTAGGTTATTTATGGTGACTTAGGAATCGTCTGATTGGTGATTCATGAATTGGCTAACGCGGGACCAGCCGTGATCAATCATAAGCATGTGATCCTCTTGAAATTAGTTTATAAATCGAGTTGTGGTTCAAATTCAATTCAATTCAATTCATGTTTATTTATATAGCGCTTTTCACAATATAGATTGTGTCAAAGCAGCTTAACATAGTTCTAGTAAAGTCCAGATTTCAGAGTTGAAGTTCAGTGTAGTTTAGTTCAGTGTGGTTTAAATTTCACTGCTGAAAGTTCAAACACTGTAGAGTAAATCCACCGAAGCGCAGCTCCACAAGTCCTGATCCGAGCAAGCCAGTGGCGAGTAAAAAATAAATAAATAAAATAAATAAATGCTGTTCTTTCAATCCTGAAAAAATGTAGCATGTTTTTCACAGAGCTATAAATAGGGACTATGGTTTTCCATGGCTTTACCAGCAACATGACATTGAAAATAGAAACATCAGCTTGTATCTCAGGATTTAAAAATGACATTTTAAATACATTCAAATTGAAAATAGTTCATATTTACACAATATTACTATTTTACTGTATTTTTCAAGTATGAAAGCTTATTAAAAATCAAAATAGCACATACACACACACTGTATGGGTCATAGTTTACAGATTTTTTTTTATGACAAACATCATTAGAAAATTAAGTAATGATCATGTTTCACAAAAACATTTAGTAAATTTCCCTCTCTCTCTCTCTCTCTCTCTCTCTCTCTCTCTCTCTCTCTCTCTCGTAAGTTCAAGTTGCTTTATTGGCATGACATTTAGTACAGTATTGCCAAAGCATTTTAAATATGTATAAGGTATGGAATATATTAACATCATCAAATTAATAAAATATACAGTAAATAAGATAATACATTTGATAATTATAACAATTACAATAATAATAATAAAAAGTCTAGATTATTTAAATAAGACACATGCATTTACATTAACCATTTCTTATGGTGTGTAGGGTGTATACATATTTTGCAGCCAGTTTAGACGTCAGTTCATCCTCTCAGAGTACATGGCAAAGGTTTTCTAAGTCATTTAAATTAAAAAATGGAAAATATTTCTCTAGTTGTGGTGTATTTGGGGCAGAATAGAACTCTCTCTCTCTCTCTCTCTCTCTCTCTCTCTCTCTCTCTCTCTCTCAATTCAATTCAATAATTGCTTTATTGGCATGACAAATGTATTGCCAAAGCATTTATAAAGTTTACATTAAAAAAAATAATAATAAAAGAACATACATATATTTTAAAAAACAAACAGTAAACACAGTAAATAGTAGTAGTAATAGTAGCAGTAAAAAAAAAAGATATATACACAATAATTAAATAAATAATATATCATATTATTATTCAATATATCATATATTATTTAATATATCATATTCATTTATAGATCTCTCTCTCTATCTCTCTCTCTCTCTCTCTCTCTCTATATATATATCTATATATATATATATATATATATATATATATATATATATTCCCCCTATAAATACACGTCAAAAGTCAAATTTGGTTGGTACTGTGCATTGCTAAACACTTCATATAGACGTAAGTCAATTTAAAGTCTATTTTCTTAGTATTTAGATTTGTTTTTTACCTCGTTTGAAAATATATAGAAAATTGTTAATTTGTTAATGTTAATTTTCAATAATTGAAAGTGTTTATCCATTTCTCAATGAATATAGACATATATTTTGGTGCATTTTAACAAAACATTGTTTAACAAAACTATTTTATTAAAAAGTTGTGTCCATTAAAGTAAAAGTGTGGTCATCTAACATCTTTAGGAGCAGAAAATTAATACATTTTTAAAAATTAAATCAGGCGTAAACATTTCTTTTTACAGACTTTTAACGATGTATTTTATGGTTCTCTTGAATTCTCATTATTAAAATTTTACTTAATATTTCCCCCTAACATTTTTCATTGGGCTGTACATATGTTTGCACAGTGATCTTAAGTTATTTTGTTAAATTAGCTCCAGTTTTGGCTTTGGTACTGACTAATCTATTGCTTTTTACACAAGTATCTTATTGTATAGCATTCCAAAAAAAAAAGAAAAAAAGGCAGATATGTTCGAGGTGTGCTCATTTATGCTGAGCACTGTATATTTATATTGTATGTTTCTGCAACATCAAACTCTAATGTTAAAGAGGACCTATTATGGCCCCTTTTTCAAGATGTAAAATAAGTCTCAGATGTCCTTAGTGTGTGTGTGTGTGTGTGTGTGTGTGTGTGTGTGTGTGTGTGTGTGTGTGTGTGTGTGTGTGTGTGTGTGTGTGTGTG
>CAIGQV010018202.1:2366641-2377289 GCA_903798115.1 Danio jaintianensis
CCATACTTGGCCACACTACACTTCACTTCACTTCACTTCACTTTTAAGAAAAATCTGATTAAACAGGACTACAAACATCTCTTTCTATCTCCATGTAAGGTAATAGAATGTAATGCAGTTTTCTGGATTCCTGCAGATTGTGACAAGCAGATGAAAGCATTGTGAGGTACAGTGAAGATGAAAGAAGGCCAGCTGTGAGCAATAAGTGCAGTCAGTAGCAGTGAATGGACCGCTGTCTGCTTAAAGCATTATACACCTCCGGACTCAGAGAGAGGAACACCCAGTTTGATCTGAGCTGCTAAATGGAGGAATGCTGGACCCAAATCTGATGGCCTTTTACATTTAGAGCGGTCAGACTGCCTTCAATCCTCACAGGCAAACAAAAAAGCATCTGTTGACTCATTAAAGAGGCATTAATCTGTTTTGAACTAAATTACACGAAACAGTAAACTCTGCTAAAACCATCTCACGAATGCTGTCTTTGTAAATCACAGCCATAATGTGGGACTCTTTTAAAGAGGTCAGAAGAAAGCTGACTTTCCTTCATCTTTTAAAGAGCAAAAATCGCTTTTATAAGGGGTTTAAACACAGTTGTGTGGTAACAGTGTGTGAATATAGCCAGCTTCTGACGGTAAAAATGAATTAATTCTATTTTTTATGATCACTCTTTATAAAAACAGTCTTTGGTTAACATTCTCCCTTTGTACGTCATCAGAGGGGGAAAGCCCCGCCCACTAGTGACCATCTCTCCCTCATTAGCATAGACAGCCTTGAGTGAGAAGCAGCCGTCAGCCATTAGAGTTTTCAAATCTGTTGCGTAGCTCTGCCTCTGCCTTCAAAGAGCTATAAAACATTATATGTGTGGTATTTTGAGCTGAAACTTCACACACACACACTCTCTAGGGACATCAGAGAGTTATTTTACATCTTGTAAAAAGGGGCACCTTTAAAAGGATTATCAAAGGGTTAACCAGGAGGGGTGTGCGACATTGACTAAAAGATTTGTTTTCTTTTTAATAACAAGAATAAACTTAAGACCTTAATAAGACTTAAAACTGCAAGTAGGTGGCAGTGTCTTATTGAGTGATTAATTGAATCATTAATTTACATTTGCAATTATTTATTTAACAGACGCTTTAAAGGGCACCTATTTGACCCCTTTTTCAAGATTTAGGGTGTTTTCACACCTGTCTTATTTAATTCGGTTGAATCGCACTAGAGTTCATTTTCCCTCTTGGTGCGGTTCGTTTGGGCAGGTATGAATTTAGCAATCGCACTCGAGTGCGCACCAAAAGTGGACCAAAAAAGCATACCAAGACCTCCTTGAAGAGGCTGCTGTAGTCCGATGCGCTGTCCCATCTTATGGGGTGTGGAGGAAAAATATTTGTTGACAGCGCTTTACCAACAATTTTAAACAGAGAGAGAGAGAGAAGGAAAAATATTACCTGATGGATCGTTGGTAATATTTCCGGAAGATGACCATGTCGCAGTTTAGCAAAATTAATTCACGCCTCCTCCTGAAGTGACTTCGCCATTTGCAATGCATTAAAACATTGTTTTCCAGCCGCAGCCGCGCTTCATTCTCTAAATGTTTAGTTTGTCTAAAGTGATGTATACAAACTATATAGTATACTATGAGCAGGGATACAATCAGCCAGCGCAGTCGTCCCTCCATAGTAAAAAGCAAGATTTTGTGTCTGCTGCTTTGTTTACTTGCGGGAGTTCATTGGCATTTTCCCGCACGTTAATTCTGACCAATCGAAAAGCAGTTTAGGAAATACGTTCAATAACATCTGGCCAATGAGTGATGTGGATTTTGTCACATGACTGCATTTTGGTTCTTTTCAACTGGTTCGGACCAAAGCAATCAGTGTGGGGTGAAAAGGACCCAAAGACGGCAGAAAAATGCTACAATGTATCATTTGTTGCCCTTGGTCCGGACCAAATGAACCGAACCACAGATGTGAAAGCACCCTTAATATAAGTCTTTTGTGTCTCCAGAATGTGTCTGTAAAGTTTCAGCTCAAAACGCCCATCAGATTATTTATTATACCTTTCAGAAGATTGGTATTTTCAGCTCTAAGTACATTGTAGCTGTTTTTGTTGCCTGTGCCTTTAATGCAAATGAGCTAGTTCTCCCCGCCCATCGTTCCCTAGTGCGCACCGCCTACTACTTAGTAGGTACTACATTTGAATTTAAACGTACTACTCAACCATTAGAAAAGTAAGTTCTATACAGTATGAATGTGAGCAGTATGAATAGAATTCGGACGTACTACATCCGCCGTTTTGTCATGATCACGTGACCTACCCTCGTGAGTTTGCATCGCTTCACTCCCATTCATGAATTCTCCTGCGGGGCATCATGGGATAGCGCAGCGTGCATGGGATGCGCACTTCAGAATCTCGCCGGAAGTAGTAGGTCATCCGGGTACTTCTCACATACTGTTTTTCTAATTCTATGAATTTGGACATACTACTCAGCTCGCATACTGATTTATATATATTACATACTGATTCATACTATATAGTATGGAAGTATGCGGTTTCGGACGCAGCCCGAGTGTGTCTTCATCTCATGCTGCGTCAGATAAACAGCACAGTGACAGACATGAAGGGAGCAAATCTCACGTAACGTTTGTGAGCAATACTACAGTAAGAATTTCCCAATGATTATTTGATGTATGTGTCGTGGAGTTAATTCAAGCCTTTCTGCAACGATGAGTCACACACAATGTCGTTACAAAGCTCACGCACACACACCGCACCCGCGTTTAGCTTTGCACTGTTTTTGCACGGCAAATGTGACAGGATACACGTTAATATCCACTGCTGTATGGATATCCGTTATGTTAATGTACAAAATAAACCTGATTTAACGTCCACAAACCGGGATTGAAGCATCTTCTTTTGTAATTGTACTGATACTATGCTGTGGTGTTCAATTACGTAGCGATTTTAGTGACTTTATTACAAACATGCCCTGTTTTAAAAACTTTTTAAACTTGTAAAACTCATTCTTGAGGTGCAGATGATCACAGCAAGCTGAACAGATCTTTTAATCCCGGTTGCTTTGCGCACGTCCTGTCTTGTGGAAATGATTATACGCGTTACTGTGGAGACATGTTCATACGCGGCTGTCAATGAATTCTGTGGCACTCCTATGTCTCGTTGCGTTGGGCCTCAAAATGGGAGGGATTTGGATGCTATTTTAACGTCAGGAAATTTAAATAAAAGAGACTTATTGTCTTTCTGTCACCCCAATATGACTGGACACACTATACCTACACACAGTTCTGTCCAAACAGCTTACAAAAGATGTTTTCATCATAGGTGCCCTTTAAATCTTACAATTGAGGATAAAAGAAGGACTTAGAGCACCAATATATGGATGCCAGTTTAAGTTACTTTAATTAATATTTTATTATTGGTCTAATCTTTTACATTCAATTAAATAATCATATTTATGAATAAAAATAAATAAGAATCATGACATATTTCCACACATTTGTTCTGCCTAATTGGTAATGACACACTTTCATGACTGATGTTATAATTTATAGTTACTTTATTTTCTCAATTGTATGCCGTCGTGTTTCTTACCTTCTCTCCAGGCTGAGGTCTCATCACAGACACACGATCATATCCTCTCCTGAGCCAAACCCACAGAGCGTCAAGCTTTCCCTGTCAATCACACACACACGCACACACGCACGCGCACACACACACACACACACACTTCTGCTTAGAAAAACACTTCATAAATAATGCAGAAATAATTGTGAGAGTCTAATCAGTAATTGACTACACAGGGGAAACCGAGGCACGTGTGTGCGTTAAATCAAATTACATGCAGGTTGTTAATTGACAAGATTGTCATTTTCTGATTTCATGGCTCTGAATTAACACACACACACACACACACACACACACACACACACACACACACACACACACACACACACACACACACACACAATGGGGTAAAACAGAGATTAGAATAAAGCCAGTGCTCTTTTAATTGGATTTTCATGTCTCTAATTCTTCACCGAGGGTTTTTAACTCAGTGACTATTAAAATGTCTTAATATTTAGCTGTCAGACCACATATGCACTGCTAATGTTATCATGTATTGAGCACTAGAAATGTCACATAAATTAAAAATATAATAAAAAGTTAGTTTGTTTAATGGCTTTACATACTCTAATGTATTTAAATGTACAAAATTACATGCAGTTATATATATATAAAACTGATTATATAGTAAATATTGATGGGTTTTTTTTAAGTAGACATTGTGTATCAAAGAGGCAGTATTTTAAACTTATATACCAAAGGGATAATGCAAATGGTATCCATAATTAAATAGTAATGCATCATTTATTTTTTATATTCATACTGAATACCATTTGTAATACAAAAAAAGTGTTTATTTAGAAAAGTGACATTTATTTACATTACTTGATTGATTAATTATATTTATTTTGCCTGGCTCTTCAAATGCAAAGTTTTGTAATATTTTGCGGTATTATTTGTATTTTAGGATCATTATTTGTTTATTGCGTATCAAAGGGGCAGTATTTTAAACTTGATAGTGGATAATGCAAATAGTATAAATGATTAAAATAATAATTAAATAGTAATGCATCATTTATTTTTTATATTCACACTGAATACCATTTGTAAAAAAAAAAAAATGTGTTTATATAGAAAGATGACTTTTTTTACATTAATTAATTGACAATTACATTTTGCCGGCCTCTTCAAATGCAAAGTTTTGTAATATTCTGCCATATTATTTGTCATAATTTACCATTTATCTAAATTAGAAATCATTAAACTTATTAAGAGTTTGTTGTTGATTTAAACTTTTATTGTTAATTATTCATTTTCCGGGCTGCACGGTGGCGCAGTGGGTAGCACGTTCGCCTCACAGCAAGAAGGTCGCTGGTTCAAGCCTCGGCTGAGTCAGTTGGCGTTTCTGTGTGGAGTTTGCATGTTCTCCCCGTGTTGGCGTGGGTTTCCTCCGGGTGCTCCGGTTTCCCCCACAGTCCAAACACATGCGCTATAGGTGAATTGGGTAAACTAAATTGTCCGTAGTGTATGAGTGTGAATGAGTGTGTATGGATGTTTCCCAGTGATGGGTTGCAGCTGGAAGGGCATCTGCTGCGTAAAACATATGCTGGATAAGTTGGTGGTTCATTCCGCTGTGGCGACCCCAGATTAATAAAGGGACTAAGCCGAAAAGAAAATGATTGAATGAATGAATATTCATTTTCCGGGCAGTGGGGTGGCGCAGTGGGTGGCGCTGTCGCCTTACAGCAAGAAGGTCGCTGGTTTGAGCCTCGGCTGGGTCAGTTGGCGTTTCTGTGTGGAGTTTGCATGTTCTCCCCGTGTTGGCGTGGGTTTCCTCCGGGTGCTCCGGTTTCCCCCACAGTCCAAACACATGTGCTATAGGTGAATTGAATGAACTAAATTGGCCGTAGTTTACGAGTGTGTGTGTGTGTGTGTGTGTGTGTGTGTGTGTGTGTGTGTGTGTGAATGGTGTATGGGTGTTTCCCAGCACTGGGTTGCGGCTGGAAGGGCATCCACTGTGTAAAACATATGCCAGAATAGTTGGTGGTTCATTCCGCTGTGACGACCCCTGATAAATAAGGGACTAAGCCAAAGAAAAATTAATGAATGCAATACTTTCAAAAGTAACGTTCCCCAACACTGATTATCGCAATACTCAGTATCGTGCAACCTTACCACCAATCACTCCTGAGATAAAAAACTGTTTTTAGTAATATTTGCCACACGCTGGCGTGCATAACATCTCACTTTGTTTCTTGAAAACTTGATGGATTAAACAGAAATGGTTCATTTCTTCCAGAAACTGGTTCAGAATCACACAAAAGCGTTTCTTTTCACCCTGTCTGTGCGTTTCATTTCTGTCTCTCAGAGCGAACCGTCACCCAATATAATCGTGAGGAAAGAAGGTGGAAGAGAGCGAGAGAGAAAGGAGTGTTGTTTTGTTGGGAAAGGGACCAGCTCTGCAAAGCTCATCTCCCTCGGGTCAGTGCGTCTGCTTTAAATTAAGCCTCCCTTTCCATCTGACAGAGACATTATGAAACAATGCGGGAGCCGAGGCCACAAACGCGCTTCATCTGAGCCGCTTCCAGTCCTCCAGAACGCTCTTCTCCACGTCATCCATTGTCCACCGTAAGCATGACACTCTTCTGGGCTTCACAGCGGTGGCGTAATGTGTTTTTCTGTGCACACACTGGGGTTTGATCATTTGCTGGCTTTCTTGTAAATTAATTCCGTGTTTTTTTGGGGGTTGTTTTTTTACGATGCCATCTCTCTAGCCAGCTTAGAGTTGCATGAGCTTTTATTCTGGTTCAGGCTGGTTAGAGCCGGTTTGGTTCTGGTCACCGGTTGGCCAGCAGTGCCATGATATCCACCAGCAAAAGAGTGTGAATTAAATGAACACTCATTTTTAACCATAACCCTAACAAATCTTGAGGCCTTTACCTTTCATTTAAGCCACTTCTGATTCCAAATGATCAACTAGAAGAATCATAAAAACAGGTGGATAGAAACAAAGCTAAAGTCATCAAAAATCAGTGACCGTAAGTGCTCCACTCAGGACGTCATTCAGAGATGTGAATGTACCTAAAAATCATAGATTTACCCATGTTCTTATGTCTGTGGGATGAAATCCTGGAGGGGGTCTGTTTAGTATGAAATCAATGATTGTGCTGAAGGCTGATTTATATTTCTGCGTTGAGTGTACGCGGATGGTCCGGCACAGCCTTCCCACAGTCGCATACTCTTTATGGTGTATGCGACTGTATGCAATACTCTCAAAAAAACATAACGCATCATGACGACATGTAGCGCAAGCTCTGTGATTGGTTGTTTTGTTATCGTCAGTGGTGAAAAGAGTACTGAAAAATCATACTCAAGTAAAAGTACTGTTACTTGCCCAAAAATGTAGTCCAAGTAGAGTTAAAGGTGCAGTTGGTGATCTGCCAAAATGCTAACGGGTTAGCATAATATCTTTGAAACACAGTCCCTCCCCTGCCGTCCAAAGCTACGCCTCCTGAAACACGAACGCGCGCACCTTAAAGATGACAGTAGACAACCCACTAGATCATGTCATTCACCAGTTAGAAAACTTTACAGTACTTTATAATACTACAATTCCCAACGAAAAACTGTATTATATCTAGCACGTTTTCAGTTGTGTGGCAAGCAAAACTTGTCATAATGGTCTCACTCTCTCATGCGCATTGTCCTAAAGCGACTACTGTATGCTTAGTGGTTGGCCGGTGGCGTGCAGGAATTACACTTATTACTAAACCATACTTACATGCTATTTCAGACCGAATATTCAGAGTAGCATGGTAAACAATATAGGGAGCGCGTCACAGGTTGTCATTGTTCAAAAATGAACCAATGTGAATATAAAACCAACTTGACCTCAGTACAGCAGGCTAGGCGGAATAACTCTATTCACTTATGTTTTGTTGTTAAACTAAATAAAAATCTACATTATCGATGCTGTAAAAGCTCCCTTATGAAACTGAAAACAGTCACATCAGTCTTTCGCCGGAAGATTTCAGTGGCTGAACAACACTTCTGTGCATATAACCCATTCGTAATACAACACAATCTACATGAGTTTTGCGTGACTAAAATAGTTTTAAAACATAACATTACCTGTCTAACAGAAATACTTCAGCCATGGTGTCATCCTTACTCCAGCCAGCAAAAGTAACTCCAATATTGATTCAGGATTTTAACAAGTTTTGTTTCAGCATTTGATTTTACCGCTGTCTCGTCTGCACGTGAACGCATGACGCGTACGCACGATTGTACGTGCAAATGGCGGATCTGCGTAAACAGATGCGCAGTTGTACAAATCTACATTTGCTGACAGACAGTTTGGGCTACTTATCAGAATTATGGTAATTATCGGCCCGACAATATTTAATTGGATGAACATTTTTTAGTCTTCTGCCTCACCCAGAATATAAAAATACATATAAATACATTTAGATCATTTACTTTAATCAGTACTACTGGAATGTGAAGAGACTTTCAACCAGCACAACCAAAAATATTTCTGAAGACAATCACCTACTGCACCTTTAAAGTAACTGTTGTAAATATTACTCAAAGTATGAGTAAAAAGTAGCCCTTTTAAAAGTACTCAAGAGTAGTGAGTATTACGTTGGGAAAGGTTGATGCGTTTACATGCAATTTGTGCATGTGTGTGTGTATTACTAACATTCTGTAGTGCATTTAGTTATTGTTTAAGGCCATTTCAGTCATCATACAGTAGACATCTGCCACCTTCTCATCAGTGACATGCAATTGAAACAGTATCTGGGTCATTGCATGTAAAGCAGGGGAGCCCAAACTCGATCCTGGAGGGATCCAGGACATTGACCCTCCAGGACCGAGTTTGGGCACCCCTGGTGTAAAGTATCTTCTTAGACACTTTTAATGCTTCCAAACAGTTTGCTGCATGTCTTAAGGTAGTTCAGTATGATGCAATTTACTTTCTATGTGCGATTTGATTGGAATCACAGGACTGATTTTTCTAATCCCCATAGACTGGAAATAATACAGTAGTGACTGCAGGTTGAAGGAAAGTAGTGGAGTAAAAGTACCAATACAGCACTAAACATGTACTCAAGGGAAAGTAAAAGTACACATTTTTATAACTACTTAGTAAATTACAGTTCCTGGGAAAAACTACTCAATTACACTAATTTGAGTATTCGTAATTTGTTACTTTACACCACTGGTTATCGTTGCTGAGACCTGTGGGAGAGGAGCAAGCCTGATAGCGTGAGTGTTTAACAAGTGTAGAGTCCCGCAGAGGAGCTTCAAATGGAGAATTTTTGCTTTGTGTTTACTTTATAAAGTTGTTGCATGTCCATTGGTTCCTGCCTCTGAATGAGCGAATTTAAGCTACTTGTAGAGTAAGTTAGTATTACAGGAATTTCAGGTGTAAAGAAAACCCCAGCGAAAAAACTCGACACTAGCTATGTTTCCATCCACCTATTTTTATGCGCATAAAAATACAGTAAATTGAAACGCCAAGATGCGCATCACCTTTAAAAATGCGCATAAAAAAACGTATGCGCATAACTGAGTAGGATCAACTTTTTTATTGGATAAGAAAAGATGCGCATAAACCGAATAAATTTCAGTATGCGCATTATAAAAAGTCATGTGATTTTGTTCTAAGAGATCATGTGATGACAGAAATGTGTGAATAGACAAACCAGCAGGCTGAGCATACTGTAAAACATCTGAAATGTTGTTTTGGTCATTTGTTGGGAAAAAGGAATATATTTTTTTATTATTTTTGTCTCTTTTTCTTTTCATTAAACAATTGTATTTGTATTGCTTAAGGTGATATATATTAACCAAACGTCTTCTCGAGTGTGATATGCCTTGCATAATGAAGCATTTTTGCAGAAGTAGATGAAGCTGATAGAAATGCAAAGGCCTGATTGTCTAAAATTAACTTGAGCTCTGCAGCGAAACTTCCTGTGAGCAGAGCAGAGATGGGTTGAAAATGAACACAGAATTTGCAGATGAGAAGTCTTGCGCTTTTGACATTGTGCAGAGAATTAGTAGAAAAAGAGGATGCATGTATGGGTGCGGCCAATGGAGGACTGGAGAATGATTAATAAAAAATGGCGAATTTCATTAAACTCCACCTATTAATATCAGCTGCGTATAAAAGCGCGAATCAGGAAATGAAAGTTGTTGCGCACCTCCTGAATGCAATTCTTGCATTGTATTGGGGATATCAGAATTCTGTAAATCGAATTATTCATTTGTATCCAATAAATTACTAAGATTTTTGACATTGAAGAAAACCATCTTCTGACCTTTTTTAATGAACATGCATGGAATTGATTAGACATTCCAACACATTTGGCCTAACCATTTCAGTATTAGTGTTATTATATTATTAATGACCTCCATATTAGTCAAGAGCGTCTGTGCTCCGCATCTTCAAATGCCACCACACTTTCATTGCATGTCGGCATTTGTCATCTGAGGTGCAAGTCATTTATTAAATAAAGAAAAGATGCACACAGCTTCTCCTACTGCAGCACATTCCCTTTTTACTTTTGATATTTGGCGCTAGTTAATCAGGAAGTGACGATTTTGTTCTCTTTGACTCATTGGATGGAAATGCTGCTTTATTCGCAGTCTTATTTATAGTCTTTTATGCCATATTCCAGTTTTGCACATACATTTAATTAGCATCTTTGGATGGAAACATAGCTACTGAGAAACACAGAAACCCCACTGCCTGTTAGCGTTTCGGATGCGTTACTGCAGAGCAACACAAACAGAACAGAGAAGTATAATTCGGCCTTGAAAGTGTAACGGTAAAGGGATCTACCTTGATTGGCGAGTACCACTTCTGCGGGGAGATTGGTTTCCTCATGCCGTTGTTTAGGGTCCGTGTGGTGGGAAACTCAAACTCTTCCTCTGGCATCTTCACCCGAGCATTCTTGGCTTTCTCCAGTTTGGCTCCTTCATCAGTGGATCCCTTATCTCCCCAGCGCACCTGGAGTTTAACACACACACACACACACACACACACACACACACACACACACACACA
>CAIGQV010018202.1:2377299-2396428 GCA_903798115.1 Danio jaintianensis
CACACACACACACACACACACACACACACACACACACACACACACACGTATGTTTATCATTGCAATGGAGTAAAGAAGTTGTGTGCTTCATTGACTCACCTCCATCCTTTTGATGCCGCCAACTCCTCTTCCGCCGTAATATGAGGCATCCACTGTCGGCCACTTCTTCTTCGGGTATCCTTCATCCTCCTCATCCTTTAGAGAAACACTGTTTTATTAAAGCGAACACATATTATTCAGCTATTTGGACTGTGAAATAGATCTATGAGGTCATCAGAAACGTCCCTTTTATATTGTCACTGACAAAGTGTGTGCAATGCCAATAATATAAAGAAATGTGACCCTGGATCAAAAAAAAAAAGTCTGATGTTGCATACATACAGTTGAAGTCAGAATTATTAGCCCCCTGTATTTAGTAATAGTTTTAATAACTAATTTCTAATAACTGATTTCTTTTATCTTTGTCATGATGACAGCACGGCGACGCGGTGGCGCAGTGGGTAGCACGTTCGCCTCACAGCAAGAAGGTCGCTGGTTCGAGCCTCGGCTGGGTCAGTTGGCATTTCTGTGTGGAGTTTGCATGTTCTCCCCGTGTTCGCGTGGGTTTCCTCCGGGTGCTCCGGTTTCCCCCACAAGTCCAAAGACATGCGGTATAGGTGAATTGGGTAAGCTAAAATTGTCCGTAGTGTATGAGTGTGAATGGGTGTGTATGGATGTTTCCCAGGGATGGGTTACGGCTGGAAGGGCATCCGCTGCGTAAAACATATGCTGGATAAGTTGGCTGTTCATCCCGCTGTGGCGACCCCAGATTAATAAAGGGACTAAGCCGAAAAGAAAATGAATGAATGAATGAATGATGACAGCACATAATATTTGACTAGATATCTTTCAAGATACTAGTATTCAGCTTAAAGTGACATTTAAAGGCTTAACTAGGTTAATTAGGCAAGTTCGGGTAATTAGGCAAGTCATTGTATAACAGTGGTTTGTTCTGGAGACAATCCAAGACAAATATTGCTTAAGGGGGCTAATAATATTGACCTTAAAATGGTTTTTAACACAGTGAACTCCTGGAGACACATACACTCGTCGTCATCATAATCATCATCATCACCGAACATGTTTATGCTGTCTGGAAAAAGAAAACGGAAGCTGTTGCTGACCAAAAATTACATTATTACATACATTAAAAAAAAAAAGTTACATTTGTGGAAAGGAGTTCAATTCTCATGTGAAACTGTACAGAGGAGACGCCAGTCGAGTTTATAGCTAAATATTTAGCAGTGTTTGCATGTCCTTGCAGCACGGTGGCGCAGTGGGTAGCACTATCACCTCACAGCAAGAAGGTTGCTGGTTCGAGCCCCGGCTGGGTCAGTTGGCACTTCTGTGTGGAGTTTGCATGTTCTCCCCGTGTTGGCGTGGGTTTCCTCCGGGTGCTCCGGTTTCCCCCACAGTCCAAACACATGCACTATAGGTGAATTGGGTAAGCTAAAATTGTCCGTAGTGTATGTATGTGTGAATGAGTGTGTATGGGTGTTTCCCAGTGATGGATTGTGGCTGGAAGGGCATCTGCTGCGTAAAACATATGCTGGATAAGTTGGCGGTTCATTCCGCTGTGGTGACCCCAGATTAATAAAGGGACTAAGCCGAAAAGAAAATGAATGAATGCATGTCCTTTACAGCACAATTCATTAAAATAAATGTAAAATAACATTCATTACAAGCTGATTTAAATAAGCACCTAAATAGTTTTGCAAATTGTGTTTTTTTTTATTTATTTTTTTTTTATGTTGAATAAAAGACTATTTTCCATTCATATATTTCACCATTGAAGATTTCTTAAAAATAGTGTAAAAATCTTGTCTCGTTCTCGGGGAGTAAGTGTCTTGACACACCCCTATTATGGGATGCTGATCTCTGCTCTCTCAACTTTTGATGTTGAAAATTCAACTCTACAGTTTAACAAAGTGACTTTTATTGACATTTTAGATGTTTGAAATAATATAATGTGCAAGAAATAATAATAAGTCTGTAAAATAACAAAACATGTACTGGCAGTTTATTACAAAGTTTTGTACCAACACCAACCAGACAATATATCACTTTAAACTGTTACAAATGTAAATAAAAGTCACTTTTTCGAACTTTTCAAGGTTAAAAGTTGTTGCAAGAAAGATCAAGATCCCATAATGCAATTCAAAAGCATAAAAAATGGAGAAAAATAAAAACATGAATCGCAAAATATGGAAAACTGCTATTTTACGGATGTTTTTTACAGTGTAATCAATGGCTGTTTTGCTTGGATAATGGGGTAGTTACTAAATTTACCAGCAGGCCTAAACTAACCCTTTTATTAGGCATTAATGACATCATTTGTCGTGTTTGGAAGGATGAATTGATTGCACGCGAATGCATGCTTTGTATAATTTCATAATGCTCGAGGGCACACGAGAACAAAGTCATTATTTATTCTCACGAGTTGAAATCAGCTTCAGTTCAAAACAGCCTCATAATAATCTTTTCTGAGAACTGGACAGGAAATGATGTCAGCCTATACCTTCCAGTCATCTTTCTGGATTTCATAGCTGCTAAGAAATGGGGTGTAATTGGATTTCCATATGTTCCTTCAAAGTCTGACTGTGACCGTTTTAATGAGCTCGAGAGGACGAAATCTCTCTTAGAGGAGATTTAAACAAGAACGTTTTTTTAGCGTTACCCCAGATTACCTTCTGCAGAAACACAAACTCTCTAAAATATTTATTTGTTAAACTGCTCTGGGCGTCACGGTGGCGCAGTGGGTAGCATGATCGCCTTACAGCAAGAAGGTCGCTGGTTCGAGCCTCGGCTGGGTCAGTTGGCTTTCTGTGTGGAGTTTGCATGTTCTCCCCGTGTTGGCGTGGGTTTTCTCCGGGTGCTCCGGTTTCCCCCACAAGTCCAAAGACATGCGGTATAGGTGAATTGGGTAAGCTAAAATTGTCTGTAGTGTATGTGTGTGAATGAGTGTGTATGGGTGTTTCCCAGTGATGGGTTGCAGCTGGAAGGGCATCTGCTGCGTAAAACATATGCTGGATAAGTTAGCGGTTCATTCCGCTGTGGCGACCCCAGATTAATAAAGGGACTAAGCCGAAAAGAAAATGAATGAATGATTAAACTGCTCTGTGAATGTTGCATTTATTTTCTTACTTAGAGTTTTTGTCTTGTTTCTAGTTCAAATATATACAAATTCTTGAATCAAGAAGCATTTTCAAGACATAATTAACTTGTTTTTTCCTTAAAACAAGCACAATAATCCATTCCAAGGTAAATTCTGACATCATTAACCAGAAATGACTACTAAACGGCTGCGCTTGTATTTGTAAACAATAATAAAAATGTGAAACATCAGGCTTTTGTTGATGGTTTCACTTTTTTTTAAAGCTTTAGCATTCATGCAGCTGCTTTTGTCCCAGAGACATCCAAAGGCAGAAGCGCAAACCGCAGCTAAATGTTTACACATTTGACTACATTACAAATTCTGTGGATGGATCAGTAATGTGAACAACTTCGATGTAAACATATGGATGAACAACTTCACATGTCGAGATGTTTGTGTGCTCTCCTTCACGTGCATCACGCAGCTGAAAGCAGGGCTTGCAGGTAAACTCTCAGCGCTTTATCATAAGCATTTTATCGATCATTTTTCCACCGTTGGCATTAAGAACGAACATAAAAATGTTATCTGACTAACAAGAAACTAAATGTGTCTGGAAAAGTATTCAAATGCTTTTATTTTCATAAACAGTGCGAATGTGAATGCGTCTGAATGTTCTGATTGGCTGGAGTAAACATCTCGCGTCAGCGCGTTATAAACGTGAACGCACTTTTTCTGGCAATTTTCCTTTTGCGTTCACACAGAGCAGGGTGTTGCTAGATCAGATATGGTTGCGGCCAGAAGTTTACAAAAATGATTTATTCATTCATTCATTCATTTTCTTTTCGGCTTAGTCCCTTTATTTATCAGGGGTTGCCACAGCAGAATGAACCGCCAACTTATCCAGCATATGTTTTATGCAGCGGATGCCCTTCCAGCTGCAACCCATCGCTGGGAAACACCCATACACTCTCATTCACACACATACACTACGGACAATTTTAGCTTACCCAATTCACCTATAGCGCATGTCTTTGGACTTGTGGGGGAAACCGGAGCACCCTGAGGAAACCCACGCCAACACAGGGAGAACATGCAGACTCCACACAGAAATGCCAACTGACCCAGCCGAGGCTTGAACCAGAAACCTTCTTGCTGTGAGGCGACAGCGCTACCCACTGCGTCACCGCGCCGCCCGAAAATTCATTCATTCATTTTCTATTCAGCTTAGTCCCTTTATTAATCAGGGGTCGCCACAGCGGAATGAACTGCCAACTTATCCAGCATATGTTTTATGCAGCGGATGCCCTTCCAGCTGCAACCCATCACTGGAAAACATCCACACACACTCATACACTACGGACAATTTAGCCTACCCAATTCACCTATACCACATGTTTTTGGACTTGTGGGGGAAACCGGAGCACCCGGAGGAAACCCACACGAACACGGGGAGAACATGCAAACTCCACACAGAAATGCCAACTGACCCAGCCAAGGCTTGAACCAGAAACCTTCTTGCTGTGAGGCGACAGCGCTACCCACTGCGTCACCGCGCCGCCCGAAAATTCATTCATTCATTTTCTATTCAGCTTAGTCCCTTTATTAATCAGGGGTCGCCACAGCGGAATGAACTGCCAACTTATCCAGCATATGTTTTATGCAGCGGATGCCCTTCCAGCTGCAACCCATCACTGGAAAACATCCACACACACTCATACACTACGGACAATTTAGCCTACCCAATTCACCTATACCACATGTTTTTGGACTTGTGGGGGAAACCGGAGCACCCGGAGGAAACCCACACGAACACGGGGAGAACATGCAAACTCCACACAGAAATGCCAACTGACCCAGCCAAGGCTTGAACCAGAAACCTTCTTGCTGTGAGGCGACAGCGCTACCCACTGCGTCACCGCGCCGCTCGAAAATGATTTATATTATTTATTAAATTTCCCATTAATTGTATTTTATTAACGTCTACCCCAACCCTAAACCCAGCCATCACAGTAACGTAAAAACAGTAGTTGTACCGAGTATTATTTATGTTATCTATTAAATTACCCAATAAATTGTATTTTTTAACATCTACCCCTACCCAAACCCTAAACCCAACCGTCACAGTACTGTAAAAATATGAATTATTGTTATACAGTGTCATAAAAAATGCTGCTATATTGATGTGCATATCGCACTTCCGGCCGGCCGTGTATCCTATCTAGACTTTACCCACAGGGCAGCATTCCGCAAAATTACCGGTAAAGTTACAACTTCTCTTTCCGGAAACGAACAAATTTACTGGTTTATTTTCAACAATGGCCTGTTCCAGGGGCGTAGCAGACATTTTAAAAGTGGGGGGGACAGCTGAATGAGACCCAAACGTTTACGTTCATATAATTATTAATCACCTGTTTCTAAATGGTCTGGCTCTAAAAGTGAGGGGGACGTATCCCCCTGTCCCCCCCCGGTTTTTACGCCCCTGGCCTGTTCACACCTGTTTACTTTCCAGAAAATTGCCGGTAATTTTAAGGTAACGTAAAATAACTAAAGGTGTGTAACTTCTTCAGTGTGTAACGTGAACACTGAAGAAGGCATTGTGCCGAAATGTTTGTGTTTTTGTATCACCTGAAGAATGTAAAAGAAAATAAAAACTACATTAAGCAATTAATTAATCAGTGCGAATCATGACCTTTTGAATAACATTGACAAGATTAACGCACCAAAAAAAAGATTTAAAAAAAAACTCTTAAGGAAAACCAAACTTAGTTTTGACTTATTATTTCTGAAAACAAGAAAATGCTTCTTCATTTAAGACTTTTTAGGTATTTGACCTAGAAACAAGTTGCCCGAGGTTGCTCAGACTTCAAAAGTGAATATAATCTTGCTGAAGTAAGATTGGATATAAATTTTTGAGAGTTCGGAGCTCAGGTTGTGCTTCTGCAGACGGTTACCTCAGACACTGCAAGACCTGCTTTAAGCTTATGGAATTTCCTGTTTTGAAAGAGCAGTCGGAGTCTTGGAAAGAGGAAGAGCTTCAACGTGTCCTGCTTGAAATGTGCTACAGACAATTAAACCGGTTTCAAAAATTCATAAAAAATAGAGAGGTAGTTCAAAAATGTGGAACTGCTCTTTGTCTTCTTCGACTCCAGATGTTCACGTTTATCTAAGTCAAAATGGGGTGAAAAATCGTAACAATTCATCAAAATTACAGGGTGGATTTTCGGATAAAACTCGAGAGCTTAAATCACGCAATTTTCTGACACACTGTCTTTTGTCATTATCAGTTTGGCACCAGTGGCCACATCTGTGAAAACTTTGCCGAGCAAATGTTTGGAGCAAAAGTCAGCTGGCGTCTCCTCACAAGCAAGACTTGTTGCGGGGGAAAAAAAATCATGATTATAAGACACGCTGAGCTTCCTACCAAGACTTAAAGGGGTCCTATTATGCAAAAATCACTTTTATAGGGGGTTTAACCACAGTTGTGTGGCAAACAGTGTGTGAATATAGCAAGTCTCTAAATGTACAAATTCATTAATTAATTCTATTTCTTTATAATCACACTTAATAAAAACAGTCTGCAGAAACACTTTGATTGACATTCTCCCTTTGTACGTTCCATCAGAGGGGGAAAGCCCCGCCTAGTACTGACCATCTCTCCCTCATTAGCATAGACAGCCCTGACTGAGAAGCAGCCATCCGCTATTCGAGTTTTCACCTGCTGAAAATAATGTTAGAGACTTAGAGGATTACAAATGTGGACTTTTAGATGCACAAATGGACACTGGACTCTCCATAGACTGATGCATTCAAAATATGCTAATTAAACTAAGGACTAGTTCTGGTTTAACTTAGCCCTGTTTGTGGAACCGGGCCTATATTTACTTTTTAAGGAAAGTGATGTGAAAGCATGTGTTATTTTTGTGTTGTTTGTTTGTTTTAAGAGTAAGATAGGCTTAAGATTGTAATACATACCTTTTTTTTCCCCAACACTGGTCATTTATAACTTTTTATAATTTATAATTACCACATATTTAATAGCTGCTTAAATACGCGATAACACTTTACAATAATGGGGTAGAAATCAGGGGCCGTGCGATTTACTTCCAGAAGGAAGTTGAAATTGGGGGGCACGTAATTAGAGCTGTAAAGCTTAACGTTTCGATCCTAGGTGAAAAATCGAATCTGTTGGAGACGTCCAATAGATTAATAGGTACCGAAAAATCCACAGAGGGGGGGTGATCACCAGAATGGGGAAGTCCCAGAGTAAAATGAGAAAATATGATACACCGGTGTTTTGGAATATGGAAAAACTGTCTGTCTTTACGCTGTTTTCATCTGTTTTTATATTATTCGTTTTTATCTTATTTATACATGTCTCTTTTATTCTTGTTTATGTAAATCGCTTTGAATTGCCACTGTGTATGAAATGTGCTATGTAAATAAACTTGCCTTGCCTAATGTTGTATTAGTCAATGTTAGATAATGCATTTACTAACATGAACAAACAATGAACAATACATTTATTACAGTACTTGTTCATGTTGGTTAACATTAGTTAATGAAGTAAATACATGAACTAATGAAACCTTATTGTAAAGTGTAACCAATATCTAATTAAACCAAGGCCTAGTTCTGGTTTAACTTAGCCCTGTTTGTGGAACTGGGCCTATATTTCCAAATGTTCATAAAATAACTTGTATAATTCAGACTGGTAACCTCAACAGAGTTCAAGACTCAAGGAAGAGACCAAAAACCCTCTCTTACCGAATCGTCATCCATCACAGGTGGTGGCGCCGGCTCACGGACGATCTGTTGTGATAAGAAAGAAGAGATCACTTTTACAGCCCTGCGTACCACAGGAATCACCTTTGAAGAAATGAAAATCAGATTCTAATAAAAAGAAATTTGCTTTCAGAACTTCATCTCACTTCTTAGCAAGACTTTTTTTCCCATGGCTCTGATTTTCACATTCATTTGCACATCAGAAAAGACATCACTGGGCTCAAAAAACTGCTTGAAAACCACTTTTCGGCACCGTAATGACTCACCACAGTGCAACAGAGTGGCCAAAACCACCAGAGAGCAGCCACAGCGATCAGCAGCAGCAGGATCAGCAGAGCGATGGCCAAAAACGTCCCGTCCGTCTGGTGGACAGAGCAGAAACACAGATCCAGGACGGGGATCACGCTCCAAACCAAATAAACATTCAATAATCTTGCTCATCATGCCACACTCCAACCTCTCTGGATGGGGTTCCACTCAGAAGTTTGCGGTGTAGTGTGAATATTAATAGGAACTGCTGCAAGGAGAATTTTTTTATTATTTTTTTCTAGACAGTTTCTTGATCTCAGTGTGAGTGACTATGTCAGGAACCCCTTAAAAAGGTATCACATATTCAGTGTATTTTTTTTTTTTTTACCCTGTCTGAAGTCAAATAGAGCATCTCACGAAACATTTCAGAGGCATATTTCACCTTGAAATCAAAGGGAAGTATTTCTCGTTCTGGCTTAGAAATGAAAATGCAGTCTGTTTCATGACCTTCGAGACTTAGCTTTTGGAGTAGCTACAGTATTAATGGAAAACTGTTCTGTTCGTTCACAGGATAAAAATAAATCCATAAATAATTCTGACGACTTTGAATTGTGACTTCATTTCTTGCGATAAGTAGGATTTCTCACAACTCTGATTTTATATCTTGAATATAAATTCAAAATTAAACAAAAGTGCTTCAGGGGTAGTTAATGTGTCGGTGCTCTTTGGATAAGGGATTCATAAAGATAAACAATGAAATCACAAATCCGCTGCACTCAAAGAAAGTGAAAAGCCTTTATTAACATAGCTATTCTTTAAAAACAGCACTATTTAAAGAATAGCCATGTTAATAAAGGCTTTTAAATTGTTTCACTTACTTTTCGATGTTTGCTGACATGCTTTAAAGCAAATGTTGCTAAAGCTACCCTTGTAACTGACTGTATGCACCAGAGCTGTGTTGTTAGCTCTATCCTGAAAAAAACTTGTTCATATAACATTACACACATTTATTATACCCTGTATAGTCAGGTGACAGACTTTTCTGTACAGAAAAGAGAATTGTACTAATCGTGTAATGTTTATTTGCAGTCTAGCACATCATAACGGAGCAGTAACTCATGCTAGTCAATGAGTTTCATCGGTTTTACTCCTCAATGTATCTACTAACCTTTCAGAAAAATTCAGGTTCAGGCTAGAAGTTGTATCCTCTTGATCATTGTCTGACTCTGGTGTGAACATGTAAGGTTTTAATTGGCTACTGGTCATTTCTGACATTTTGGCTGCATGAGTGCCTTGGACTTCATTATTTCTTGAAATTCTGACTTTAATCTCACAGTTCTGCCCTTTCTTTCTTCAGAATTGTGAATTTGTTTAAAATGATGAGATACAGAATCACAATTCACTGAGTCAGTTCTGGGAGTCATTTAAAGGTGCAGTAGGTGATTGTCTTCACAAACATTTTGTGTTGTGCTGGTTTAAAGTCTCGAACTAATGATTAAAGTAAATGATCTAAATGTATTTTATATTTATATTCTGGGTGAGGCATAAGACTAAAAAATGTTCATGCAATTAAATATTGTTGGGCTGATAATTCCCATAATTCTGATAAGTAGCCCAAACTGTCTGTCAGCAAATGTAGATTTGTTCAGCTGCGCACCTCTGTTCGCCAAATGCAGAATCAAAACTTTTTAAAATCCTGAATCAATATTGGAGTTACTTTTGCACACTGGAGTAAGGATGACACCATGGCTGAAGTATTTCTGTTAGACAGGTAATGTTATGTTTTAAAACTATTTTAGTCACACAAAGCTGATGTAGATTGTGTTGTTTTACGAATGGGTTATATGCACAGAAGTGTTGTTCAGCCACTGAAATCTTCTGGCGAAAGACTGATGTGACTGTTTTCAGTTTCATAAGGGAGCTTTTACAGCATCGATAATGTAGATTTTTATTTAGTTTAACAACAAAACATAAGTGAATAGAGTTATTCCGCCTAGCCTGCTTTACTGAGGTCAAGTTGGTTTTATATTCACATTGGTTCATTTTTGAACAATGACAACCTGTGACGCGCTCCCTATGTTGTTTACCATGCTACTCTGAATATTCGGTCTGAAATAGCATGTAAGTATGGTTTAGTAATAAGTGTAATTCCTGCACGCCGCCGGCCAACCACTAAGCATACAGTAGTCGCTTTAGGACAATGCGCATGAGAGAGTGAGACCATTATGACAAGTTTTGCTTGCTACACAACTGAAAACGTGCTAGATATAATACAGTTTTTCGTTGGGAATTGTAGTATTATAAAGTACTGTAAAGTTTTCTAACTGGTGAAAGACATGATCTAGTGGGTCTCTGTCAACTTTAATGTGCGCGTTCGTGATTTCAGGATGCATAGCTTTGGACGGCAGGGGAGGGGTTGTATTTAAATGATATTATGCTAGCCGGTTAGCATTTAGGCAGATCACCTACTGCACCTTTAAGTGAATCATTGATTATGCATTTTCAGAGCAGCATGATGTTCACTGATTGGTCCGCTGATGAGTCCAGTTATCCAATCACATCATCATCTCCTGAGGCAAAATTACGTGAGTTTTAAATTTTTTTGATTCCTCAAGGAATTCACCTGATAGATGTGCTTTTTTTCACTCGTCGTTTTAAAAATGAAATTTACTCGTCCTCCACTTGTTCAAAACCTGTTTGAGTTTCTCTCTTTTGTCGAACACAAGAGAAGATATTTTGAAGAATGTTGGAAAGCAGCAGCCATTGACTTCCATAGCATTTTTTGTTTGTTCTTACACCATCTGTTAATGAACAGTTTCTGTATTTTGTGATTCACAAGTGTTTTCTGTATATTTATGGTTGTGAAATGCATTATGCGATGTTGATCTCTGCTCTGTCCACTTTTGATGTTGAAAATTCAACTCTGCAGTTTAACAAAGTGACTTTTATTGACATTTTAGTGGTTTGAAATAATATAATGCCTAAGAAATAAGAGAAAATGTACTGGCAGTTTCAGGGGTGTAGTTTTTAAAAGTGGGGGGGACAGCTGAATGAGACCCAAAAGTTTACGTTCATATAATTATTAATCACCTGTTTCTAAATGGTCTGGATCTAAAAGTGAGGGGGATATATATCCCTATATATTTTTACTTTACAAGGTTAAAAGTTGTTGGAAGAAAGATCAAGCTCCCATAAAGCAATTCAAAAGCATAACTAAAAATAAAAACATGAATCACAAAATACAGAAAACTGATCATTTATGGATATTTTTTACAGTGTACTATGGATGTCAATGATACAGGTTTCCAACATTCCTCAGAATATCTTGTTTTGTGTTCAGCAGAAGAAAAACATTCATAAAGGTTTAGAAGAGGGGTGCCCAAACTCGGTCCTGGAGGGCCGGTGCATGTCCTGCAAAGTTTAGCTCCAACTTGCTTCCACACACCTGCCCAGAAGTTTCCAGTATATCTAGTAAGAGCTTGATAATCTGGTTCAGGTGTGTTTGATTAGGGTTGGAGCTAAACTCTTCAGGACACTGGCCCTCCAGGACCGAGTTTGGGCACCCCAGGTTTAGAACCACTTCAGTGTGAGTAAATACATTTTCGTTTTTTGGGTGAACTGTCCCTTTAAGAGCATTTTCATCCAGCTTGTTTAAAAAATGCAGTATTGCCAAATGCGCATAATTAATGGTAATTTTCTTCTATAGGTGAAATGTGTCCTGAAGGTGTTTTCATGAGTTTGCACATAAGGTAATAACGACATCCTATCACATTCACACATTCTGCCCGTCAGCAACAGTGTTTAATTAGTTCACATGCTGCACATCGGCCTCTCAAATCAACTCTCTTGCAGCAAAATGCAGCAGAAAAAAAATTGGCTTGGGAATCTGAACATGAGAACTTGTCATTTTAATATTTGTATGTGGAAATTTACACGCAGCTCTGATGTGCAAAGCTGAATCTCTCGATTTCCACACACAGACAACAATCAGAACAATCGTGTTTTGATGTTGAAGTTGCAGATGAATAAATGACGGACGCAATTGTGTGCTTCACATTTACACTGCAAAAAATGCTTTTCTTGTTTAGATTTTGTCTTGTTTCTAGTCCAAACTTCTAAAAATTCTTAAATCAAAAAGCTTTTTTTTTTTAGACAAGCAAAAATATTGTCTTGTTTTCAGAAATAATATGTAAAAATGAAGTGAGTTTTTCTTTTATTATTTAGATTTTTTTGTCTTGTTTCTAGTCCAAATATCTAAAAATTCTTAAATCAAGAAACATTTTCTAGACCAGAGATGTCCAAGCTAGGGCCCGCGGGCCAAAGTTCAGCTGCAACCCATCACCGGGAAACAACCATACACTCCCATTCACACACACACCACGGACAATTCAGCTTGAGATCGTTTTATTGCCGTTTTATTGCTGATAAATAAAATTAGTTTTGTTTATCAAACTAAAAAATTATGTTTTAATTAAATGTTGTAAGTGAATCAGATTTTTTTTCACTCAACAGATGCAGAACACATCGGCAAGCAAATCAAGGCAAAAAAACAGGTGTAGCTTGACTAGCGTAACTTCATTCTGTTATAAATGGGATTTTTAAAAACAAATTTCACTGTAATAAGTTTATTATAAAATGTAAATAGTTCAAATTTAAATAGCAATGTTTTCTATTTGTTTTTAAATATTAATAAATTAGGAAATCACCAATGGGGCGGCGCGGTGGCGCAGTGGGTAGCTTTAGTGGGTAGTTTGCATGATCTCCCCGTGTGGCGTGGGTTTCCTCCGGGTGCTCCGGTTTCCCTCACACGTCCAAAGACGTACACTATAGGTGAATTGGGTAAGCTAAAATTGTCTGTAGTGTATGTGTGTGAATGAGAGTGTATGGGTGTTTCCCAGTGATGGGTTGCAGCTGGAAGGGCATCTGCTGCGTTAAACATATGCTGGATAAGTTGGCGGTTCATTCTGCTGTGGCGACCCCAGATTCATAAAGGGACTAAGCCGAAAAGAAAATGAATGAATGAATGAAATCACCAACGGCAACTTTAATGTAATAGAGTTTGGTATATTTACCTTCGGCCCACCACCCTCAATCAAGGTTGGTTTTTGGCCCTTCATAACAAAAAGTTTGGGCACCCCTGTTCTAGACACACAAAAAAATAATAGGTGCGTCTCAAATCGCATACTATTATCGCACTATTCTACGCCATTTTGTAGTATAAATAGTGTAAGTAGTGCATTTACACTGAAAACTCTAAAAATAATAAGTGCACTTTAAATACCCGGATAATGCACTTATTCAACCGGTAAAATGAAGTGTGTAATGTTGGACACTTCACGCACTCAACGACCGCAGCTTTGCTCACGTAGTGGAAGGGGCGAAGCTATCGGGCGCACATGTTGGATTACTTTATTTATTTTGGATTGTGAAAGCAAAATTCTCCTACGAGAGTGATTATACCACCTCCCGATGGTGAGTGCGCTTATACTCATGACAGGTATTATTTGGTAGTTTGGACATTTATTTCACTAATTTGGCAACCGTCAAACGTCATCAGGGAAACGCTTTGAATTTCCGCTTAGTAAAAAAACGTTAGTGTTCCATTTGGGACGACACTACATACATATACTATGCTGTTGAGTGTGTAAGTGCATAGTGTGCCATTTGGGAAGCAGCTATTGTCTTGTTTTTAGAAATAATATGTGAAAATGAAGTGAGTTTTTCTTTAAAACAAGGTAAATAATCTGCTAATGGGGTAAGCAAAATTATCTTATGTCAAAGTGAAAACAAGATTATTTAGCTTGTTTTAAAGAAAAAGCTCACTTTATTTATTTTATTTTTTTTCTTTTATTGAGATAGGATAGCGAAGAACAAACAGGAAAGTATTGGGAGCAGAGAGAGAGGATCGGCATAGGACCTGCTATATGTCGGCGCACTTAACCACTAGGCTATTGGCGCCGACCTCACTTGATTTTTACATGTTTCTGAAAACAAGACAATATTTTTTGCTTGTCTGGAAAATGCTTCTTGGTTTAAGAATTTTTAGATATTTGGACTAGTAACCATTGTTGGAGAAGGTTACTTTTAAAAGTAATGCATTACAGTATTGAGCTGCTCCCTCAAAAAAGTAACTAGTTGCGTTACTGAGTTACTTTTTATGGAAAGTAATGTGTTACGTTACTTTTGAGTTACTTTCGAGTTACTTTTTCTTACGTGGCTGAGGCCTGATCTTTTTCAGAACTTGCAGGGGGGGTTTTTTTCTGGAGTTTTTTTTATAGAGGAGCTCTGCAACTAACAATGCACTGTATAACCTAAAAAAGCTAATTAATTAAATCCCAGAAAGGTGCTTGGATGCGGCTAATTGCCAGAGTAATTGGCGGTTCATTCCACTGTGGCGACCCCTGATAAATTAGGGACTTAGTTGAAGGAAAATGAATGAATGAATAATTAAACTAAAATGTAACTCGCATTACATTTTTTAAAAAGCAACTCAAAAATTATTGCTTAATATTTTTAATTAATATGTTACTTGTTACTTAGAAAAGTAATATATGAGAAATATCACACGAGTAGCAGTGCGATGTGGCTGTATATCGGCACTGGTGGGAGGCGTGCGTTGTGCCTTAGTGTCCCACCAGTGCTAATATACAGCCATATCGCACTGCTACGAGTGTGATATTGCGTTTATAGAACAGTTCGACGGCATAATCATGTATATAAAAAAGAAAATCAAACACGGAGAGTCTAAAAACCCTTTTGTAAGAGGAACTACTTTCTTCTGCCATTCATTCACATCTGCAGCTGACGTCAGAACAGCAGAAACTTTTGCTCATTCACCAACGTCACTTTAGAGCTAGTATTTGAATGATTCTCTAGCGTAATGTCTAAAGTGATGACAAAACAGGTGATTTTGCTCACATTTTAAGATTATAAGGCTGAACGGCAGTCTACAGAGATATCTCCCTACAGTATTACAGTCTATTACAGTCTACAGTATTTCTCTGTTGCAATCGGGATATCACAATAATTAACCCATAAAAAAAAAAGCGCAATCACTACCAGATTGTAATTGTGTTTGCGCTAAGGAAAAACGCTAAACACATGCGGGCATTTCTTCTTTCTTTCTGCCAACACAACACACATTACTGATATGCAAGTCCCATCTCACACTCAGTACACTGCAATTATATGGTATAAATACAGCACTACACCATAGAAAAGAGAGAGATCGACTTAGAATATCAGTGACCAGTTTAATAATGATTTGATCAGCTGTAGTTTAAAATTACGCTGTTTTATCTTCTAAGGGCTTATTATGCGGTCTCTGTCGCCATCTTGTGGATGGACAACGTCAACCGTTTTTGGTCTGCTCAATGACAGGCTAATGGCCGCCGACGCGCTGTCTCTCAGAAATGATAAATATTTTAAAATCCTTATGAATAAACTGCATAGTTGCAATCTAAACAACTACATTCTCCACTAAAAAGCCTCAAAAGTACATTATGTTGTCCAACAGCAGCAATATTTGTCAAACTGTAGAGTGTCCTCTCCTTGTCGCCGTATGTGGACGGAGTAATACACAAGGGTGAAGGGTGAAGAGGCGGTACAAGTGCTTTTACTGGAAGAATATTGCACGGCTATCAACCAGACAGAACTGTTGTATAATATTACATAACTCACATTACTTGCAGTGCGGTACACCCACCACTGCTAGTAACAAGACAAAAACCCTAAGTAAGAAAAGCACTTTTTGTTCACATCAGAGCTGCGTAAATTTCAACAAATGTAAACATTAATATCACATTCAGATTTGCAAGCTCTGGAGTTTGGCTGCTGATTTGCCCTTGTGTTAAGGCACCCCACCAGAGGAGCATTAGTTTGTAGAGTAGGACAGGAATACTGACTGTGTTCAGAGGGCAGACTGAAGATGGAGCTGAGCTAGAGGTGGTAACTGTGGTTGTGGGTCTGACACTGCTGTCCGGCGGGATTTCTGTACTCACACAGCGGACGGTCGAGATGGTCACAGAGCTGGAGATAAAACTCAGGCCGTTGTTCATACTGACATGGAGGGAGGCAGACCTGCAACCAAATAAACACCATAGCATGTTTATTTCACCATATTTAAAGGCATGCAGATTCCACATGATTTAAAGGTATAGTTCACCCAAAATTTGTTTATGAATCTTCAAAGGGTTTGCACAAGATTTCTTCTGTTGAGCATAAAAGATACTCGGGAGAATATCTAGCAACGCTTTACTATAGAGATCAGTTCTCACTATTAACTAGTTGCTCATTAGCATTCCTATTATGAACATATTGGGTCTTTATTAGTACTAATAAACAGTGTTGGGGGTATATAACGCATTACTTTTAAAAATAAGTAATATTATTTGAGTTACTTTTAAAAAAATGTAACGCGAGTTACATTTTACCTTGCTTAATTGGCTTTTACAAAATTTATTGCGGAATAAAAATTACCTCAGTCAGGTTGAATCACACACTCAATGAGCGAGCGTGCTGCGAGGGAACAGACAGTCGGCTCGCACTCATCATCATCGGGTCTCTTTTTTCACAGCAAATGAGTCAGTGTACTGTTCTACTAACTGAATAACTCAGGATATTGGTTTATTTCGAGTCAGAGGGAGTATCCGGTATGTTAGTACTTACTGAAGATACAAAGCGTTTCAGGACAACTCAGTTCAATTTAATGAACTGGTTCGACCAGTTCACTTAGAAGATCCGGTTAAAACACGTCCATCATCACTACAGACAGTCAGCATAAATAACCAGAATTAAGTAGTGGATTAACTATGAGATCCAGTGCTGGTGTTTACATCCGAGTATCTCCATCATGGCCGCACATATCGGGATGCAAGTGAAAACCCTCTATTATGAATTTGAAGCGGCAGAAGTCATAGATAATTGTTTGGTAATAACTAGAATTAGGGCGGCACTCTGGCTCAGTGGTTAGCACTGTCACCTCACAACAAGAAGGTCGTTGGTTCGAGTCCCGGCGTTCATTCCGCTGTGGCGACCCCTGATAAATAAGGGACTAAACCGAAGGAAAATGAATGAATGTACGGGTAAACAAAATTGGCCGTAGTGTATGTGTGTGAAAGAGTGTGTATGGGTGTTTCCCAGTACTGGGTTGCGGCTGGAAGGGCATCCACTGCGTAAAACATATGCTGGAATAGTTGGCGGTTCATTCCACTGTGGCGACCCCTGATAAATAAGGGACTAAGCCGAAGGAAAAAGAATGAACTTTACATAAAGTTTGACTGAATGTTGAAACAGTTCTCATTGAATTCCATAGTATTATTTTCTGTACTCTAGAATTCAAAAGGACTTTTCATTTTTGGGTGAACTATCCTCGTAAATTATATACACACTACTTGAATCCGGTGTGTATTCATCAATTTGCTGTATTAGTGTACTGTATTTTAAAAGTGGCATTAGTCTTGTTAAATATAAATGTTATTACACAGGATAACCAACTAATATACATATATACAGGGTTCGTACACATTTTTACTGTTAAAATTCCATGACTTTTCCATGATTTTTCCAAGACTTTCAAGTAAATTTTCATGACCTAATGTTTCATGCAATGTCTACATATACATGGTAAAAGAAAAACAATGCATGTTCAAATTTATTACAGCATATCGTAAAACACGCAACAATCTATTTAGTTTCAATTTATATTTATCATTCATTCATTCATTTACTTTTCGGCTTAGTCCCTTTATTAATCTGTGGTCACCACAGCGGAATGAACCGCCAACTTATCCAGCATATGTTTTATGCAGCGGATGCCCTTCCAGCTGCAACCCATCACTGGGAAACATCCATACACACTCATTCACGGACAATTTAGCTTACCCAATTCCCCTATAGCACATGTCTTTGGACTTGTGGGGGAAACCGGAGCACCCAGAGGAAACCCACACCAACACCGGGAGAACATGCAAACTCCACACAGAAATGGCAACTGACCCAGCCGAGGCTCGACCCAGCGACCTTCTTGCTGTGAGGCGAACATGCTACCCACTGCGCCACCAGAAACGAAGAAAAGACAACTAACCTATACTCAAGAATATAGATATCTGTTTTCCATGACTTTTCCAAAACTTTGTGGGCTTTTCTACTTTTCCAAAACTTTTCCAGGCCTGGAAAATGCCATGTCAAAATTCCATGATTTTCCAGGTTTTCCATGACCGTATGAACCCTGTATATATTAACTTTTAATATATGTTTTACAATGCTTCATTAAATTGAAAGTGCCTGGAATAAGAATGAACTGGGCGTCTCTTTCTAATTTGCTGTTTGGCGTGTTTGTTTGTCTTTCCATGCGAGCTTTATTTGCTGGAGCTGAAGAAAAGGTTTCCAGCAGCAGCATTAGCACTTACGTTCCCTCCTCCTCCAGTACAGGCGCTGGGCAGAGCAGGTACGTGTCCTCCACTACCAGAGGCCTCTTCACTGCAGACAACACAAAGAGAGAGCCTTTCAGCTGCATATCAGTCATTCTGTTTCATTTCATCTTCCTGTGTTTGAGGATAATTGAACAGGAGCTCCACCTAAAGTGCATTGAAAAGTAGCTTCACAATGAAAAACAATTGGGGTCATGGAGGTTCTTTGTCTTTGTGAAGTTTTGTTCGGCAAAGATGCTTTAACCCGATCAAAACTGACATTGAAGGGATTTTTTATTTAATTTTCCAGCTCTTTTAAATTATCTGTAAAACATTACTAATATACAGAATGTGCAAACGTCTTATGCAACTATAATGTGTAAAAAGTGATTAGTTACTTTACCTAAAAAAGGTAGTAAACCTGTAAAACTTGGGACTGTTAAGTTGACTTAATTTAATTTTTATAATTATGCATATAGTTTATTTGGTTAACTTTAAGACAATGGGATTACTCACTTTTTTAAGTAAAGTCAACTAATCGCTTTAAAAGCCACAG
>CAIGQV010018202.1:2397477-2428824 GCA_903798115.1 Danio jaintianensis
AAGTAAAGTCAACTAATCGCTTTAAAAGCAACAGGTCTACTTACTTTAAGTAAAGTCAACTAATCGCTTTAAAAGCCACAGGTCTACTTACTTTTTTAAGTAAAGTCAACTAATCGCTTTAAAAGCCACAGGTCTACCTACTTTTTTAAGTAAAGTCAACTAATCGCTTTAAAAGCAACAGGTCTACTCACTTTTTTAAGTAAAGTCAACTAATCGCTTTAAAAGCAACAGGTCTACTTACTTTAAGTAAAGTCAACTAATCGCTTTAAAAAACGTTTCATCACTTTTTAAAAACTTTTAATTTAACTAATTTGCTTTTCCAGTGTAGTGTTTTCACCAAAAAAGTTAACTAGTTAGTTATTCCTGTCTTTTTAGTTATTTCTGTCTGTGGGTAGCAAACATCAGTTTACATTTTCAACCATTATGTTTGCTATTCATTTTAATAAATCAGGCAGTGCTCCACACAGAGATCTGGGGTCTCATTTATAAATGTGGCACATGCGCAAAACGGGGGTGGAAACGTACGTATGCAACTTCCCATGCAAACGTTGTGGTCTAAAAAAAAAACAACTTGATGGGAGAATCACGCAACGGTACGTAAACTATAAATAAACATATTTAACTTAAAAATCAACTTGATTGAACCACTTTAAATCATCATATGAGCCAAAATCATTAATAATTAAATTAAAGTTGAATCAGGCGTATGTTCACTTTTATTAAGTTTTCTATGCAAAGTTTTATAAATAAAAGCCCAAATTTTTATCATCATGAAGAAACAGTACAAACTGAGACAACTGAATTAAAGGGATAGTTCACCCAAAACTGACATCATTTACAGATCCTTTTTGAGTTTCTTTCTTCTGTTGAACACAAATGAAGATATTTTGAAGAAAGCTGTAAACCTGTAACCATTGACTTTCATAGTATTTGTTTTTCCTACTATGGAAGTCAAAGGTTACAGGTTTTCAGCATTCTTCAAAATATCTTCATTTGTGTTCAACAAAATAAAGAAACAAACTAAATTGACCGTAGTGTGTGTGTGTGTGTGTGTGTGTGAATGAGAGTGTGTGGATGTTTCCCATAACTGTGTTGCGGCTGGAAGGGCATCCGCTGTGTAAAACATATGCTGGATAAGTTGGCGGTTCATTCCGCTGTGGCGACCCCAGATTAATAAAGGGACTAAGCTGAAGGAAAATTAGTGAATGAATGAAAATAAAGAAACTCATAAAGGTTTGTAACCACTTGCGAGAGATTAAAGAGTGTAAATGTTCGGTTTTGGGTGAACTATCCTTTTAAAACCACTTTTATTTGGTGAAAACTTGCTGCCTAGTTGTTTTGTTTTGTTGAATCAGCTTAACTTTTCTAGTCACCTCAACTTACATCAGTCAAATTTAAAATATTAACTTTATATAATTGAAGTATTTAAGTTGAAACCTGATTAACTAATTAAAATAAGTTAAAGTAAAAACATTTGTTGTCATGACTTTTTGTCACATCAATGTTTACAGTGTAAAACTTGTATTGCTGTTTCTAATAAACAGATCTGCAATAAACTAGATTTTTATATTTTTTCTGCATAACACCGACAGCATTTAATGCAGGACTGTTTTGGGTGGTTGCTGGGTGTTTGGTTACTGGCTCAAAACACAAAAAGTCCACCCTCAAACTCTCCATGATGTGTTTTTCAATACACATGACTCAAATCCCTCTCGTATTGTAAGCCTAAGGAATTTTGTCACTTAGTTTTTATATTCGTCATAATTTGAGGTATTATTCACACCAACAGCACACTTTCAAAAAACCCTGACCCTGCGTATGACTAACAATCATACGCTGGCCACCGCCATTACCACTAATAATTATTTTCAGTATTTTTTTTACCATTCAGCTTCAGCCTAAAACTAAAGGGCAGAATTTTTCATGCTCTCTCCGCGTGAAAAATGAGAAACTGGAAAATGTTTGACTCCAAAACCTATTTACCCTGGCCTAGACGCTCTCACACACACGCTGGTGAGACGAGCTCTGCATTCCCCGTGCCATCTGATATTCTTTAAGTCGAACAGCAGCTGAGAGAGGAGGACAGAAACGCAGGAATCATCCAAATCCAGCATTCCAGACACTGCGTTGAGCCGTTTTATTAGTTACCCGCTGTACTAAACAGTTATGCAACCGTAATACGATGGGGAGTTAAATCCAGTCGTATAATCTCAACCACTTAAAATCATTCATCTGTTTTGGTTTTCATGATACTTTTTTAATTCATTTGTTTAACTTTCTTTACATTTGCAAAACAATGAAAGACATTTTATATTTAATTATTTAACTATTATGCAAAAATCACTTTTATTAGGGGTTTAAACACAGTTGTGTGGCAACAGTGTGTGAATTAAACCAGCTTCTAATGGTCAAAATTTCTTAATTTCATTTTTTATAATCACTTTTCATAAAAACAGTCTGCAGAAACACTTTGATTGACATTCTCCCTTTGTACGTGTCATCAGAGAGGGAAAGCCCCGCCTATTAGTGACATCTCTCCCTCATTAGCATAGGAAGTTAGTCTTGTTTTTGTATCTGCCACTGTGCTGACACATAGGCATTTGTAGCTCCGCCCTCTTTTGAAAAGTGCACAATCTCATTTGAATTTAAAGCAACAGTCACCAAAACGCCACAATTTGGATCAAAGCCGTAAAGAGTCAGTTTCAATCAGTATCAGAAAGAGCTTTATTGCCAGGTATGTTCACACATACGAGGAATTTGTTTTGGTGACAGAGCTTCTACACTGCAACAGAATGACAGAGACTGGACAAAAAACAGATAATAAATATATTTAAAAAACAGAAGTAAATAGTGAATGCAAATATACAAATTGACAGGTATACATACAGGTATATTACTATACACAACGTTATATGGCAGCTGTTATGTGCAAATTGGCATGTAAAGTATGTTGTTTTAAATAAATGAGTGTATATGTGTATAAAAAGTAGTGATGTTTGTTTCACAATTACTATCATAAAGTGTTCATGAGATGGATTGCCTGAGGGAAGAAACTGTTTCTGTGTCGGGCTGTTCTGTTATTCAATGAGTTATACAACATTATTTGTGTGGCATTTTGAGCTGAAACTTCACACACACACTCTAGCGACATCAGAGACTTATTTTACATCTTGTAAAAGGTGCATAAGAGGTCCACTTTAAGTTCTGGTAATATTTTCCATTGTGTGTTTCAATGGCGTGTGTGTGTGCACAATAAAATTCAGTGATAACTTCATATGCGTGACAATTATTTGAAAATTCATATCTTAGAATGAAAAGTCCTGGTAATATTTGGTGTGTGGATGTTTGTTCGTAATAAAATTCAGTCATAACTTAAAGAATTAAAATCATTCACCTATTTGAGATTTCATGATACTTTTAATACACTTGTTTAACTTTATTTACATTTGCAAAACAATGAAAGACATCTGGGGCTCTATTTTAACGATCTAGGCGCAGTCTAAATTCCACTTTTGCTATTTTAAGGATGGAAAAATACGGTTTGCGCCGCAGCACATGGTCTAACAGGGTTGTGCTTATTCTCTTAATGAGTTATGGGTGTGTTTTGAGAATAAACCAATCAGAGTCTCATCTCTCATTCCCTTTAAGAGTCAGTTGTGTTACGCCGTGGTGCATTTTCTATGGAAAAACTGAACGCTTCAGTAGTGAGAAAACAGTTAAACAGACCATCTGCAGCGCGAGGATAAAGAACGAGACTCCTCCAATCGGCCTCTTTACTTTCTCTTTTTCTTGGATAAGGAAACGATGTTGTACGCACTCCACTGAAGACTGAAGATTAATTTCATTTGTTAAGCGCAAAGTTTTGTTTCAAAACTATTTCTAAATTCTGTTCTAATTTCCAGCCAACAAATAAATAAACAATAATAATGAAGTGTGGAGTTATATCCAAATACACGTGCTATGCCTATATGGTCCAAAACCCGACAGGTGGACAAATCTAAGCTTGTTTTTAATAAAACAAATATAAATATGCATATAATAAATAATACTACTAATAATAATAACATTATACAAAAGCAAGTTGTCATGAATAAACTGAAAAAAGCCCCCCGAGATGAAGGCATGGAGGCAGTGGTTTTTATATTTATGTAGAAAGTAGTATTTTAATCCTTTAATTCTTTTTCATTTGTAAAGATGTTTGCGTACTGCTGTACATCCTGCGTGTATTAAGCAATGTGTAAGCGAGGCGCACAACTAACGCGCTCTGTGCTGGACTTTAGACCTGCTTTCAGCTGGTCTATTGCACAGTCTAAGCTATTTTAGTTTCTCAAACACACCTCTTTTCTAGACCGACGCACCCTTGAGTCCACAAAGTGGCGCAAATGGATTTGCTATTTAAACAATGTGGCGCAAAACAGGAAAATTAGGGTTGTGCTGGTCTGAAAATAGCAACACGTCGGGGCAAACACGTCTTGTGCCTTATTGCGCCATGTGTATGATAGGGCCCCTGGTAATATCTTCCATTGTATGTTTTTAATGGTGTATATGTGGGTTTGTGCACAATATAATTCAGTCATAACTCAAAGAACTAAAATCATTCAACTATATGCATTTTAATGCAATGGTTTAACGCTATTGAAGTTTTGAAGGTGCTTTTAGTGCAATATAGTTAAACTGTATTAAGTTTATAAAACAGTGAAAGACATTTCATACCTTTGAATGAAAAGCCCTGCTAATAAAATTACGTCATCAGCAATAATATACAGTAATATATTAAAGAATTAAAATCATCTGTTTGAGTTTAAGGCATTGGTTTAACTCAGTTTATATTAGCAAACTATATATTTCATATTATTTCTGATAATATTTTCCATTGTGTTTTTTTTTTAATGGTGTATAGATGTGTGTTATAAGACATTATAATTTGAACGGCATCTTTTTTTTTATTCCCGAGGTTTCCATAATACTGGACCAGGCCGTATTCTGAGCAGCTGCTGTGGTGGTCATGGAGGAGTGGAGAGCATGAGACTGATTCCTGTAAGACCCCAGTGACAGACGAGTCTTCGCATTATCCTTAAGGGCCAGCCTGTACACCAGCCGGTGACCTCTCCCACCTGCAGCTTCTCCACGTCCAACGTCCAACGTTCTCCAGCCTCCGGCGCCTAGACTGCAGCTCTGCACAAGACGTTTGGCCATAGGAGAAATGGTCGTGCCCAACTGAGCCTGGTTTCTCTCAAGGTTTTTTTTTCCTTCACTTTCGCCATTTGGTGAAGTTCGTTCCTCGCCGCTGTCGCCACTGGCTTGCATGGTTCGGGACCTGTGGAGCTGCGCATCGATGGATTTGCTCTTCAGTGTTTGGACTTTCAGCAGTGAAAATTAAACCACACTGAACTGAACTGAACTTAAACTCTAAAAACTGGACTGACACTGTTTTAATTCACTGCACTCTTCTATGTTAAGCTGCTTTGACACAATCTACATTGTAAAAGCGCTATAGAAATAAAGATGAATTGAATTGAATTGTGTTTGTGCACAATAAAAATTCAGTCATCCCTGTAATGCAAAGGATAAAATCTTTCCCCTATATGCGTTTTAATGCATTGGTCTAACTTTATTTACATTCACAAAACAATGGAAGCCACTTGAACGAAAAGTCCTGGTAATATTTTCCATGGTGTGTTTTTAATGGTGTGTGTTTGTGCACATGTGGTTTGCGTTGAAGGCAAGTCTTCTGATTTACAAGAGCTGTGGCCAAGCTTTCTCTTGAGCGGCATGCTAAGTAACATCTCGTTGAAGAAAACACGACAGCCTTGCCGACATTTGGATTCAATTGACTTCTTTACCATTATTAAAGTCAAAAACAACGCTGTCTGCGTTGCCGCATGCATGAAGACATTGCTATTTCTTCAATAGGGCAAATAAAAATCATGCCACTCCTTATCAAAATGACGAGATGTTTTTTGTTTATTATTAGCGGCTAATGCTAACTGGTAATGATTTAGCGAGCAGTTTTCACTTACTCACGGTGAGGGTGTTGTTGATTCGGAAGCTGCAGAGGATTCGGTTCACATCACGGGCGTGAAGAAATCCGTTTCCACGAACCACCACCTCAAAGGATTCTGAGTGAGGAAATAATACAGAATCTTTTGCAATTCAATGTGATCATCCAAATGTAAATACGACTGATTTTTTGGCTTTATATGTTGTTTTATGTATGTCAGATATGAAAAGAGGATTTTCTTCCTTTAAGGCTTAACTAATGTAGCCTATTTTTCAGCACTCACTGAATTTATTCATGTTTTTTAGCTGGATTTTTAGAAAATATCCTCAAAAATATTGTTCAGATTAACAGTAGCCTAGCCAATAGTAAAAAAAAAAGGAGGCTAACAATTAAAAACAGCTAATTGTCCATTAGTTAATTATAAAGTTAGTTATAATTTATTTACTAACATGAACAAAGTATGGAAAATCTTGTAAACCAATTATTATAATCCTAATTTACATATACATCATATATAGGCCTACTAATGCATTATTAAATTCAGTTGTGCTTGTTACATCTAGCTAATGCAGAGTTTACAAGATCTAACAATGAATTACTTAAGATGAACTAAAATGGTCAATTAAATGGCCCCCAAATTGTCATTTAAATTTATAATATTTTTCACTATACCTAAACCCACTAGGTTTTAGCCATTTGCCAGCAAGAAGCTTTTAATCATTTAAAATAGAATAAAAATTGTATGATCAGTTACTTTTTATATATATTTTAAAAAGTACAAATCAAAATAAGTTTGATGTTTAATTTCAACACATACATATGCTGAAAGACCAATTATTTCACCTTACTTTGAGATCTATAACCCAGCAGGCACAGGAAGTCAACATAACATCAGATTAACGTTGTACCCCAACGTCGTGGGATGTTGCATTTTTCTTGGAAATGAAAATTGGGTTGACGTCAATGTCCAATGTCGGACAGACGTTGCATTTTGGTTACTTTCCAATGCGACCTAAAACAACAAAATATCAACATCTAATGGTGTTATAACTTGACGTTGTGTGGACGTTACCACTATGACGTGTATCAGACGTTGTATTTTGGTTGCCACACCTGACGAGTAAATGTCAGTATTTGACATCTATATGACATTGGTTAAGATGTTGGCTCGATGCTGGATTTTGGACACTTTCCAGCACAACCTAAAATCAACCTCACAACACAACGTCATTTCACATTGATATTGGACGTCAAAATAACGTTGTCCTTAGATGCTGGGGACCTAAATCTAACCTAATATTAACGTCTTATGATGTTGTGTGTCTGCCCAATGTGCCAAAACAATAGTCTGTTTGAACAGGTCTTCACTTCAGTCTGTTTACCTCCGGCACAAATACTGGAAGGCTCCACGGCGAGAATCTCTATGCAGGATCTCTTCAGAATCTAAGGCAAGAAAAGTTTCATGCATTTATTAGCATGCAATAAATGACATTTTATTTATTTATCCACCAATGTACACCATATATATAAAGGCTCTGTTCCAAAACCTAGAGACAGCACTGTCACACAGCCTAATAAACCATGCTAGTTAATACATATGACAACTTGTGCAACTTTGAAGTGCATGACCTGTTTTCAGAATATTTTTGGCAGTAAATGACTATATTAAGTACTACAATTTATTATATTTTTGTAGCTGACATGTTCCTTATTTTTTCCAGCCGCCATTGATGGATTTTGTATCCCTTTACATTGAGTTTGTTGCATTGTACATTGTACATTGAGCAGTGCTCTATCATCAGATTGCCTTTTCACTGAATGATTTTTTTAACCTTTAGAAATGACATTTTTCTCACTTTTTGTGCTGCCACTGGATTTTATTTCCCAATGAATGCATTTGTTTCAATGCATCAGATTTGATTAATTTCAGTGAATGATGCATGAAAGATGCAATGTTGCTTTTTGTTAATGTTTTGAATATGTTTTATTGATTTAAGTGTTTCAATGATTGTTGCTATGTTTTATTAGATAGTTTTTTTAAGAACCAGCTGCAACTGTAGTTGTACTGTCTTGTAATTTATTTGACCAGTATTACCATCTAAACATACAGTATATTAGTGTATACTGTGAAGCACATTTCCATGAACAGTTCCTAGCCTGTAAATTACTATTTTAAAGTTCATTGTTTTTTTTCAGTACTCTACAAAACCCTGTTCTAGTGAATTATGCTTGAAAAATTCATTTGTTTTAAAATAAGCCATGCTTTATTTGTGTCAAAAGTGCCCACTTGATACCATAGCAAAAGGAAAACGATTAAGCCTTGATCACACCAAACACGCTTTTAGCATTTTTTTTATGGTTTTCTAATGGCTGCGAGCGTTTTGTGCCTGCTTATGCAACATGCATGCCTTATGTTTTAACCGCCTCTTGCCTCTCGCATTTTTGCCGTAGCGCTCTTTGCACCTGCAATAAAACTCTAAGCAGAAAAAGCATGGTATGTCAATTGTATCTTTTTCGTTGTCCAATCAAATGAAAGCAGAGGTGGGGTTTCCGTTGATGTGACAGCAGTGTTTGTGTTGTCAAGACAACTACAGAGACTTTTGAAGATGGAGGAGAGACTAGTGGTCGCTGTTTTGAGTTATCCGGAGCTGTTTGACTTCACAAATCGTGAATATCACAATATTATTAAATTACAATTATAACAATATCAACAGCAGCACTTGCGCACAATACGCAGCTGATTCACAGGTTGCCTAGCAACATAAAAAGTGCAGCACACTTCTTTTTTTTTTGTCAACCAAAAAAAGGCAGTGCGCTGCGGTTCGCGTTCTCAAAATGGAAAATCGTATTAGATGTGATCGACCACTTAGACCTTAATCACACCGAAGACGCTTTTTGCATTGAGAGGCGTCTTTTTGAATGGTTTTCTAATGGCCATGAGTGCTTTGCATGCTGCTTATGCGCCATGTGCGTCTTGCGTTTTAACTGCCTGCTGCACCTCACATTTTTGCCGTTGCAATCTGTGTGCCTACATTTGAACAAAAGTCAACTTTGAGAGAACTTTCAATCAAATGAAAGCAGAGGTGGGGTTTCCGTTGAGGTGACAGCAGTGTTTGTGTTGTCAAGACAACTACAGAGACTTTTAAAGATAGAGGAGAGACTAGTGGTCGCTGTTTTGAGTTATCCAGAGCTGTATGACTTCACAAATCGTGAATATCACAATATTACTAAATATTACAATTATAACAGTATCAACAGCTCCGCTCACGCACAATACGCAGCTGATTCAGTGGTTGCCTAGCAACATAAAAAGTGCAGCACACTTCTTTTTTTTTTGTCAACCAAAAAAGGGCAGTGCGGTGCAGTTCACGCTCTCAGAATGGAAAATCGCATTAGATGTGATCGACCACTTAGACCTTGATCACACCGAAGACGCTTTTTGCGTTGAGAGGCGTCTTTTTTGAATGGTTTTCTAATGGCTGCGAGCATTTTGTGTGCTCCTTGTGTTTTAACTGCCTCCTGCACCTCACATTTTTACCTTTGCGCTCTGTGTGCCTACAGTTGGGAAAAAGTCAACTCTTGAGTGCAAAAAGCGAACTATGTCAGTCATGTCTTTTTCATTCTTCAATCAAATGAAAGCAGAGGTGGGGTTTCCGTTGATGTGACAGCAGTGTTTGTATTGTCAAGACGACTGCAGAGACTTTTAAAGATGGAGGAGAGACTAGTGGTTGCTGTTTCGAGTTATCCAGAGCTGTTTGACTTCACAAATCGTGAATATCACAATATTATTAAATTACAATTATAACAATATCAACAGCAGCCCTCACATACAATATGCAGCTGATTCAGTGGTTGCCTAGCAACATAAAAAGCACAGCAAACTTCTTTGCTTTTTTTCTTGTCAACCAAAAAAAGGCAGTGCGGTGGGTCTCGTGTTCTCAAAACGGAAAAGTGTGTTCAATGTGATCGGCCCCTGATGCTGTCATCTATTAAAACATCAATAGAAGGATGTGAGAATAGTCTGAGTTGAATTTCATTTGATCCACTCACTGAATCAATGACCCCTTGCAGCGCTTCAAAGCCGTCATTAACCGGGAAGACGTGATCTTTGCTGTCGGCTATTGTTGCCAGCTGTGAATAGGCAAGAAATGATGGTAATGTGCTTACTCTTATGCTGTATTTCAGAAACTGAGGATTCAATATTTACAACGTAGGGCTGAATGACTGTCACCTCACCTGGGTTTCATTAAAGTCCTTCACTCCGACGCAGTAGACAGAAGCTCCGAGCTGACGCGAGCGGCCGGCCTGCCATTTACACACATCAGAGACAGGCTTCAAAACAACCAGCTGGCTTGCATATACTCACTTATTACAGTCAGCTCATCTCAAATCTCTACGAGCCAGATAATGAAAGAGGTAATAATAAAAGGTCCAAGACTCGGCTTATTGCTTTATTGCTGCTGTCTCAGACTTTTGATGATAAATAGTTTTTTTTTTGTCATGCTCAGGGGAGAAACTTTAGGAAAATATGCGAGTCGTGCAGAAGGATGGAGGTGTAAGGTCTCACCTCTCTGGCTGCCAAGTCAAATTCGTTCTCGCGCAGTTCTCCATCTGTCAGAGCAATGATGACGCTCGCCGTGCGGTATCCTAACAGAGCAGAAACACACACCTAGAATCATGAAAGTTGCCCAGAGTGCAAATTATTCAGCCGGTGTCTGGGTTAGTAAACTCTTAAGAGAATCTTCAGACACTTTGAAGTTTCTCTCATGCATGTTTCTCTCGAATTGTCTTTTGGCAGTGGTAGTGCATTTAGATATTCGCTGTTTATTCAGTAGCAGAGCGGATAGGCACGCAGAGCACACACTGCGGTGGGAGTTGTTAATTTCAGCAATTTTCTTGAATGACAACTGACGCTCATTAAAGAAAAACTTTTTTTTTTGCATTCCCCTATTAAACAGGTGAGTTTTACCATTTTTTTTGTCCATTCAGCTGATCTTTGGAGCACTTTTAGCTTAGCTAGCCATATCGGCTTAGAAAATAGCAACTTTTCATCTTCACTTTTCTTCAGTGGAAGGAAGTGGAGGTGTTTTATCCATCTCTGTTTACAGCTACGGTCTACTGCATAGGTTCCCAAAATGTCCTGGGAATATTAGTATCTGGTTTCCAAAACTTTCCCGGAAAGTTTCTTTTTATTCATTCATTCATTCATTTTCCTTAGTCTCTATTTCAGAGGTCGACACAGCGGAATGAACCGCCAACTATTCCGGCATGTTTTACGTACCGGATGCCCTTCCAGCTGCAACCCAGTATGAAGAAACACTCATACACTCTCACATTCACACACACACTCATATACTATGGCCAATTTAGTTTATTCAATTCACTTATAGCGCATGTCTTTGGGCTGTGGGGGAAACCGGAGCACCTGGAGGAAACTCACGCAGACATGGGGAGAACATGCAAACTCCACACAGAAATGCCAATTGGCCGAGCCAGGACTTGAACCAGCAACCTTCTTGCTGTGAGGCGACAGTGCTAACCACTGAGCTACCATGCCGCCCCAAGTTTCTTTTCTATGCACAGTAAATAAGAGGGATCCCTCAATGTTAGGAGTTTAGGCTACTAAAAAATGAACCAAATATGGGAACATTAAAGGCACAATAGGAACTATGTTTTTCATTAAAATATCCAAAACCCACTAGAACAGTGTTATATACAGTAGTCAACATTAGAAGTGGATCACAATGTTTTATCAAAGTAGTCCTAAAACAATTAAACAACGCTTAGGACAATTTTTTAACTTTTTTGATCCACTTCAAATGTTGACTACTATATATCGCAGACTTATGTACTTACATTATCCCAAATGTTACGAAGAACGTTCAAATCCAGAGAAAAAGCTATTTTAAGTAGTGAGCCGGAGCATTTGCTGTGTGTTCATGCTAATGACATCACATACCCTTGATTTCAGGTTTAGTTTTATAGAAAACAGGGAAACAGCAAGGACGCTTTAATATGTCATGTGTTTTATTAGACTGCACGGAACAGCATTATAACAGAAGCCTAAAATATATTTAGTCTGATAAAATGAGTGAAGAACTGAAATCGGTGGACTGTGGTATAATAAAAGCTCATAGGATGTAATGAAGACCACAACTCCCATGATTCCACACTCAGTCACAGCCTCATCAAACTACGCCTTTGTTTGTTATGAATACATGCCCTCTAGTAGCCAAAATTACATACTGTACCTTTAAGGGAAAAATCTGTCTGTTGGATGTGCGGTCACAAAATGTATGGGCAAAAAAGGTTGATAGTCTATTGTCAAAAGTACAGAAATGAATGAAGCACATCTCTCATAAAAATACTTTCAAACCAATCAGCTTTCTTTTAAAACTATTGTGAAATATTTGTGAGGAGATGTCACCCTCATACGAAATTCCCAGTCTATTTCATTAATCCGATAAATTTGAGCACTGCATCTGTTTATAATGTCTGCTTAATATCATGAAAATGATTTGATTCATAACCTACCGTCACCTGTTCCATAGTAGATCTGCTGACTTGCCTAGAAAACCACACAAATATATTTATATATTTGAAATTAACAGTGAATATGAAAGTTAATGTTTGTATGTACTTTAGTTTAAAGCTACACTTACCTTCTGAAAACCTTTGTGCATAAAAGTATCTCCACCTGGTAGGACTCGCTGAAGTTCCTCCAGCCCAGCACGAATCTGATCCCTAAATAACAACATTTGTTTTTATTTTGACAATTTTTTATGTCATTTTACTGTTAAATCATGTACTCCACACAATATGTTTTAACTAAAGGTAGCTCAAATGTAGTTAAGAACAGAGACTATATAAATGTTAATTAAAGGGGCTCTATGTAGCGTTGAGAAAGCCTTGTTGTTAGCGACACCAGTGGCCATTCAGTGAACTGCGGTCAGTAATTAAAAAATTTAAGAGTCTGAATATGACGACTATTGCAGATTCGCAAAATTGTAATATCGATGTTCAAACAATATATACTAACTAGATCTAAAGCTAACTAGCTAAAAAAATCCACAACTAAGTTTTTCTAACCTGTCGACTCCAATAAAAGAAGAGATATATAGAAAAGCTCAAATTTATAGGTCTACTTCAGTGGCCCTTTTCCTTACCCTCTTTTAGTTGGAGAGATCCCACTGAATGGCCTGACGTGAAGTACCCTAGATTAATTAATTAAAGGGGCTCTATGTAGCGTTGAGAAAGCCTTGCTTTAGTGACACCGGTGGTCATTCAGTGAACTGCGGTCAGTAATTACAAAATTTACAAGAGTCTGAGTATGATTAAGGCCACCGATATTTCACTTTTTCATTCTTTGATTAGAAGTATGTAAATACCTTTGCAGCAAAAAACTGATAACCAATGATGCGGAGAATGATGTTTGATGAATATGCAAATTTGTGCTTTGCCCTTTTCTCTTAATAACAAATAAATACATGCAGTTCAGAACGCACTTGGATATGTTCTTTCAAGCTCATTGCAGATCTTGTGATGTGACTTGCAGATTTGCAAAATTGCAATATCGATGTTCAAACAATATATACTAACTAGATCTAAAGCTAACTAGCTAAAAAATCCACAACTAAGTTTTTCTAACCTGTCGACTCCAATAAAAGAAGAGATATATAGAAAAGCTCAAATTTATAGGTCTACTTCAGTGGCCCTTTTCCTTACCCTCTTTTAGTTGGAGAGATCCCACTGAATGGCCTGACGTGAAGTACCCTAGATTAATTAAAGGGGCTCTATGTAGCGTTGAGAAAGCCTTGCTTTAGTGACACTGGTGGTCATTCAGTGAACTGCGGTCAGTAATTACAAAATTTACAAGAGTCTGAGTATGATTAAGGCCACCGATATTTAACTTTTTCATTCTTTGATTAGAAGTATGTAAATACCTTTGCAGCAAAAAACTGATAACCAATGATGCGGAGAATGATGTTTGATGAATATGCAAATTTGTGCTTTGCCCTTTTCTCTTAATAACAAATAAATACATGCTAAAACAGCAGTTCGGAAAGCATTTGGATATGTTCTCTCAACAATGTGACTCTTATTACAATGTGACTATTGCAGATATCGCAAAATTGCAATATCGATGTTCAAACAATATATTTATTCAATATATACTGACTAGACCTAAAGCTAACTAGCGAAAAAAATCCACAACTAAGTTTTTATAACCTGTCAGCTCCAAAAAAAGAAGAGACATATAGAAAAGTTCAAATGTATAGGTCTATTTAAATCCCCCTTTTCATTACCCTCCTTTAGTTGGAGAGATCCCAATGAATGGCCTGACGTTACCCTAGATTAGTGTTTCCCAACCCTGTTCCTGAAGGCACACCAACAGTACACATTTTCAGCCTCTTCCTATTCAAACACACCTCAATCAACTCATCAGAACATAAGAAGAGACTACAAAACTTGAAATGAATGGGTCAGATAAGGGAGACATCCAAAATATGAACTGTTGACGTGCCTCCAGGAACAGGGTTGGGAAACACTGCCCTAGATAGATCTATTTGATTGAATCACTGGCTAACAGCGTTTTTATTACTTGTCTACTTTACATTTAGTCACGTAGCAACTTTTAGACAGTTTTTTTAATAGTCAGAAATGACAAGGAGGCACACTCCTCCAATACAAAGTCAATGGAGCCCCCCACCCATATAAATGCAGTTTTATTAATCCCACTTTTAATATAAAGGCTCTTTTTAATGTATTTTTTGCTGAAATGTTGTGGGTGACTGAAGGATGTGAAGGTCTTCAAACCCAAATGAAAGACGCAAATCGAACAACTGCCTATTAAGGATCCTTCAGAAATACTCAAATGTGTCCCTCAGATTGAGAAGCACTCTTTGTATGAGTATTAGTTTGATGTCACTCTGAATAAGAGCTTCTTTTGAGAAAGTGAAAATCAAATCATATTGATTTCCCTTGAAATGTTTCCATAAAGTGTCTACAGTCTTTCATAGAACACTTTGGAAAGGTCTTATTTAAAATGAGAAGCTGTTTATACATTGGCATTGGCAATACAAAAATTATCAATATCAGAAAACACCCTTACATCTAGCCCCTTTAACTTTTATTCTTATTTACTGTATTACTAAACCAAATGTTAGCTATAAAGCCTGGACCAGCATTAAAACGCATGCTAACTGCTCTTAACACAAAACACAAGATACAAATAAAGCTGACAGACTCTCAGCAGGCATGAAGAAAATCAAAGTAGGGGGGGGAAAAAATCAGCCAGAGTTGTTGGCAGTGTGAAATGGCAGCATGTGTTATGAACTCTTGCCTGTCTTCTGTCAGCTCCATCAGGATTCGTCCCTCTGTTGAAAAGACGATGAAGGACATGCGGAGCTGTGGACTGAATTCAGAGCATAAGGTGACACTTTCTTATTATTTGTGGACCATAGGTGGCATTAATAGGTTTTGCACTATGGCTATTCATGCTATAGAAGCTGTCACAACTCCTTGAAGGTCCCGTGAAGTGCTTTGTTGAATGTGCAGTTTTAATCGATTTTTCACGTAATCGCAACTGAACTGAAACATGAAGAGAGGGCGGGAGAGTATATAGTGTAGCTCCTCCCCTTAAAAAAACAGCCAGTAGCGTTTTGTTTTATCACAGCTCTGCCAGTGAGAGTGGTTGAGCTCAAGCGCATCAAATGAAAAGCAAATCAGAAGAAGGGGGCGGGGCATGTCAGATACTAGAGAGCATTTGATTGGTCAGAAGATTTGATGAGAAACTCAAGTATGAGGTGACGTGATAAAAATGTTGGTCTAGTTTCACGGGACCTTTAAATATGCCCTCAAACCTTTAAAATGTATGTTATGATATTATTATGATATGAAAGTGTTATCTGCAGTCTATTGACAATTTAATTTGAAGCACAAGAGAAAACATAATAGCTAAATTTATACCAATGAGTGCATTATGCTAATGACAGTAAGCTGATGTCAAGTTAAAAAAAATGATAGAGAGCAAGTTTCTGCAGGGTCACCTGATGAACTTGTGTGCGAGGTGATCGACAAAGTAGTAGATCTCATTCCAGTGGTGCTGCACACTTCCAGACCTGAGAATGAAGACAGCTTATGTCAAAGACTATATCCGTTTCATGCATTAAATAATCCAGTGTTAGGACTGCACAAAAAAACAATGCAATCATCAATATATTTGTTTATAATTGACAATATGGACTCTCCTAGAGTGTATGTGTGTGTGTGTGTAGTTTCAGCTCAAAATACCACACAAATAATATTTTATAACTCTCTGAAACTGATGCTTTTAGGCTTTAATCCTAATTGTGCCACTTGGTGACTGTCGCTTTAAATTTAAATGAGCATGTGCTCTTTTCAAAAGAGGGCGGAGCTACAAATGCCTATGTGTCAGCATAGTGGCGGATTCAAAACTCTAATGGCAGATGGCTGCTTCTCACTCAGGGCTGTCTATGCTAATGAGGGACAGATTGTCACTAGTGGGCGGGGCTTTCCCCCTCTGATGACACGTACAAAGGCAGAATGTCAATCCAAGTGTTTCTGCAGACTGCTTTTATCAAGAGTGATTATAAAAAATTTAATTAATACAACACACAACTGAGTTTAAACCCCTTATAAAAGTGATTTTTGCATAATAGGTCAACTTTAATGGAATATTGCAGCATTATTATGGACAATCTCTTCATGCACATCACATTATTTCATTTATATTGCTTCATAATCTTTAATCAAAATAACTTGTCTCTTGCTCTGACAACTTCTGTTTTCTGATTGGTGTTGACTGGTGTGAGGGCGGGATCAACCTGTCACTCACACAAGATCCACCAATAGAAACCAGTTCTCAGTTCTTCATAGACAAAATAAAGGCTCTGACTTTTTTGTTTTTTCGAGAAGCTGTTTCACTCTGATATACATCAAAATAGGGAATTAAAAAGCTATTATGACTTCCTTTTCATGCAGGGTAATCCTAAATATGTATGCATTAAATTCAATTAAATATCAAAGGCAGGGGTCAGCATCTTTGTTAGCTAAAATGGAAAACAAAGAGTTACTGAGCGTTATTATAAGATATTCGTAATTTTGTGGGAAAAAATTGTTGCCTAATTAACCGAAAATAACCTTGCCTAGGGCGGCATGGTGGCTCAGTGGTTAGCACTGTCGCCTCACAGCAAGAAGGTCGCTGGTTCCCGCAAGAGTCCCGGCTGGGCCAGTTGGCATTTCTGTGTGGAGTTTGCATGTTCTCCCCATGCTGGCGTGGGTTTCCTCCGGATGCTCCGGTTTCCCCCACAGTCCAAACACATGTGCTATATGTGAATTGAATAAGCTAAATTGGCCATAGAGTATGTGTGTGAATGAGTGTGTACGGGTGTTTCCCAGTACTGGGTTGCAGTTGGAAGGGCATCCGCTGTGTAAAACATATGCTGGATAAGTTGAATGAATGAATGTATCTTCAGTGGCATCCGCATATAAATATGTTTGGTGGTGTTATTGCAGTTATTAGTGTTTATTTTTTAGGGTTTTGTTGCCTTTTATTATTTAAAAGCAAGAGATCATCATGTGTCTGTCTTCAGATGGTGTGAGATTCGAGAAGTCTCTCTGAGATGCTACATCATCTGCTACGCTAACATACACTGTTAAAAAAAATGCTGGATTCCACACAGTTCCTATATATTGTCCTGACACAAATCGATTAAGTTAACTTAATTGTTTTTACAAATTTAAGTGGATTGAACATAAAACTATTAAGTTGTCCCCAAAATAAACTTAAGAATTGTGTTGTTTCAACTCATTTTAAATAAGTAGTTTGAACAAGCAGCAAAAGTCATTTTTTGAGTGTACCAACCCTGCTTTCAGAGTTGAAAAGTGTTTAGAAGAATGATTTAAGGATTATCTCAAGATTTGCATGTCCCTGTCCACAAATGCTATATTCAGATCTTTATTTAATATTGTGTGTGTGCGTGCATGCGTGCGTGTATGTGTGTGTGTGTGCGTGCGTGTGTGTGTGTGTGTGTGTGTGTGTGTGTGTGTGTGTGTGTGTGTGTGTGTGTGTGTGTGTGTGTGTGTGTGTGTGTGCGTGTGTGTGTGTGTGTGTGTGTGTGTGTGTGTGTGTGTGTGTGTGTGTGTGTGTGTGTGTGTGTGTGACATGTCAGGACACAAATCTGTATAATGACATAGGTATGACACAGGTATTACAAAAAGGAGGTGAAATATGAGGACACAGCTGACGTCCTCATTTCTCAAAAAGCTTATAAATCACACAGAACGAGTTTATTTCAGAGAGTAAAGCTGTACACTGTTTCCTGTGATGGTTGGGTTTAGGGGTAGGGTGGGGTTAGGCCAATACAAAATATGGTTTGTACAGTATAAAATCAATGGAAACCTATGTAATGTACCCACTTTTCACAAGAACAAACATGTGTGCGTGCATGTGTGTGTGCGTGTGTGTAGTCAAAATATATTTTTTAGTCATAATAGTTTTAATAACTAATTTCTAAGTAATATAATATAATATTTTTATTCTTATTTTGCGAGCTACTCATATTTAGCTTAATGTGCAATTTAAAGATACTTCTAGGTTATTATTTTAATTAAGATAGATAAATTAGGTAGGCTATTGGACAACAGTAGTTCTGTTGAAAAAATATATTTTTCTTTAAAGAGGCTAATAATATTGATAATATTGAATTAAAAACAGCTTTTATTTCAGTCAAACTAAAAATGAATCAGACCTTTTTTTCCAGAAAAAAAAAAAAAAGAAAATACTGTAGAAATTTCTTTGCTCTGTTAAAATTTCACTTGGTAAATATTTGAAAAAAAATAATTAAGATTTCACAGGAGGCCGAATCATTTTGCCTTCAACTATATTAACATGGACCACAAAAAAGTGTCAATTTTTGGAAATTAAGATTCATGCACTATATTAAAATTTAATAAATAACCTTTTCATTGCTGCACTGTAAAACCCATCAGTCAACTTTATCAAATGAAATGAGTGTAGTAACTCAAAATTTACTGAAAGTTAATTCTACTCATTTGAAAAGAGTTTTGAACTCAGTGTTGAAGGTAATGAGTTAATTAAATACCTCATTACTTCAACTTAAATGGAGTAAGTTCGTAGTACTCATATAGATTAGTTTTTGAACTTAAATGGTTTGTTGCAATCGGTTTCCTCAAATGGTTTGAGTTACCTTAACTTTTTGGGTTTTACAGTGTGTATACTCTGTTAGGATAGGACAATATTTGGCCAAGATACAAAAACAAAAGTGAAAATCTCTAAATAAATAATAATTACTGAGAGAATTGCCTTTAAAGTTGTCCAAATTAAATTCCTAGCAATGCATGTTGCTAAACAAACATTGAGTTGAGAATTACAGTAAGGAATGTACACTCAAAAAACTCACAATTTTTTTTTAAGGTAATTAAGTGGTTGCAAACAATTGATATGGGCTGAATTTAAACAAGCAAATTAAATGTAGTAATGCTCAGCTTAATTTGTGTTTACATTCAGCCCATATATTTATATTTAGTTTGCTACCACTTACCTTAAAAGAAAATAGTAAATGCAATGAATCATTTTTTCCAGTGTATGTTTGCTGTTTGTTCAAACTACTATTTTTAAATGAGCTGAAACAACACAATTCTTGAGTTTTCTTTGGGACAACTTATTTGTTTCATGTTTAATCCACTTAAATTTGTAAAAACTAATACGTTAACTTAATTCTTTCATGTTGTCCCTACACAAATCGATTAAGTTAACTTTATCGTTTTTACAAATTTAAGTGGATTGAACATAAAACAATGAAGTTATCCCATACAAACACTTAAGAATTGTGTTGATTCTACTCATTTTAAATAAGTAGTTTAAACAAGCAGCAAAAGCCTTTTTTTTTTTGAGTGTATTAAAAAATATGCAAGGTCTTTTAAATCATCTGCCACGCTAACATACCAGCAGTTGAAAAAGTCTAGAAGAACCCACAGCAGGATTAAGACGGGTCATATATTGTGGTGGTGATTTTTCACTGAAATTAAATCCACCTTTTCATCCTATTTAAGGATTATCTCAAGCGTGTCCCTGTCCACTAGTCTCTTAAAAAGTACTTTGTAAAAAGTCTTCTGACACCGAGAATCATATCTGAGCAGCTAGTCACTAGCTCTTTGTTAACTGGTCTTTTTAATGGCCCAGCTTGTGTAATAGCTCATCTGGTTGGCCAATTGTGGTGGAGACAAATCAGAGAAGAATGTTAAGCTTACGTAAGAGACGTCGAGGCCTTCCAAAGTCAGTATAAGCTTTCCTTTAACCCACACAAACACAGCAGCGCTGCTAATTCAGTCATGATACTTTCAACAGATGCTGAGAATGTGGACAGTCTATTGTGCTATTAATGTCTCTGAAGCTGTTATTTAACAAAGGTTTGCTTTTATTTCTCTTGCATGTAGATTTAGAGCCAAGACCAGGCCAAGGATAAGCTTTTCAATGCCTCCGTTCAGACATAACTCAAGAAAAATCTTTAAAATGTAAAACACAATTTACTGCATTCATTCAAAACACTCTCCAATACCTCAGAAACCTCTAGTTGACGACATTTTCACATTTAAAGGGGTAGTTCACCTAAAATTGAAAATTTACTCACTATTTACTCTCCCTCAAGTGCTTCCAAACCTTTAGGAGTTTCTTTCTGCTGTTGAATGCAAAAGAAGATAATTTGAAGAATGCTGAAAACCTGTAACCATTGACTTTCATAGTAGAAAAAACAAATACTATGGAAGATCACAGGATTTCAGCTTTCTTAAAAAAATATGCATGTTTGTGTTTAACAGGACAAAAAAGAAGTCAAACAGCTTTAAAACAAGTAAAGGGTGAGTAAATTAAGAAAGAATTGTCATTTTTGGGTGAACTATTCCTTTAATGTTTTGGAAATGCGTTGTGGTTTTGTCTGGAATTGTTATGTCTGAGACCCAGACCAGAATAGGGACGTCTTAAATTCCCATTTATTTGCATTTATGATTTTAGCAGATGCTTCTATCAGACAAAAAAACTATCTGACAAATGATATTTCCAGTATGCAGTGTTCCAAAAGCAAGCTGGAAGAATATTGCAGTAAACAAAAAAACTATCGATGGGTTTAAAACTAACTCATTCAGTTTGAAATCCATATTTTTGTAATGTTTTGACAAGAGGGAGGTGAGTGTGAGGCCGGAATCCAAACTTTTTCACTATCTATCTTGGCCTCCAGGGTTTCCTGTTGGGCCAAAAAGCTGGTTGTCCATTTCAATGAGATGGAACAGAAAGATTTCTGAATGTTTTTCAAAATGCTCAACCACTTGCCAATCTGTGGTTCACTCCATTATTAGGTTTAATAGATTGGAAATTAAAATTGTCACGTCGAGACCGAAAGCCGAGACCCAAACTGACACCCAGACCAGACTGTTTATGTGGTCTTCAATGGTTTATTCATTCATTCATTCATTTTCTTTTCGGCTTAGTCCCTTTATTAATCTGGGGTCACCACAGCGGAATGAACCGCCAACTTATCCAGCATATGTTTTACGCAACGGATGCCCTTCCAGCTGCAACCCATCACTGGGAAACATCCACACACACTCATTCACACACATACACTACGGACAATTTAGCTTACCCAATTCACCTATACCACATGTCTTTGGACTTGTGGAGGAAACCGGAGCACCAGGAGGAAACCCACGCCAACACGGGGAGAACATGCAAACTCCACACAGAAACGCCAACTGAACCAGCAACATTTTTGCTGTTAGGCGACAGTGCTAACCACTGAGCCACCATGTTGCCCATGTTGATGTACTTCCAAGTGAAACTTCGTGCACATCATTCCTTCATAGCAAACTAACAGTAAGGGGCTGTGGTTAAGAATATTAAAACAAACTCTTTTTATTTTTAGTGGATTAACTTGCACAGACTAATTGTAAAGATTAACCATGCACGCTAGCAAAGAAAACATTGTAAATTTTGATTTCACATGGACTTTAAATGTAATTTAATGCAAAGTCCAAAATGGGACGTATCGTCTTTGACCCACTTACCCACAAAAATTCAATAAATAATTTAAATCGCTTAGAATGTTCGGAGTATTTTACAAAAATAAATTCTGCCTTTCTACTTCGAATTCTCAAGTTGGATATTTCTAGTCATTTCTTTGTTTCTATGAAATTGTCTAGATTTAGATAAATGGCCGAAAAACATGCTATTCATAGTAATTTCGCTTTTACATTTGACAAAATGTTCCCTTTATAAAAGTGTGCGCTTTGTCAGCGATTTAAGTGGGGTGATTGTGATATCTTGAGAAAAAATATCTGACAATGGCAGACAGATCAGCACTGTTCATGCAATCTGCTTCCAACAGGAAAATGAAACATTGTGAGCCAACTCTTTGCCTATGACCTCATCAGACAAGAACCTTTAACCATCACTGAAAACACTGTTCATAATCTAGGCTGTTGGCCCGCATAAGAAAAGCATTGTTTTATTCTACCAAAGACAATTGCAAGGAAATGCATGTATATTTAATTTTGCTTATTGCACTCTGAATTCATCACAGGTTTGTGTTTTTAAAGAAAAAATCCACTTTTTTTTGGAAATAGGTTTCATTTTACAACTCCTCTAGAGTTAAACCAGTTGAGTTTTACCATTTTTTAATCCATTCAGCCAATTTCCGAGTCTGGCAGGAGCCCTTTTAGCTTAGCTTAGCATAAATCATTGAATCGGATTAGACCATTAGCATCTTACTAAAAAAAATAATAATTCAAAAAAGAGTTTTGATAATTTTCCTATTTAAAGCTTAATTCTTCTGTATAGTTACATAATGTACTAAAACTGATGGAAAATTTACCTTTATAAATACATTTATATAGCTGGGGACTATTTTTCCAACCCAGATTCATTCTGAAAACGTACCGCTATATACATTTTTCTGAAGAGCACCACATACGTCCCAGGAGCTACGTTTTTTTGCAGTTTTTGTTTTCGAGAATCCACCAGAGGCCGCTGTGTATACTTTTTAAGATCTCAAATTTCTCACGCGAGTGCCATTCGCGCCTGCTGTTCTCGCGTAAATCCACCAGAGGCCACTGTCGACTGACTGACTGACTGATCGATCGACTGATTGACTGGCCCACCCTCCTCCTTCCCTAAACCCAACCGATAGTGTTTTCAAAAGCACCGATTGACCAGCACCCACCCACTTCCCTAAACCCAACCGACAGTTTTAAAAAGCAATCCAGAAAAAGAAAAGCCCTGATCTGATTTTTACCACGTTTTCAGATTTTGCCACATTCTCACCCTGTTATTTACTTGTTTATTTTATTATATCTGTTTTTGTCTTATCTGCTTTCTGGAACCGTTCTTCACCGGACTCGAACCCGTCGTCATGGTCAACTCCTCTCTGCGTCTCAAGTCCGCCAATGTACATGGCGAGCCACTGGACAAACTGGTAACAGCGGAAAAGCCGTCCATACTGAGGTAAGCGGTCAGCTAGTAAGCATGAAAAGGAACGGCGTCATACCGCCTTGTAGCGTTTGTTTTAAAGATGAAATGCAGCCATACGTACTTCTGGCTACATAATTCACGATCTCCAGGAATGTATATAGGGCTACGTTTTCAGAATGAGCCTATCTTGCTATTTTCCGGCACTGCATAATACAGCAACAAATTTCCTTGATTATTACACCAGACTCAGAGTATAGTTCCTAGACATATCGACCTAAAAAATAGCAACTTTTCATTTTCTGTCACCTTTTCTGTCACATCTTAGTACACGATGTACCTACAGACGTGGCTAGCTTTAAATAGGAAAATGATCAAAACTCTTTTAATAGAAAAATTTAAGAAATGCTAATGGTCTAATTCGATTCAATGATTTATGCTAAGCTAAGCTAAAAGTGCTCCAGCCAGACCCAGAAATCAGCTGAATGGATTTAAAAGTGGTAAAACTCAACTGTTTAACTAGGTGACTTGAAAAAGTGAAGTGTTCCTTTAAAATCTGCTTTATTGTTTGGTTTTAAATGCAAAATGACTAAACAATGGCATAGATTGTGCATCTCTCCCTCTCTGTGATCTCTTTCTCATCTCCATATCATCTGTGCTCAAATCTGAACTCGGTGCTGAGGCTTTGGTACATCTGGCCCTGCTGGTGAACAGGTTCAGCAGAGGAGAAACCCAAACACCACACACACCTTCACCTTCGTATCATCTGCATCAATCCTCAAGGTTTTTCTTTTAAAAACTCTCCTTTAATTACTGAATATACTAAAAATAGCTACCAAAGCCAAATAAAGCATTACAACTACAGTATGAGGAAGGCAAAATAATAATCATGAATTAGAAAAACGATGCTATCTTTTTTATCAATTCCTTCAGAGGTTGCTTTTTTCCCCTTTCTTTATGTCTTTGCCAAGCTCTTTCTGTTTTCTGGAGGTGGGTTGCTGTCTTCATACTCACTATTTTTATGGTAAGTGGTTCCATATGCCAGCTCATAGCTATTAAAAATGCAGTTCGAGAGCTGCAGTGTCCTTACAGTTGAAGGCAAAATTATTAGCCCGTTTTGTGGAATTTTTATTATTTTAAAAATATTTCCCAAGTGCTGTTTAATAAAGAGAATTTTTTCAACACACTTTTAAACTCTTAACTGCTGTAGGTTAATTAGGCAAGTCATTGGACAACAGTGGTTTGTTCTGTAGCCAATAAGGGGAAAGATATTACTTAAGGGGGCTTATAATTCATTCATTCATTCATTCATTTTCTTTTCGGCTTAGTCCCTTTATTAATCTGGGGTCACCACAGCGGGATGAACCGCCAACTTATCCAGCATATGTTTTATGCAGCGGATGCCCTTCCAGCTGCAACCCATCACTGGGAAACATTCATACACACTCATTCACACACTACGGACAATTTTAGCTTACCCAATTCACCTATACCACATGTCTTTGGACTTGTGGGGGAAACCGGAGCACCCGGAGGAAACCCACGCGAACACGGGGAGAACATGCAAACTCCACACAGAAATGCCAACTGACCCAGCCGAGGCTCGAACCAGCGACCTTCTTGCTGTGAGGCGAACGTGCTACCCACTGCGCCACCGCGTCGCCCCGGGGCTTATAATATGGCCTTAAAAATTATCATTTAAAAAAAAATCAAAACTGCATTTATTCCAGCCAAACTTTAAGAAATACGACTTTCTCCAGAAGAAAACAATATTATAGGAACTACTGTTAAAATGTCCTTGCTTTGTAAAGCAGGGGGGCTAATAATTTTGCCTCAGCTGTACTTACATAGCAAATGAGTTATCTTTTCAAGGTTGCTTTAAAATTGTCCTGTTGATTCAGGAGCTGACCCTTTAAGATGCTCCGCAGATTATAAACGAAAGGCAAATTATACATTTCAAAGTCCTTTAGGCTGCAGATGCATCACTCCATCAATATGGATGCATGCAAACTATTATTAACTATATGCAAGATTGTAATGATGCTCCACTATTGCTGGCTGGATCATCTCTTTTCATCTTCTTTCCTTCATTACACCATAGAGGATTATGGAAATAAAGGAAAAAACTCACTTGTCCAGCACAAAGTAGAGGTCAAAGCCTCCATAGCATGAGGATCCGGCTTCCCAGCGTTCATAGCTCTGTCCGGCACAACAGCTGAGCCTCAGGATGAGCATCACAAACAAGCCTCCGCGCCACTCCGAGGACATTATTCCAGTTTGGTAATTGCAACCCGTGCACAAGTCAATGCAAAAACAGCCTCAGCAGCAAGACATCCAGCTTTATTAGAGACGATGTCCTCTGGAGCCGCTGATCCATCCAGGCTGGATGAAATCTGTCAGTCTGGAGCTCCAGTCTTCAGTCAAATAACACTACTATACTGCTGCAGATGTGTTTCAGGCCCTGACACATGTGTGTGTGTGTGTGTGTGTGTGTGTGTGTATACTTGGGTTAGTTTGAAAACTTCAGCAAATCATTGGATTCGGTCTGGTGGTGTTTGGGTCTTGCATGAAAACGGGGGCTCATCTGGAATAAAGAGGGGGAGGCACATGGATACTTTTTTGGAAAACAGTTTTACATTCTCTCTCTCTGTTTTTCTCTCTTTCTCAGAATGGACCTTTTGATGAGGATATTTTTCTTCTCTACTGCCACTTTGTGGTGACTTTTATTAATTCATGACTGTTACTCTTGTGGAAAAACATAAATCATTAAATTATGATCATTCGTTAAAAATAAATGCTGTATTCAATAATACAAAAGAAGAATGTATGATGTTGGTTCTTTAATGAATCAAAAACATCCATTCATTTTGTCTGGGTCTAAACTGAATATGGTCCTGGATAAATTAGATTCAAAACACTTTTTGTGTGTGTGTGTGTCAGTCTGTCTGTCTGTCTGTATATATACAGTATACACACACAGAAGGTGTTTTGAATAATTTTTTTTCAGGCCATAAAAAGTTTTTAAACACACTTTTACAATTTTAGTCAATGTTTCATAGATCTGTTTTGAAAGAGGGCAGCCAGTGGTTAGCACTGTCGCTTCACAGCAAGAAGGTCGCTGGTTCGAGTCCCGGCTGGGTCAGTTGACATTTCTGTGTGGAGTTTGCATGTTCTCCCAGTGTTGGCGTGGGTTTTCTCCGGGTGCTCCGGTTTCCTACAAACACGTGCACTATAGGTGAATTGGATTAACTAAATTGGCCGTATTGTATGAGTGTGTGTGTGTGTGAATGTGAGAGTGTATGGGTGTTCTCCAGTGTTGAGTTGCAGCTGGAAGGGCATCTGCTGCGTGAAACATATGCCGTAATAGTTGGCGATTTATTCCGCTGCGGCGACCCCTGATGAATAAAGGGACTAAGCTGAAGGAAAATGAATGAATGAATGTTTTGAAAGATTAAATAGAATCAAATCATCATTTGCCATTAGAGGGCTTGCATTTACTAGTCTAAATGTGGCAAGACTTGCATTTATCCTCAAGACCTTTAAGAAACTGGAACAGTTAAGAAACTTTGCGTTAAATATGATTAGTTGTAGAAACTTCAAGACAGCTGTAACTTACATACTCAGAAATAGTGGTATAAAAGATGTCACTGGGGAGAGAACTTTTCAAAACATACACATTTTGGCTCTTAGGGGGTTTCTCTCAAAATTAAGTATACCAAGAAGAACCTTCTTCTCTTTTTCTATTTTCACTGTGATGCCCTTCCTTGGATCCCTTTAGAACTTTTTAGTGAAAAAATCTTTATTAAACCATTTTTTTTTTGTGAGTAGAACATTGGGCGGCACGGCGGCGCAATGGGTAGCGCTGTCGCCTCACAGCAAGAAGGTCACTGGTTCGAGCCTCGGCTGGGTCAGTTGGCATTTCTGTGTGGAGTTTGCACGTTCTCCCTGTGTTGGCATGGGTTTCCTCCGGGTGCTCCGGTTTCCCCCACAAGTCCAAAGACATGTGCTATAGGTGAATTGGGTAAAATTGGCTAAATTGTCCGTAGTGTATGTGTGTGAATGGGAGTGTATGGGTGTTTCCCAGTGATGGGTTGCAGCTGGAAGGGCATCCGCTGTGTAAAGCATATGCTGGATAAGTTGGCGGTTCATTCCGCTGTGGTGACCCCAGATTAATAAAGGTACTAAGCCGAAAAGAAAATGAATGAATGAATGAACATTTGGTCCCAGTTTATATTGTGGCCTTAACTTAAATGTACTTACACTGACGTTAATATTTTGTTACAATGTACTTATTGTGTAAATACATGTATTTACATTGTAATCATGCTTGATTGAATACTCGCATGCAATTACATCTGTAATTAATTTCTGTAATTACATTTATAATTACACTGATGTCCATCCCTTACCCCTTATCCCAACCTTAAACCTACACATATCACCAAACCTGTCCCTAACCTTACCTGTATCCCACCTCTTATAGCATCAGAAGTGTTCTGCAATACATTATTAACACATTAAGTATATTGTATTTATATTTTGATGTAAGTACATAGTAGTTAAGGCCACTTAATATAAAGTGGGACTGAACAGGGTCACTTAATTAAATAACATTTTCCCCCACCCAGCTTTTTGTTCCATGGGTGTTAATGGTTCCTCATGGAACAGTCGATGCCAATAAAGAACTTTTATTAAAAGTTAAATGCCAATAAAGAGTGTTATTAAAAGCACATATTAAAAAGTACTGCAGCAACACCTTTTATTTCTGAGAGTGTACACTGTAAATAGGAAACTGATAATTAACAGATTTGTTTTTTGTGATCCACAAGTGTTTTCTGTTTATTTATGGTTGCGAATTGCATTATGGGACGTTGATCTCTGCTCTGTCCACTTTTGATGTTGAAAATTCAACTCTGCAGTTTCAACAGAGTGACTTTTATTGACATTTTAGTAGTTTCCAAGCAGGCACAGGACATCAACATGACGTCAGATTGACGTTGTACCCCAACGTCGTGGGGACGTTGCATTTAGTTTGGAAATGAAAATCAGGTTGACGTCAGAACCCAACGTCCAACCTAAAATCAACCAAATATCAACGTCATTCAACATCGTAATTGGATGTCAAAATAACCTCATTAGACGATGGCTAGACACCTAACGTCACAACCTAAATCTAATCTAATATTAACATCTTATGATGTTGTGCGCCTACTGGGTGGAGACAAGACAATGTTTAAGAAATAAAATATAGAGAAATAAGTACAGATAATGTACTGTCAGCTTATTACTAGGCTTTTGTATAGTAATATACACCAACCAGACAATACATCATTTTAAACTATTAAAAATGTCAATAAAAGATTAAATAATTTTATTTAGTAAAGCATACACTCAATGCATTGCATAACGGTATGATGCATGAATCTGCTCCACGCAGGTTTTTGCATCTCGTTTAAATACACTATGAACAGCAGCTACGCTAATTATTCTCTTTATTCTCTATTTCCACCTGGGGATACTCATCCCGAGGCCCCCAGAGACTATGCAGTGCCACTAATGCAATCCAAGACCTGTGAAGAGATGATCCCAAGGTTTCCATAATCCCGGACCAGGCCGTATCCTGAGCAGCTGCTGTGGTGGTCATGGAGGAGTGGAGAGCATGAGACTGATTCCTGTGAGACCCCAGTGACAGACGAGTCTTCACTGACGTCCAGCGTTCACCAGCCTCCGGCGCCTAGACTGCAGCTCTGCACAAGACGTTTGGCCATAGGAGAAATGGTCGTGCCCAACTGAGCCTGGTTTCTCTCTAGGTTTTTTTTCCTTCACTTTCGCAAATTGGTGAAGTTCGTTCCTCGCCGCTGTCGCCACTGGCTTGCATGGTTCGGGACCTGTGGAGCTGCGCATCGATGGATTTGCTCTTCAGTGTTTGGACTCTCAGCAGTGAAAATTAAACCACACTGAACTGAACTGAACTTAAACTCTGAAAACTGGACTGACACCATTTCAATTCACTATAATCTTCTATGTGAAGCTGCTTTGACACAATCTACATTGTAAAAGTGCTATAGAAATAAAGATGAATTGAATTGAATTGAATTAAATTTTTGCAACTTTTGAACATCAGGTCCCATAATGCAATTCAAAAGCCTTTGTAAGTGAAAAAATAACATGAATCACAACCTATGTAAATTTACAGATATTTTACAGTGTAGCCGAACTGTGAATGCACACAAATGATTCGTATTTTAAATAGTGTGACAGATCTGATGTGATTGAATGTGCTATGTAGGATGCTTTACGTCACGGGTGGTGAAAACTCGGGTGGTCGATGACGTCACGCTCCGTTGACGGTCAGCTCTGACAGGCGCATCTGGAATCTGGTCGCGCGCACGGTTCGACATCATTGCGCTTTTACTACACAGCCAAAGCGACAGTTGCGCATTGCAGCCAATGCAAGAACACCAGAGCGCGCTTCTCATCCGAGTGGATTTATTACACGCGCTTTTCACGTGTCAGAAGCAACAGGTGAGCACTCTTATATTCTCTTTTTGACTGCTGTTAGACATATCTTTTATGTGATGTTATCTAGAGTGTGTTATTCGATGCATTGTTTTACAACTCTTTTTAAATGCTGACATGATTATGTACTGTAGTAGAGCTAATCTGATTAAAGTTTATACTTTGAATATTCCTCGATTGCATGCACGACTGTATAAAACATTGATTTGTGTTGTGTTGATATTGAATCTTAAACTAATGAATAATTAATGTTAAGTTAATTTTAAAAGGTGCTTGTCATTCCACCGGCATTTTCATAAATAGATCAAACAATTCATGCTGTTAGAATTGTTTGATTAAAAAATATATTATTAAAATGTTAAAATAATATTCTTAAATATTTTACTGAAATGATTAGCTAATCCGATTAAAGGTTATACTTTGAATATTTCTCGAGGACTGTATAAAACATTGATTCCTGATTTTTGTTGTGTTGATATTAAACCCTAAACTGATGAATAATTCATTAATATGATTAATTAGTATTACATTCATATAAATCTCTTATTTTTTTCCACCAGTTGAAATCACCACCTTTTCATACTGTTAGGATTATTGGACTAAAGAATAATGGATTAAATATTCTACTCAAATGATTAGCTAAAGTTTATACTTTGAATATTTTTCGATTGCATGCACGACTGTATAAAACACTGATTCTGATTTGTGTTGTGTTGATATTGAATCCTAGACTAATGAATAATTAATAGTAAATTAATATAAATCTCTGCTTTTCACTCTACCAGTATAAACCACCACAATCTCATCAATAAATTAATTATCAAATCAATTATTTGACTAAAGAATAATTGATTAAATATTTTCATCAATAAATCAATCATTAAATTAACTATTTGACTAAAGAATAATTGATTAAATATTTTCATCAATAAATTAATTATTAAATCAACTATTTGACTAAAGAATAATTGATTAAATATTTCCATCAATAAATCAATCATTAAATTAACTATTTGACTATAGAATAATTGATTAATTATTTTCATCAATAAATCGATTATCAAATCAACTATTTGACTGTAGAATAATTAATTAAATATTTTCATCAATAAATCAATCATTAAATTAACTATTTGACTAAAGAATAATTAATTAAATATTTTCATCAATAGATTGATTATTAAATCAACTATTTGACTGTAGAATAATTGATTAAATATTTCATCAATAAATCAATCATTAAATTAACTATTTGACTGTAGAATAATTGATAAATTTTTTCATCAATAAATCGATTATCAAATCAACTATTTGACTAAGGAAT